>CM018696.1:89924214-90494923 GCA_009363875.1 Mikania micrantha
AACAACCATATACACTTAAGGGAATAATATTGTTATTCAAAATATAATAACAATAAAAATAATATTGTATTCAATATATACTATCAAGGTATATTTTATCAATTTATAAGAAACTCTTATTTTACTTGAAGGAGACTGATCTAATAAGAATAAATTTTTGTCTAACAAGAGTAATAACAATAAAAGTTTGATATGTGACATTTTAAAAACATAAAAACAAAATTTTGTACAAAAATAAAATGAAATCCAGTACAGAAAAACAAATATCCGGTAAAAAAATCAAAAATTCAGTACAAAATTAAAAAAAAAAACTTTTAAAAAACAAAAATCTAGTAAAAAAATAGAAAACAAAAAATGAATCTAAAAAAATAATACAAAAAGTAAAATGTTATACATAAATTATCCTTCCTTTCTTTTTTTTATAATGTCGATCATATGTCAAATTTCTATTAGTTTACTCTTATTAAACAAAAATATCCTCTTTTTTAATCATTCATTTTTACTTGAATCAACGTTAAAGTGATATGTATTATTCAAAACATACCAATAAGGTAATTTATTAGCCTACAACAAGTGTGCCCATGAGACATACATCGCATGTGAGAGGGACGGTGTTGGGATGTAGTTGCACTTGGCCTATGTGCCAAAATATGATGCACTTTGGTCACACCCTGATCAACCTATAGCACATAGCCACATAGATAAAAGGTGTGATAGGTGAGTGATGGGTTGAAGATGATCTTGAATTCTTGATTAATCTTGAAGGAGAACAATCAATATTTTGTAGAGCTCGCAATTTTTTTATCTCAAATTTAATCCGCACTAAGTCTTGTTTTTCTTGAAGGACACCAACCTAGTTTCTTGTAGCTGTATTTCAACAGTTTTCTTTGGTTAGTCAGGTGACACCCATGAAAAAAAGTTATTCGTTATATATATATATATATATATAGGGTGTGGTTCCTTTGTTAACACATGTTTACTTTGTTAACACATGTTTATTGAACAACTACATCGTATTACCTTGGTGTCCACATTAAAGTAATCTAAAGATGTTTTTTCTTCTTTTTTTTATTAATGTAAGTGGGCCCTATATCAATTACATTAATTAAAAAAGAAGAAAAAACATGCACCTTTAGATTTACTTTAATGTCAGTCGCAAAGTAATAAAATGTAGTTATTCGGTTAACGTAATAATAAATGGTTAATTTTTGATCATCTCCCTATATATATATATATATATATATATATATATAATTCGTTGAAGATAAAAGTATATCGAACCCGTATGAAGTTTTACCATGAGCAGATTATCCAGTTGAGGCATCTTGATTGAGAATAAAGGATTCCCCCTAGGGGGTGGTAACGCGCTACTACTTAAACTACCTATGCTCATTCTACTTACGCTAAAAATCAAAGAAAAATATAACAGAAGCCATAAATCACACCGCATAGATGAAATGGAACAATAAATGAAGAAAACCTAAACGGATAAACAAGAATTCAAGCCTTTTTTGAAGCTCGAAAAAAGCCGGAAAACTGTAAATGAAGCTTACATCACCTCAGTAGAGTCTTTCAGTGGCATGTTTCGGTCCTCTTCCCCATTACTTAGAAAAAGTGAGCCACCGGTTCAGGTACAAGATACTAATATACTATCATTACCGCCTGGACAATTAGACATCCAACCCGTAATCGCAACGACCCAATTGCACGAGCGGAGCTCTACCAACTGAGTTATATCCCTCCGAGCCAAGTGGAGCATGCATGAAGGAGTCAGACGCTTCTTCTATTCTTTTCGCTGGCGCAGCTGGGCCATCCTGGACTTGAACAATATATATATATATATAGGGGATGTAATTTTTTATAACCCCTATCTTTTGCTACAACTACATAAGAATGACATTTAGGACATTTGTCATTTATGTAAAGTTTACCTCCTTTTTTTTAAACATTCATAACTTTTTTATATACTATATTATTTTTTTAAAAAAATTGCACCATTATACTCGTCTCATTTTTCTATTTAATTTCGTTATAGTCCCGACTAGTTTTTTTTTTTATTTTTTTAAAGTCATGTATTTACATCATTGTAACGAGCTTAACGATAGCAAATTAATTAGAAATTTTTTCTAACAATGGTAAATTACAGTAATGTAACACAAAATAAAGTAATGTAACACAAAATGAAGTAATTTACAATGACATAATTAACGGTGACGTAACACATTATTTACAGTGATGTAATTTTCTCTTCAATTCCCGTTATAATGTTGACTACTTTTTTTAATTTTTTTTCTCATTGTCCATTATTAACATCGATATAACGAGCATAAATATAACACATTATTTTGAATTTTTTTCTAACAATGATAAATTACAGTGATGTAATATAACACACTATTTTATTTTTTCTTTAACAATGATAATTACAATGATAAATTGCAGTGATGTAATATTGTCACACCCCGAGCCGGTGGGGTAGGATCGAAGTCCCTGTCGGGCGGAAGGTTCTCGGAGCGCGATATCGTGAATGATAATCGTGATGATCAGATTGTTTACATAGCATCAATGTTAAAAATAATTAAGCACAATAACATAATAACTAGGATTTACAAAGTTAATTTACAAATGTCAATGTTTAGTAATTTAACTAAGTAAACCTATTCAAAAGAATCAAATATATCTATCTTGCATTTGTACAAGATAGCAAAAAGAGATTCGTATCGATCTCAAAAGATGTGCCTCTTCAAAAGTCAACTAGGATCTAAGTCTGGACATCCTAGTATGAAATCCTGAATCTTAGCTTAATCTTGTGCGTCACCTGAGAAAGCATGAAGGAAAAATAAAGTCAACACAATGGTTGGTGAGTTCATGTAGTTTTTGTGTAAAAACAAAAAAATATAGTTTGTAAAATCCTTTGAATGACAACCTTAACCTCACCATTAACCACCTATACCATCTGATTCAGTATGCTTATATATAGGGCATATGTCGGGGACAAGCCCCAGCCACCGTCCCACCACATACTGAACCACATGATATATTATTCCTGATGATAATTAAGCGTCTCATCCTACCCGTATGATTCCCAAAATGTTTGATTCCCAATGTTTGATTCCAAGTGTTTGATTCTTGAATTAGATTACCCTGTAATTGTTTACCTTGATTCCCTGAATGACAACCTTAACCTCACTAACAACCACCTATGCTATTCAACCAAGTATGCTTATATATAGGGCATATGTAGGGGACAAGCCCCAGCCACCGTCCCACCACATACCGGGCTGCTTAACATATTGTTGTTAATGATAATTAAGCATTTCATTCCACTACTTTGATTCCATGACATATGATTCCTAGCATTTGTTTTCCCTGCCCATGTTTACTTAGTTTCCCTTGAAATGACAACCTTAACCTCACTAACAACCACCTATGCTATCCAACCAAGTATGCTTATATATAGGGCATATGTAGGGGACAAGCCCCAGCCACCGTCCCACCACATACCGGGCTGCTTAACATATTGTTATTAATGATAATTAAGCGTTTCACTCCCCACCATTGATTCCACAACGTATAAGTATTAAGTTTAAGAGACATCATTATGGACAGTTGAAAACCCTAAGGAATTCAACATCCATCCATAATGATCCTAAATATGACTTGTGACATGTTTTGATAGAGGAACCTTCAAGATAACACAAAGTCACCTTGAATAACCCAATCATTCTAGGCACTTGTCATACCCATGGATGAATCAAGAAGAACACTGATTGACTAGTAGGGGTTGACACATAGGTCAACACGCGGCGGCCAATCAGTCTGTCTTACATGACTCTGACAATGAAGAACACTGATGACTAGTAGGGGTTGACACATAGGTCAACACGCGGCGGCCAACAGTCTGTCTTACAATGTCCAAAAGTTTATGCATACAAGTCTCAAGCCTTCACATAGTTTCACTGATGACTAGTAGGGGTTAACACATAGGTCAACACGCGTCGGTCAATCAGTCCTTGGTTTAAGCATTCGAGTGTTCAAGCATCCAAGTGTTCATGTATTCCCCGTATCTTGTGCATTCAAGTATTCAAGTATCTCAAATGTATCAAGCATTCACGTGGTTTCAAGTATCTCAAAGTATAACAAGTATTCACGTGTTTTCAAGTATTTCAAGTGTGATAGCATCCAATTGTTTCATGTATCTCACGCATATAAGTATTTCTAAGCATATATGTTTCAAATTTCTTGTTTATAGTATAAGTATCAAGTTTATAGTTTCTCAAAGTATACTAGTTTCCCATTTGATCACCCAGGGTTTGTATAATGTAATTACGTATAAAGTAAATAGCGTTAGCTATTTACACTATGGTCTTAGTCTTTGGTTTCCCACCCAAGCATTTCAAATTCAAGTATTAGTATAAGCTTTGTAAATATGTGTAAAAGCATTTAATAAACATTTCAATAATTGTTTAACATGCTTCTCAGTCCCGAAGTAAAACAAGAGGTTTGAAAAGGGACAAATGAACTCACCTTGTAGTTGTTGTAGTTGACTTAGTCTCAAACAAGAATGCACGCGCTCTTTGTTGTAATTGATATTGTTTTCACGATCCTGTATTGATTTCACGTTGTTGAACTTATAAGTATAAGTTTGTAGGGTTTTGTGTGTGTAGGTGTAGGTGTTAGCCCTAAAGTTGGCTAATACGCGTAAGACTTGGTCATGATCCCCGTTCGGTCCTGTATATTTGATTTAAGTCAATAACATTATAAGTTATCATCTTGTCATTAGTTATAATCCATTTGCTTTGATATAAGACTTAGTGCTTATTTTCCAATTCCACCTTGTTGATCTTGCACATTTTGAGCATTTATTGCATAATTATGAATTAATTAAACAAACAATCTTTTGACATATATTGTTTTGATCTTATGAAATGTATTAAATCCATGTGGGCCTAAAATGGAATGTGGACCGAACAATGTGACCAAGTTACTTGTTGGACCTCCGTGTAACAAGTTGGGCCTTGGAATAGTCTTGAGCGATTGAGAGTTGTTAGGCCTATTTGGAATGTGTGGGCCAATGGTATGGGCTGTTGAAATACAAGGGCCCGGCCAAGTGTTACAAGGCCTAGTAATCAAGTGGCCTTGTGGGCCTCTATTGGGCCACGCAGGTATTGTTGGGCCAGAGGTGGGCCCAGGCAAGAATTTTTGGGCCTGAAGTTACAATGGGTTGTAGGAATCATAATTGGGCCAGAAGTAGGCTATTGGTCAAGTCATTTGCAAAGTGGCCCCAAAGTTAGGACAAGTGCCTTAAAAGTAGGCCTTGGGGTCAATTTCTGTGGGCCTCGGGCTGAATTTGCTGGGCCCCGTGGATTTCATCAAGGCCCGAAGTAAAATAGGTCTTGGGCCAAACTGGGCCTGGTTCTTTTGGGCTGAAATCGAGTGTGGGCCAAATTAGTCCTTGGGCCACCTAATGGATTTGGGCTGAAACAAGATATTGACCAAACCCTTTGGGCCGACTAAGGCTACTGGGCCGAGTAGCAGGCCTTGGGCCAGAACACATGATGTTGGGCCTGGCCAAGTGTACTGGGCCTGCTAAGTGTGATTGGGCCTAGAAAATGGTTATAGGGCAAATATGTTACTGGGCTTAAAGAGGTGTGTATGGGTCGAATGTTTCGGGCCTGTTGCGTGTTAAATTTGGGCCTGGAAAAACAGTTCTATGGGTCGACTATTCACATGGCTGTCCATAGGAGATAGTGGGCCGAATCAATAGGCAGTTGTGTGACACCTCGCAAATTCCAGGTCAGCAATTATAATACTTTAATAATAATGTGTGTTATTATTTCATATGTGGCACTAGAATAATTGTATTTAGTGTGACACGTGGCACAACAGTTCGAACACATCGATAATTCGAGGAATTATCGCACAATACTCGCTCGTGTCTTGAATGACGAATGTTGGTGAGCGGATCAAACCACAGAACACTTTCACTGCACATTAGGTTCCGGGGAACCTAAGTTAGTAGAACGATGTCCATATGTCGAGAAACGATACTCGTAATCGAAAAATACGCGAAAAATGGGTCAAAACATGAAAATGGGCCAAATTGGGCCGGATCTAGGGTCCAGGCGCTACGCCTGACCCGAAGATCCTCACTTAGGCGATACGCGCGGATGAGGAGGGACGCCTCTCATCCGGCTGCCTCGCGCGTAACGCCTGACATGGAATGCACTCGTCAGGCGATACGCCTGGGGTGTCTGACACCTAAAAATTTTGTAAATCTCATGATTACCACACCATACTCCTTTTACCCAATCCCATACGTAAACTCCTCTATTTAATGCCCCAAAAACATCTGATTTCACTACTACAACACCATATCACACCCATTTGAAGCCTTGGAAGCCATGGTTGCATCTTGGGAGGCTTGTTCTTGAAGGTCTTGAAGGTTTGAAGAACAAAAGAGCTTCAAGAACACCACACTCCACTCCCTCTCGTGATCGAAGCTAGCTTAGCCACATTTTGAAGCTCTGGAAGGTAAATCTTGAGACTATGTAGCATAAAACACACATGTAACACACACCAACCCACATACAAGGTTCAAAGCTTGCACGTACACACTAGATCCACACATACACGAATTTTTCTTGTTTGAATCTGAGTTTGATGATGTTTCTATGTTTATTGATGATTAGATGATGTGTCTTTACATACTATGATGATGTTGTTATGATAGGATGTTTATAGTAGCTAAAATAATGATGCTAGCAACATGTATGTAAGATCTAGGTGGAGATTCATGAAGTTTGATGTTGAAATGTTATTGGATATGATTTATGAGATCTAAAAGTGTCATGAAAAGCAAGATATGTCAGAATGTGATTTGTACAAATTGTGGTAACTTTAATATCATGAAATATTGAGTTATGATGAAATGGCCTAATGCATGTGTTTACATCTATAAGTTATGTTCAAAAGGGTGTTTAGAAACTAAAAGGATGGCTATTGATGTGTTAAAATTGTTAAAATCATCAAATATAGGATTTTTATAAATAGTACCGTAAATAGTAACTTTATTTCACAAAGTCTATAAATGATGACATATTTGTTGTAATAAATACGAGTTAACGGTTATTTTGAACTAGGATGACGATATTAAGATGAGATGGTTAGTTAGACTTGGTGACACATGCTTATTTTGTAACTTTCTGATTTTAGAAACTTTTACGCGCAAACTATGCTAAACCGACTATGTGTAACTATGTGCTATGTGATAACATGCTCATTTAGGATAAATATGCATGATAGAATAATCGGAATATGATTTCTTGTATGACTTGCCTAATGTGAAAACTATTCTGAAATAGAAACTTACTATAAAGTAAGTTTCCTCACAAAAATGACTACTGGTATCCGTACACTTCACACGACACAAAACCGCACATTACACGAACACTTGATCCAAAAACCGTCACCAACGGGTCGTTAGGTCAACACGGTCAAACACGGTCAACGCGACCCACAAAACAACTTGGAGTTGTTGAACTCAAACACGGTCCCGTGAGACCCACATGTATGCAAACACAAACTTATGGTACCTATGTGATATAGGTAACCACTAGCCGGCGAGCTACACTGTTCTCGTGAAGAACACGCACTACTTAACTCAGGTGAGTTTACGGCCCCACTTTTACTCTTTAATTGTTTTGCTAAACTATTGGGGTGAGAATACAATGCAACTGTTTTAGATATATGACTGGTATGTTGTGAAAACCATTTTCGAGTGTAACTATTATCGCTTAAAGTCCTCACTTATCCTTACCGTTAGTTGTGTAAACAAACGAGTCGTAATTACGTAGTACTACTGGGTTTGACTAGCCCCACTCGGCACCAATGTTGACTGGAGGTCATAACGAGTGTAATTTCGATGTTGATGTCGGGTTCAGCGATGACCCGCGGAGGCAAACGGAAACAGTCGAGTTTCGGTAAGATGAACTGACACACTCCACGGATCGTAGTGTCCAACAACAAAACTTAACATACCCAGTATATGTCTGTTTACTATTTCTGTCTGTCTAAACCTGTGAACTCACCAACTTTTTAGTTGACACTTTTCGCATGTATTCTCAGGTAATTGATGGAGCACACGCTAGGACGCACTCAAGAAAGCATTAAGGAGTCTGAATGGCATATAGACTCATGTCCTAGGCTTGTGTGTGCATTTGTTGGTTTTTGAAACAACTAGAACAATGTAGTGTCTGATAAACAATTTACTTTCCGCTGCAAACTTATTTACTTATGATGTCGAAACATTTTCCGCTGCATATTAAATGAAACTATGTTATTTTGCAAATCTGTGTGAATGTGAAACTCATATAGAGTCGTTCTATATGACCATGAGCTGTGATCCTGGCCACGTCACACCCACGTGGACTGACACCACGAGTGGAAATTTGGGGGTGTGACAAGTTGGGCTGGGTACATGGCCATGGGTCAGATTCGACTAGCATGGCTGTTGAATGTGCCATTTCTGATCGAATGAGTAGGTCGACTGGTTCCTTCTTCGGCTGGCTGTGTTTCCCAGTGTGGTGATGGTCGAATGGAGACTGATGCGTGTGAGTCGACCGAAGCAGAAAAAGGGTGGCCGAATGGTGGTTACCGAATGAAGATGGCGGGAGAATGAGGACCTGTTGAGTATGAGGTTGCCGAATGTAGTGTTTGTAGAATGGCCCGGGCTTGAATGAAGGTGGTTCGGGGGTGGCTGCCGAAGGGAGGTGAGATCATGGGTGGCGAATGGCTTTGAGCGAATGGCCAAGGAGTAAGAACTCATTCGACCGGACCACCTGGTTATCCCATTCGGCCACCAGCCATTCGGCGGTCTGGTGGCTTGGGTCGGCCTTGGTGCTCCTATGGAGGTCCACATATAGATATATGGTGGTTCAAGATGCAGATGTCGAGGGAGATGGCTAGGAGTCGGGTGGTTCAAGTCGTTCAAAGAAATGGGTGAAAACCCTAATTTTTCGTGACCTTCTCGTGATAATACCTCGAATTCTAGTGAGTAACAGCTCCGATCTGTTGTACTTTCATGTAGAGCTCGTCGAGGGCTTCACGTGGACGAAAGAATCACTCAAATCGGATGAGAAATGAGAGAGATATGCTTGTTTGAAGGTCTTCAATGGTGGTGGGTATTCTTGGCCGGAAAAGAGAGAGAGAGAGGATGAAGATGACAAAAATGAGAAAAATGGTTTCATTTTAGGGTTTTATACCCCGTGTGGTGTCCGGGTCCGTTTCGGTTGCTCGGTTCGTAATTTAGTCGCGTATCCGGATTTTTACGCGTAATTAATTCGTAATAAATAAAAGAAAGTTATTTTAATTATCTGATGAGTTTCAAAATTGTAAAATGTTAAATATTTTATTTTATTAAATTTATTATCGTTCGTGTCGGGTTTCGTTTACGTTTCGTCAGATCGCGTCACTTACGCGATTCTTCGCACAGAGCGCTCACTGTACGAACACGATCGTACGTTTCACTTTCTGATTTTGTTTTCTACATTTCAGTCATCGTTTCAGATCGTTAAACCTCAGATTTATTCGTACAGATCGTCACCTATACGAATGGTTCGTCGGTTTAGCATTCCGTAACAACAACTGTTATGGTTTTTGTTCTGTTTATCCTCACATACGTTTAAATCTAACAATACAAAATCAAACATGTTTTTCATCTGCTCATAATTGTCTGATGTGTTTCTGACTGTTTAAACCATAAGGTCTAATTCAGGATTTCAGAAACATCTTGTAATAGTTTATGTCTAACATCGAATGTCAGTAGCTTCTATGTGTTTCTCCTAGTTTGCCCCTGAGTTACTGTACATTTTACTGTACAGTTTACTGTTCCGGTAATGATTCCGGCACAGATGTTACAAATATAACACATTATTTTGATTTTTTTCTCTAACAATGATAATTATAGTGATGTAATTATCATTGTTCGGAAAAAATTCAAACTAACTTGTTGCATTTAGGCTCGCTACAAATTAGGGATGAGCAAAAAGCCAAAAAAACCCGAACTGAAACCGAATTAACCGAAAAACCCGAACCGGAACCAAATTAACCGAAAAAACCGAAACCGAATTTTACGTCAATGTAAATTACATCACGATAAATTACGTCAATGTAAATTACATCACTGTAATTTATCATCTTTAGAAAAAATTTCAAATAAATTTGTTATATTTAAGCTCGTTACAATGATGTAAATATAGGGCATCTAAAAAAAGTAAAAAAAATTAGTCGAGACTATAACGAAATTTTAGAGAAAAATGAGACGAATATAATGGTGCAATTTTTTTAAAAAAATAATATATTATAAAAAAGTTATTAATGTTTAAAAAAGAGGAAGGGAAAAACTTATAAAAGTTAAATGACTATGATGCATTTTTTAATACTTTAATGAAAAGCTTATGTGTAAGTTTATGATTGTTTAAAATGGGTTATGTAGTTGTAGGAAAAAATAAGGGTTATAAAAATTTCATCCCCTATATATATATATATATATATATATATATATATATATATATATATATATATATATATATATAGGATTGGCATTCTATATATATATATATTTAACCTCGACTAACCTCCAAGAAATTTTTTCACCGACCCCCATAAAATTTTAGCGATCACAGTAATGCTTAATTTTAAAGCTAAACTGCAAAACTAATACACAAATAACCCATTATGTATTACTCATAATAAAGCCTAATTATCAATTAATAATTTAACTCAATATCCAATCTAAAATAGTTTAATATGTTTTTTAGATTTTTTTTCTTTTGTTTTTTAGCAGTAATTGTATATATCAATCCCTTTTTGTGGGCTCCGAAGTTTGAACTAAAGAAGAGTAACACCGCAACTCTAACGGTTTGTCATTTGGAATCACTTTCTATTAGAATATATAAGGTGATTTAGTCACTTAGGTATAATTTTTAAAAATGAAATTTGACTTATCACCTTTTTTGAATCTTGAATTTTGATATGAATAGCATTAGCTTGAATCATGTCGAAAGATAACAAATTTTATAATATCATCCTAATAAACAAGTTAACACTTGACATGCTTTTATTACTTATTTGTTGTAGGTTTTATCGCGTTTTGAATAAACCAATTCGAAACAGTTTAGAAAATGAAATATTTGTTGATAACCAATAGCCTAAACAAATTTCTCGAGCGCTATAAAAAAAATTTCAGAGTCCGTCACTAGTTAGTTGGGAATTAGGAGACCTACGGGTTTACATGCAAGTAGGCTAAAGACTCATGAAAGAATTGCAAGACGGATTAATAAAAACACGATACGTTTAAGAGTTGCTAATTTGAAAAGAAGATCTGGATATTGTAGCGGGTAGCGAGTTTGTCGGCAGAGAGAACATGTACGAATCACTTTTAATTCAAAACGAAGAACGCAAGAACCTAATTTCAATGGTAAACCCTAATTGCAGGTTGCAATTCAAAAGATTTGAAGATGACGATACGAATTAAGAGATTCAAAAATTGTCGGTGATTACGTTTGCATGGCACAGGGTTTACAGCTTTCAGAGAAAAACCGAACCAATCTCCTTTCTATTTTGAATGGCAAGAAAGTCAAAACGTTGACGATCACGGGTAACTGGGTAAGGCCTTAAGTTGAAGATGTTGAGATACGTGCCTGAATTACAACATAAGCAATGAAATCAACAAATTCCTCTCCCATATCAACAAAATTAACTTCGAAATTTATCAATCTTTTTAGCAGAATTGAAATCAGTAAATCGATTTACTAACTTTGAATGATTAACCTGAATAAATGTAAGATCCAGATGTAACGATTAACATCGAATTACAAATCTAAAGGTCAACAGAATCAGCGGTTTTACTAACCTATGATTCAGCAAATAAAGATCAGACAGTGGATCGATTTCAAACACTTGATGAAGGTGAGACACTGCATGAATTTCAACTGTTAACGAAGGCGCTAGATGAAGAAAAAGGCTTGATTGAGAAGGAATTTGCTGTAAATGAAGGTGTTTAATTTCTTTAACTCTCGGATACGTCAGTCGAAATTAATTTGATTTAAGTCGCGTTTTCTAGGTCTCGTAACATATTGTTTTAATTTAAATTAAGAACCGGTTATTCATACACCAACTTTTTTAATTCTACACCCTCACCGACATTATACGTTTCGTATAAATATACGTGGTGTATAGCCCCGCGTATAGGTCTATACTCTTCGTATAGGAGTCCAATCATTGGTACTGACACCCAACGATTGTTCACGTATAGAGCCACGTATAAGACTTATACGACACGCATAGGTCTATAAGTCTCGTATAAAAGTCCAATCATTGGCACTAACAAATTCTGACACCCAATGATTGACCTCTATACGCCTTATATAAATCTATACGAGGTGTATAAGGGGTGTGGGGTGGGTGTATGAATAACACAACCTTTAAATTATCATTAGGCATTATTAAACTCCTTTCATTTTTCTTTATTTGACCTTCTTTTCACAAGGTTATAATTTAAAATATGTCCAAGTTTAAACTCAAATTCGAATACATCAAAGTTTGATGTTAAATGACATATTTCAAATACAGCTCGTATATGATTACATTTAAAAAAAATTAGAAGGAGAAAACCCTAAAAACCCCATGGTATAAGATTATACGAGTACTATAGATCAGTCTAAAAACAATTGCTAACACCATTGACAATTCATATGACTCTATATTTCATACAAGTTGTACTTATATTATAGTGATGTTGACTGTTTTGTCGGTGATGTTCATATATTCGGTTTTGGGTTGAACCTATGTGAATAAAATTGACTCAAATAGGAAAAAATGATCAATAATATATTTAATGTTAAAATTATTAAAAATTGTTCACATAAATTATTTGTTTCGTTTTAACTCACTTTAACTTAAACTAAATTAATGATTTTTAAAAAGACTCATTTAGAACTATATTGATTTTGATTAAAAATCATAGACTCAAACTCGTTATGATATACTACTCGACCCAATTGCAGGCTTAGTTGAAAACTTGAAATCGTCCTCTCTGGTAAGTAGACATGCACAAATCGGTTAACCGGTCGAAAATCAGTTTTTCAATAACCAAACCATTAACCGGCCTCAAAGGTTTTTGGTTTTTCCTAATAACCGATTAGGTTAAAAACCGGTTCTTTAACCTATATTTTCAAACCAAAGGAACCGAACCAGGTAATAACCAGACTTAGTTGAAAAGGTCACCACGGGCAAAAAAAATGGCTAGGTTTTTTAATTTCAATGGCTAGATTCGATTTTTGAGAACAAAAAATGGTAGGAGCCGGTTCTACTTTCTAGAACCGGATTTTTTCGGTTTGGGTTCGAAGTAGAAACTGGGCTGCAAAAAAAAATAAAGGAACTGGGTAGAAACAACAGCGTATTATTCGGGTTGGAACCGGTTCTAGTTTCGGGCGGTTTGAGTATAATCGGTTTTTTTGTTCACTACTATTCTCGTTTACCAAGCCCAATCCCAACTAAATATACAAGTAGGACTGTAGAAGACTAGAAGGTTTAATGATCATGCATGATTATTCAAACAAACAAGAAATCCAAAGTTTAAAAGGGAGACTAAAACTAAAAATATGTAACAATTACATTAACATCCATGTTGAAGATTAATGAACATGAACACACATGACTCGTAGCATCTAACGTCATATAAACAATATAGTATAGACGGGAAGCTAGTGCACAAAATCTGCCAGTTTGGATCTCAACTTAAAAAGAATAATAAAAACGCGCACACGTTGATGAAAAGGCAATGCACCTGATCTTTGTCTAATGGCAAAAGTACGTATCTGATTCCACAATGTGTATTTTCTGCTTTAAGAGCTTGGCCAAAGGGAGCTGAGTTTGGCTGCAAGTTTTGCACTTTTATAATCCTCTCTAAGCTGGATAAACCTGGGCAACACAGAAAGATAGGTCGTTAAGGGAGTAAAAATGTTAGCACAGGAAGTATAGGTGTCAGTATCAAAAGTGTCGATTTGTTTCCATTTTTTACTTCTGTAATTTGTAGAGGTGGCAATTTTGACATGTTTTAAGGTTAAAAAAGGTTACATTGGATTATACTTTGGCTCTGACAGGTCAGATGGATTAAAAACAATAAAAATTCTTGGCTAAAATGGATTTGGGCTTAACTGGTGAAAGTCACCATACAAAATGCATGGAACCTCCTAGATAGTTTTTCTCCACATATTAGACCGTCTTTGTTCCATTTCTTGTTCTTGCTTGCAAATGGTTTCAATTAGTTCAGATATTATATATTCAGATCAGATGAGTATGGGGCAGGTCATATGAAATGTCATGAACAGGAATGGGAAAAATTTGCGATGCAGATGCAGGGTGTGGGGCCCTTCTAACGGTTGCAATCTATGACATTTAAAAGATAAACTATCCTCTGTTACTATTTTATGTTATTTGGAAAAAAAGATTTCAAGATAGATCAGTTACCTTTGGGCGTCTTTCAGTATGCTTGGTGTGCCTTCAAACAGACTCGACAAGCTTTCAGGAGCAACAACGAAGACATTGGCCAGGCTGGAGAAAAAAATAAATCAGTTATAGACTATCACAAATTTAGCCCCCGCATTTTTTAAAATAACCATTTCCCAATATGGATTATTGGATAATTTAAATTTTTGTAAACTGATGATTAGACTGCCACACGTAATTTTTTTTTACGGTGAATAAGGAATAGAGATTCAACATAAATAACAAACAAGATAACAAATAGAGGCAACTTACATGCTTAATGATTCAAATTTTTCATCAACTGTAGGAGCATTAAAACTTCGCACAAAATCCCCATATTCAGTAATGTCACGTTTCAGCCTTAGCCCTCCACTACATAAACAGAGATTGAAGTGTATAGATGTGTTTCAACTTTCAGTTTGTCTACTAATAAGCATATGTTGGTATCATAGTTGTCAAAGGCGTAAAGGGTGAGTCTTGAACTTAGGTATGAGGTGCTTAAAAGCGAACATACTATTTTACAGGGTTTTAGACATGTTTCTAGGCTTATTTATGGCTACTTTAGGATAGTATAGGCAGGTTTCAAGCCATATTTTTAAATTAAAGCAACTTTAGCCGTAATTTGCAAAAAAAAAAAAATTGCTAGAATTTACAAGACTTGACCAGAATCTGGCTGGAATCATTGCCAAAACGTCGTCAAAACCTAGCCCAAGGGCCTAGATAATCGCAAGGTGTTTTCCCTATGCCTCACCTTAGCCAAAAAACTAGGTATTATTTTATATTATTTTTAATCAAAAATTGCACTAATTTTAATATTATTTTATTTTATTTTTATGAAAATAACGTTAAAAGCATTGGGTTGGTCGGTTAATCAGGCATCATGAGCCGGGGGTCTCATTAGAAACATCTCTAATCCTATGTGGTAAAGGTAAGGTTGTCTACATCTAACTCTCCTTAGACCCACCTTAGCTTTGCTAGTGAGTAGTGGTAGGAATGTAGGATATACTGAGTACGATGATGATGCATCTTACATGAAAAAATTCATGCCCCAATTTTCAACATGCATGGTTCTAAATGTAGAAAAAAATTAAAAGAAACAATGATGGTCCTGTTCATGGACATAAACTGTCCTCTGCAACTTTGTGTCAAAACAAAGTGGACATGGATAACTTCTATCAAATATCACTTAAGAACATGCATTATTAGACCAAACAGGTTACCTGGGATTAAAAGTGTATTTCTGCCAGTGGTTACTTAGACCTTTATGCAAGCGGTTTCCCTGCATTATGAATTTCATTCTGTAATCATCTAAACATGCAATGTTATATGAAACACGCCAGAAACAAGGAAGAAATGTGTGGTACCAATTCAGTTAGGAAAGCTTGCTTGTTGAGACCTTCTAATGCAGTGAACGCTGCCTCAAGCACACGTGAGAGATATGCTACCACTCTGGTATTTTAATAAAATTTTACATATAAAAAAGGACATAAAAAGCACATGAAGTCACACTTTGCATATAAGAGTAAAAAACGACCTTATGCATGCATTTGTAGGGCGATGATCTGGAACAATGCCATCATCAGGTGACTTATAGTCGGTAGCTTTTTGCTCAGCTGAAAGCAGCCTTTCCACCTGCTCAAAAAAAACATCGATTTTCAACTAAAATAAATGTGATACCAAAAGATATAAAAGAAAAGTATATAATTTTAAGAAACATGAATATAGAGAGATGTTCGTTACATAACCGGTTTTAAGTAGAGAACCACATAGACATTTGTAACTATTACTTTTAGTGTGATACATAAGATGGTTTTCTAATTCCTCTCTTTTTCTCTCCCATTATTTGAAATAATCTTTCAAGCATTCAAATGCTTATTATATAGCAAGATTTTACTAGGTATGTTTGCTTGTTTGTTAAACTTAAATTTGTGCCACCCCCTAGATACATGTATGTGTACACACATGCATACATATGTATGTAGGTAAGTAGGTACATACATATGTACCTTGGTACTTATGTGTTAGCCAATCTTGTGTTATGAAAATAGTCAGGGGACTATAATTGTATTTTATTTTATGTTCGGTAACTAGAAGGATTTAGTTGTCGATATGTTTGAGATAACTTCTGATGGATTAAGGTTATCTCATAGGACTAGGTTTTATTCTAAAGGATAAGAATAGATTCCTAATTTATAGCAACTGTTTTCATTATAAATAGTTAGATGGATGTTGACTATTGGATTATGAATAACAAATTGGAGAAGGAATTCCAAAAGGCTTTGTGTTGTGTTTTATTTTTTTTTTCGAGTCTGATATCAATCATCAATTGGTATCAGAGCTTGGGAGAATAAGGGGGAGCCGATAGCCTGATTTGACCAAAAGTTCAGACTCAAGAACAACAACATTCTGCCGAGGACGAAGGAAGAAGAAACCGATGGCCGAAGGAGACAACACAAACAAACAACTTGCCACGATGAAGGAAAACATCAACCTGCCATTTCAATGGCCGGTTCTCACGCCGACCAACTACCCGATATGGTCGCTGAGAATCAAAGCCATCTTCAGAGCTCACGGAATCTGGGAGGCAATTGAACCAGGAACGAACGTAGATCCAAAGAAAGACAACTCTGCCATAGCCTACCTATACCAGTCGCTTCCAGAAGATTTAATTCTTCAAATTGCGAACTGCCAGCATGCTAAAGAGATCTGGGACGCGATGAAAACTCGACATCTTGGTGTTGAGCACGTCATGGAAGCCAGATTACAGACCTTAAAGGCAGAATTCAAATCAACCTCGATGAAGGAATCTGAGAGGATTGATGACTTTGTTGCCAAGTTATCGAGCATAGCCTCTCGATCGACTGCACTTGGGGCTGTGATCGAAGAATCCACACTCGTGCGAAAACTATTAACTGCTATACCAGAGAAATTTCTCAATATAGCAGCTACAATAGAACAGCTAGTGGATCTAAAAACTGCCAAGTTTCAAGAGATAGTCCATTGATTAAAAGCGTATGAAGAAAGAACGGCAGGAAGGACCTCAAGCAGCTCCCAGGACCAGCTCTTATTGTCATATGAAGAATGGGATGCCAAGAAAAAGCAAGACAAAAGCTGGGGAAGAGGAAGAGGGAATGGTCCGGATGGCCGTGGAAGGGGACGCGGTCGTGGAAGGGCTGGTGGACGCGGCAGAGGAACTGGTCGAGGGTCAAGTTCGAATGAAGGAAGCAGAATGCCAGACCGAACCAGAAAAGACAGGTCTAAACTTCTGTGTTTCAGGTGCGATGGGTTCAGGCATTTTTCTGCAGACTGTCCCACACGAAAGACCGAAGAGCAATCGAATCTGACCCAGGCTGATGCAGGGGATGGGCCAACCCTGCTGATGGCAGTAGCCGAGGAAGACAGAAAAGAATGGATCAATGTCAGTGAAGATAAGGTGTTTCCTGGAAAGTATGAAGCCCGGGAAGGCGAAGAACAAATGTGGTATCTAGATACCGGGGCGACCAATCATATGACAGGGAAGAAGAATTTATTCTCAGTCTTGGATACAAGCATTGGAGGAACAGTCCGATTTGGAGACAACTCCTGTGTCACGATTGAAGGAAGAGGGTCAATCCTATTAGAATGCAACAATGGTGAACAACGGCTATTCACCGACATTCTATACATTTCTTACCTGAAGACCAACATATTCAGCATTGGGCAGGCTGAAGAAGGTGGCTGTGAAGTCAGGATAAGGCAAGGAGTATTGACTATAATCGAATCCGGAGGATCCATTCTTATGAAGACTCAAAGGGCTGCAAACCGCCTGTACAAGATCAAGTTAAAGGTGGGAATGCCAACTTGCTTGATACCGGAGATAAACGACCCAGCCTGGTTATGGTATGCCCGGCTGGGCCATTTGAACTTCAACACAACGAAGGGACTAGGACCCATGGTGGAAGGAGTGCCTGAAATAAAACACCCTAATCAGATATGTGATGCTTGCCTAGCGGGAAAGCACTCAAGGCATAGTTTCCCTAATCAAACAACCTTTAAAACAGAACATCCATTCGATCAAGTCTATGCAGACCTATGTGGTCCAATTACACCAGCTACTCTGGCTGGAAACCAATACATATTCTTGATCGTGGATGATTGCAGCTGCTTTATGTGGGGTTTTTTGTTGAAGAACAAGAGCGAAGCATTTGACAGATTCAAAAAGTTCAAGGCAATGGCGGCAAACCAGTATGGAAGAGGCATAAATGTCTTGAGAACTGATCGAGGAGGGGAGTTCACCTCGAAAGAGTTCAATGAGTTCTGCGACTCAGAAGGGATAACAAGACAACTGACCGCCCCATACACTCCTCAACACAACGAAACCGTGGAGAGAAGGAATCGCACCATCTTAAACCTCACCAGGAGCATCCTTAAGGCCATGAACATGCCTCAAAGCTTCTGGGCAGAAGCAGTCCGACATTCGATCTACCTGTTAAACCGGCTGCCAACAAAGCATCTGAAAAACCAGACCTCGTATGAGGTACTAGAAGGAAAAAGGCCGAATCTAAAGCATCTACGTGTGTTTGGGTGTATAGGGCATGTTAAAGTACCAGCAATTCACACGAAGAAACTTGACAATCGAAGTGAAAAGATGATCCACTTGGGAACCGAAGAAGGATCAAAGGCCTACCGAATGTTTGATGTCAATACCGAAAGAATAATGGTAAGCCGGGATGTAAACTTTGAAGAAGATCAAGGGTGGAATTGGAAGTCAAAGGGCGAGGAAGAAGGCGAAGATGAAACTGAGTTCACTATCCAAGTCCTAGTGGTAGATGCCCATCAGAATCAGAGTTTCAGAGCAACAAGCCCAGACAATGACCAAGCACCTGAAGAGGATCCTGATGAAGATTCACATTCAGACTTTAGCAGCCTCGAAACAAGGGTCAAAGGGAGAGGCCCCATCCTACCAGGCTCACCAATAATCAACAACAGTTCAGACCCTGCACGTGCACCTGAAAGAACATATGATGATACATCAGTCCAAGGCTTTAAAGATCTGAGTGAAGTTTATGAACTCCTCCTCACTGAAGAAGAACCAGCGAATTTCAAGACAGCAGTGGGAAAGAAGGAGTGGGATCAGGCATGAAGGATGAAATAACCTCCATCGAGAAGAATAAGACTTGGATACTAACGGAGCTGTCACCAGGTAATCGTCCAATAGGGCTGAAGTGGGTATATAAAGTTAAGAAGGATGCAAAAGGAAATATCACAAGGTACAAGGCACGACTCGTGGCTAAGGGGTATATCCAACAACATGTGTTGACTATGACGAGGTGTTTGCTCCTGTGGCAAGACTAGACACGGTGAGACTAGTCTTAGCTCTCTCGGCTCAAAAAGGATGGCTTGTACATCATCTTGATGTCAAGACAGCCTTCTTGCACGAGGATCTAATCGAAGAGGTGTTTGTTGAGCAACCCGAAGGATTCAAGAAGAAAGGGCAAGAGAGAAAGGTATACAGGTTATTCAAAGCTTTATATGGCCTAAAACAAGCCCCACGGGCATGGAATATAAAGCTAGACGAGGTTCTGAAAGAGAGTGGATTCAGCCGATGCAAACTGGAACAAGCTGTCCACATTAAGCAAGCTGAAGGCAGCCTAACCATCATAGTCATCTATGTTGATGACCTACTTGTAACCGGAAACAGTACATAAGAAATAAAAAGGTTTAAAGCTCAGATGAGTCAAAGGTTTGAAATGAGTGACCTTGGTCTCTTGTCTTATTATCTTGGTCTGGAGGTAATGCAGAATGAACAAGGAATCACAATATCTCAAGCTAACTATGCAAAGAAAATATTAAAACTTGCAGGCCTGGAAGATTGTAATCCTGCAAAGTACCCAATGGAACCTGGACTCAAGCTAATGAAAGAAGACAGAAGCAAGGCAGTGAATGAAACTGAGTGCAGAAAGATTATTGGGTGTCTAAGGTACTTAACTCATACCCAACCAGACTTAATGTACTCCGTAGGTTATACAAGTAGGTACATGCAAGCACCGAGAGAATCTCACAAACAGGCTGTAAAACACATACTAAGGTATGTAAAAGGAACATGTGATCTGAGCATTCATTACAACCGGATGGGAGAAGACTCACTATGGGGATTTAGTGACAGCAGTTACTCGGTGGACTTAGATGATGGAAAGGGAACATCTGGTGTAGTATTTTACTTCAATAACAAGCCTGTTACATGGTCTTCTCAAAAGCAAGCAACAGTGGCCTTATCATCCTGCGAAGCAGAGTTCATGGCAGCAACTTCTGCTGCTTGCCAAGCGATTTGGCTAAGGGGATTAATAGCTGAAATCACTGGAAAGGAAGAGGAGCAGGTAATGATAAAAGTGGATAATAAATCAGCAATTGCGCTGATGAAAAATCCAGTTTTTCATGGTAGAAGCAAACACATAAACACGAGGTTTCATTACATTCGTGAATGTGTGGAAAAGGAGTAGATTAAAGTGGAGTACATTAGCGATGAGGAACAAAGAGCTGATATCCTCACAAAGGCACTGCCACGACTAAAGTTTGAAGAAATGAGGGACCTGCTCGGTGTTGAACAAATTAAAGAATCAAAGACTTAGAAAGGAAGACAAGGATCAAGATTGGGGGGGGGGAGATTGTTAGCCAATCTTGTGTTATGAAAATAGTCAGGGGACTATAATTGTATTTTATTTTATGTTCGGTAACTAGAAGGATTTAGTTGTCGATATGTTTGCGATAATTTCAGATGGATTAAGGTTATCTCATAGGACTAGGTTTTATTCTAAAGGATAAGAATAGATTCCTAGTTAATAGCAACTATTTTCATTATAAATAGTAAGATGGATGTTGACTATTGGATAATGAATAACAAATTGGAGAAGGAATTCCAAAAGGCTTTGTGTTGTGTTTTGTTTTTTTTCGAGTCTGATATCAATCATCATTATGTGCCTACGTAGGTATGTACATACCTAGACATGTAGGGTACTTAAGTATGCATGCATGCATGCATGTGTGTGTGTCTTTGATAGGTAATGGTAATAACAGTAGAACATCATTTCTAAAAATAGCCTATTGTACTAAAGAAAGTCAACAACTAAAAGTTTAATCACAAACCTCAGCCATAACTGTCTCAATGCATTGTTGAAGGCCTTTATAGGCAGCACCCTCTGCACTGGACATTGCTGTTGCCATTTCTTCACAAGAAGCAGCATGTGCACCATCCACAGGTAACAGAAGCCTAGAAATGGAGTTGGCAAAGTACTGACAAAAGCAAACATAATCCCACTTATAATCAAAGAAAATTTTAGATTCATCACTATAAATAAGAAACTTGCCAAAGTATTGAGACTAGAGGTGGCAGTTACAACCCAACTATGATTAAATGTGTCAATTCAAGTTATAATGGGTTAAATTTGTAAACAAAGTGAAACGAAACAGGTTGAGCAGGTCAATAGGACGAAAGTAGCCTAACATGTATTCAGAACGAAAAAGACCTCCTAAATTTTAGTATTTCAAATAGTAATCATCACTGTAGTACTGTCACTGACAGAAACAGACATAATCCAAGTGCCCAACCAGCTTACTTTGCCATCTCTAATATTGATAAAAGCAAATACAATCCAACTGAGAAAGCATTTGGATTCTTCACACAAGTAAATAGGAAAGTGAGAAAATGCGACTATATAGACTCAACATACTTGTTGAACTATAGCTACACTGCTTCCGCACCGTTGTACAGCGACCATAAAAGATCTAAAACTGCTTTCACCAGCAGCAGCAGCAGCTTCTGCCTACACATCAAGATCAAATTATCAAAACTGGCCAGATAAGTATGATCTCCTTTATAATAAAGAAAACAAAACTCAAATATAGCCAGTTCTTAAGATAGAGTGCTTACAGCGGAAGCAGCAGCAGCAGCCACTCTTCTACTGACGCTTGTACCCAGCACAAATCTCTCCCTCAAAGCTGCAGCTTCTGTGAGGCCATCTCTAGCTCTTTCAAGGCCTTCTGTTGTATATTGACTGACCTGCAACATTAAAATGATGAGTGAGTAAAACAAGGGTTCATAAGGAAACATGCATGCATGTGATGAAGCCATAAAAGTTTCTTGAAATTCAAACTTACTTGATCCAGAAGACAAGTAAACACAGTTTTGACATTGGCTGCAAGATTAGCAGGCTGTTTAAACAGAAATGAGTTAAAAGTAAGAACCTTTCTGAGTGTACAAAAGCATATATGAAATGCATGCTATATTCTAATATGAAGGGTTTGCCAGGATAGTTATGATTTCAACAGACTGGTATTTGATTTTGCTAGTAGTTAAACACAGAAGTGGTGTAATCGTATAAAATATACATATGAGATCTAAACAAAATTCGAAGAAAGTTGTTGGCAACATGATTTTAGTTAAGAGATGCACACATAATATACCAAAGTTTATGTGCATCTCAAACATGCTGACTTCAATGTGCATAATAATAATATCTTAATTATGATTATATTTACTCTACCTGAGGCGAAAACAAAATGCATCTTGAAATTGCTTCTTCATTCCAACGCACAAACTCAGTGACCACTGTAACAGATATCTGTTGGTGGGAAGATGATATCGAAGCCCCTTTTGACCGCCCAATTGACCCTGTTGACTCTCCTGACAGCTGGCTCTCAGAAAGCAGTTCCTCCATCTGCATGTCAGAATCCATTAAGGTATATGGTATTGCAGAAAGTTTAGGATTATGTTAGGCAAAAAATTTGATTGCCTAAAAGATGCAAGAACCAAATTGTGTTTTATATTTTCGGCATGGTGTCCTTTGTGTGTTTTTTTGGAAAACATTGTGTCAAATCTAAAAGAAATAACACCATACCTAAAATGTAAAACATCATTTGGTTCTTACAATTTTTTAGGTGAAATCTTTTATTTATTGTGTGTGTGTGTGTAGAGAGAGAGAGAGTTGTAGTTGAATAAACCTTTGCTTTATAGAGTTGTCTTAAAGAAGCCTGCTCATATTCAATGTACATGTCTTTGTGATCAATAAATAGAGACTCTGTTAGGCCTGTAAAAACAGCAATATGTATGTCAGAACAACAAAAGCAATTATAAGTTCCAGATGCCTTTATTTGGTTAAACTATTAGAAAAGATGGCACAAACATTGAAAAAAGTAATTACAGAATCACTAGCTTAAGAAATTACTATGTATCACTTGCTGTATTTCCTTGAATTCTGAATTTCTGATATTGAATAAGTGGTCCATATGTTTTCCAACTAAGAGTATAATTCAATGTAAAAGCTACATCATCCTAGAAATCAATTTTTCATCCTAAAAGTAGTAATATATTGTAACCTAAATCCCAAATGTTACAATTTGTATAATCAGCCAAACAGAACAGCGACTTGGGCCAAATTACATTTCAATAATGACATGTTTAGCTTATTTAAGTTCTAATAGCTCGAATAATAGTTTGCTTTTTATCCACTACTAATATGATTTGTCACTGAAAATGTAAATAAACGTAAAAAGCATCTTCAATTGAGGCTCGCTATTGTTACTGATGAATAAATCAGTAATGGATTTGCCTTTCATATACTATGTTTATGATGCAAAACTAACGTCTGCCCTTAAGTCATTATTCTATTTGGTGAAGTTAGAAACAGTTTTATAAAATACCTTCAATTTCCAAGTCACCACATCCCACACTGCGTAGGTCTTTGGCCAGTTCTTGCGTCTTTTCATAGCCCACTGCTAACATTCTAAGGTACTGAAACCGCATACAAGTACAAAAGAAATTTTCATATTTAAAAGTTAAAACCAAACCGATCACAGTTTATACAAATAAATGCACCAAGTCACTAAACTTACTAGCAACAGACCACCTTCAGCCATTGGAGGTGGATGTACTAAAGATGGTTTCACCAATAACTTTTCTAAAAGTTTAGGAACTCGGTCTTCCATTACTCTCTGTCGCAGAAACATCAAAAACTAGGTTATACAAGAAAATTGATAAAATGCCAAAAAACAAATGTGGTTTAGATGATTTACCTGTACTAAAATTGACATGACGTCATTTGGAGAAGGAAATACAGCCGTTATGGTAGCTGCTTCTTTTCGGACAGTATCTGCAAGCCATTTAAAACAAGTATATTACATTATTATATTAAAAAGCCCACCCTCGCCAGACATCTTTGCTATGAGTGAAATTTACTGTGTATGGTCATTTATATTATATAAAAAAACACTAGTTTGGTTTTTAAAATCTGTTTCCATACCTGTTATTTCTTTGTACAAAGACGAGAGCGCACGAGCAACATTACTGGGACTAGGTAGGGAATCCTGGTCACCAAGAACCAATCTGGTGTCCGTATTCATGACTTCCACATCAAACATTGGCCTTAAGCCCACATAATGTTGCATGGCACTGGTACCTCTGTTAAACTGTATACCAAAGCCATAATTTTAAACAAAAAAAATAATAAGAAGCATTCTAATTTAGAGAGAAAGCTATAAAATAGAAACTTTCTCTAGTTTGTCAATACGACTAACCTACTTTTTATCCTCATTCCTCAATATTCCACTACTCTTTTAAACTTTGTTATAGCATGCACACTTGTTAGTCTGAAGCAGACTCACTACCTCATTTTGGAGTAGGGGTAAGGTTTGTCTTCATCACTCCCCTCCCAAACGCCACTCAAAAGAGGGAATTTACTGGGTATGTTTGTTATTTTTACTTGTTAATCGTTAACCGGTTAAAACAAAATATGTGCCTTTTTTTTGTTTACATGAATATATAATGAAGAGATGGCATCTACTTAATTTAAGTGTGTGTGTGTGTGTACAAATCACTTCTCTCCCCCACTCCCCTTCCTCCTCTGCACTCCCTCTCCCCTCCATGTTCCCCCTTTCTTCTCAGCCGGCCTCTTCTTCATCTTCCTCTTCTATTTCTAGAATTTTCTTAAAACTAACAAAGCTTGATGTTTAGTGATAGATCTATACATATTTGTTGTTCGTAATTTCGTATCTGATCAATATACATGGTAAATAAAAAAATCCCATGGATTTTTATCGATTAGTTCATAGTAAATCAAAAACCTCATTAATTAACAAACATTTTTTTCTAGCTAACAAGACAAACAAAGAAATTGAAAAAGTACCTGAGATAGTATTTTTGCACACTCTGCCATAGTAGACAGTTCCCTTTTCTGGGATGCAGCATCAAACCGAGACAACAATCTGTTCTCCAATTCTGTAGAAGCATTAGTGTCAAATAAGTAAATTGATTTAACTTCATACTTCAATGAGATTTGTTTGGTTTTAAATTTAAATCAAATGTTACCTTAAATTATAGTAGGACTAATCTTATAAATACTTAATAGTTACAAGGGTAAAATTTGAAAGTTTATTTAATTGTTTTGATTTGTTTAGTTGAATTAAGTTCTAGACTTTTAAGTTGGATTATGTTTAGTTTATTTCAGTCGGCTGGAAGTTGGGAGCTAGAGTTTAATTTGGTTAGTGATTAGGATAGGTTATTTTCTTATAAACAGGATTCAAGGATTCTCTATTTGTAACAGCATCAAATATTCAAGTGATAATAAAAAAGTTGTGGGCAATGTTGTAGAAATCGCTAGGCGTTAGTCGGACGGTGGGGTGGGGACTAGGGATTAATCGGGATTAATCGGCCAACTAATCAGCCTAGTCGGATAGTCGGGCCTAGTCGGCCTTAGGGGACTAGCGATTAATCGGCCTAGTCGGGGATTTTTACAACCATGGTTGTGGGTTCTTCCACAAAACCTCGGGTTTGTATTTTCTTGGCTTATTATTCTGGGAGAAATCAATTGTTGACAGGGGCTAAGACCTTCAATTATAATTGTGTATACAATAAATAAATGCTGAACATAATAAGGATAAGTATATCTGGATTCTAAAATTTGAAAAGTGTTTTGGATGGAGCAAGTAGCTTTTACATTTTTTAAGCACAATAATAAATGTGGTTGCTGCACTTGAGGGTAGATTGTGGTTCATGTGGCCATAAATGAACACAACAAAAATCAAAATTTAACTATAATTTACCATTGCAGTATTCTTGAAGATTTCCAACTGCAACCTCCAATCCTCTACTAGCAGTTGCATTCCCTGGAACTGATTGCATCGTCACACCCTGTCTTCCAACATCTTCTTCTGCAAATGAACCTGAAATGAACAGAAGTAAAAAAAATTACTTTACTAAAAAAATTGATCCCTAAAAGATCAAAGTAAAAATTACAAGTAGAGGTGGAAAATGGGAACTGGGAAGGTGGCTGAGTCAGGTAATGGGATCAAAGAGTGTAACATTTGAATGCAGGTTAAAAAAACCAGGCCAGGTCAGCTTTCACCCGTACACAGTTTCATCTTCTATGATTTAAATTTCATTAATAATGATTGCGTTAGATATAATAGCATAAACTATCTTATTAAATAATAATTTACAAATATTATAGAATAGTTTTAGAAGGCTTTATTCACTTTACATTCACTTTGGATGGGTTTAACCTCTTCAGCCATTCGACTCAATTCATTTTATTATTTTTTTTTATGCTTTACCCATCTGACCTGTTTGAATTATAATATAACTAAAATCAACTCATTTACCTGTCAATTGCCATCTCTAGTTAGAAGTTAGACAGTTTTAAAACAATCACAAATACATTATCAAGGTATTTATACGTTATATACATACGCAACTTCTGTGCAATAGAAGCAGCCTCAGCAACACGACTGTCATCAGAAAAAAGAGGGGATAATTCCATCAGATCTCCAGGGCTACTGTTGAATTCCATCAGGTACTATATGATAAAATAAGTAGTGAGGTGTTAATACATTGCAATATGCACGACATTTGAGAAAATATTAGTCGTGTCCACTTATAGTACCTTTATGAGCTCCATAGTCTGGCTAGCGGTTTCTCTCTGTGAATCTGCACTCTGATATTGAAAAAAAACAAAAAACAAAGATTAAACAGAACATTACATGTAAACAATCAACTTCCATGAATTATGGGCAGAAGAAATTTTTCTTAAGACACCAGTCAAACTTTACCTGCAAATGATCCCCAATTTTAGCAGCTGTCTGACCAACACTAGATATACGTGAATCCAGTCGTGCAAAACTATCAAACAAGCCATCTACACCTTTTTCAAGCTGAAAAAAAAAATAACTAAAATCTTACTTTTGGAATAATAAACTCAAAACTTGAAATAAGATATGTCTAAAATCCTGACAAAGTAACAATGTTTCTTTGTAGATAGACAAATATTTAATACAATAAATCCATATCACAATATGAAATTTCAGTATACAAATCCGCCCTCAAAAGTGGTTTCCAGATTTTGTTTTACGACCAAGATACTGAAAACTTTAACTTCTCAATCATAATAAAAACTTATTCTGACATTTCAAAAAACTTTTTAGCTTACAGGTGCATAAATGCTGAAAACAACAAAGCTGATGATTTACCTCACTAAGTGTCTTCCTATGTTTAGAGTCTTGTGCAGCAACATCTTTTCTAAGATTATATAGTCTTCCATCAATCTTCAACAAGAATACAAAAAAGAAGGAAAGCAAGAGAATCACTCAGCAAATTATATGAAAAACAGTGAAGACAATAGTGCTAATAAGTAATAACAATAGATGATGTTTGATCATTATGCAATAAAAATATACCTGTTTCTGGAGTTCAACCAACTGTGAACATGAATTTTTAAACACTGATAATAAAGAATCAACTTCTGGAAATAGTGGGCTTGATTGTGCTTGTGTTGACCTTCCATTTGGCAAGGCATCATTCCCACCAGTATTACTATTTCCTTCTAATGAGTCAGCATCTTCTTCTTGGATAGCTGGCAGCAGCTCATTTACTAAGTTTCCAAATAAAGCATCAAATGAAAAGTCCCCCTTCATATAACAAATAGGACAATTCAGATGACCACATTAAACCCAAAACCCAAACTACCAGATCACATACACCCAAAAGAGAAGACAATGAAGCTTCACCTTGAAATCTTCTATGTCTAAAACAAGTGGTTGAGAGCTGAAAGATTCAGAACTAGATAACTTGTTACTTTTTACTCCATCTCTAATCTCTTTCATCTAAAAAACAAAAAAGTGAAAACACAATTTACCTTTTGTTGAACTTCTTGTGAGAATGAATATAAAAACATAGAATCATAGATTATCAATTTTTGTAAACAATAATCTTAAGGTTGCAAGAAATAGTAGCCCAACAATACATAACAATCAATCTAAAATGAAACATAAAGTGTAAAAATTACTCAAATTTGACTCAAAACTCGATCTCAATCACACACACACGTATGTAATTAACAGATAAAGAATGACCAACATTGAACTTTTAGTTAGTTTGCAATCTTTTAGAATCCAATCCTGCCCCAGCTAAAACATAATGTTACCATGCTTGTCAAGTTCAATCATCCAAATTTTTGTTATAGCAAATCATTATTTTCGAGAAGAAAACATTTTAATGCTTGTCATTGCCATATACATCCAAATGCAGCTAACATGCTGTCAATATCCAAAAACTGAAATGGACCTTCTCAGCGTGCAAACACACATGCACTTATGCTTATATGCACACTCACACATTACCTTAGAATTTAGACTGAGGGGTTGTTTGGTTGCATCTTAATAGGTCTGAATGGGTCTGAATCTGAATGGTTCAGATTCAGACCGTTTGTTTCGCGAAAATAAACACGTCTGAATGGAACAAAATGTCTAAATGGAGGTCTGAACCATTCAGATCTCACAACAAGTCTGAATGGAAACCACCCCATCTGAATGGGGAAAAAGGCCATCGTCAACCACCGAAGATCTGGACATCGAATCTATCTCGTCGGAATCCATCTCATCGGAAAACACGCCGCACCCGCCGCACCACCGCTTCGGGGCTGCGAAAGGGCCGCACGACGCCGCCGGGAGGTGCAGGAGGTTGTAAAGCCGAGAGGTCGCTTGTAAAAGTGCCCATAAGCCCTCCGATAGCGGCTCCCTGAACGGAGCTGGTGGCGGTGACGACGGGGGCCTCAACCGGTAACGATTGTTTGGCGAGCCAACCCTTAAATCTAGTCTCCAATTCCTTGTACTTGGCTTGTAATTGTCACCGGATTGTGATTGATATGAGCCACCGACAAGCCTTTTGTTGTATCCATTGCTAACACCGGTTTCTTTGTTCCCCCATTCTCGCCGTCGATTCCTGTGTCGGCTAGGATTTTTAAGAGTGGGAGACGGTGGCTTTGACGGGTGGGGCTGGGTATTAGGGTTTTGAATAAAAAAAAGTTTTTTTTTTCATTCAGATTTAGATGTGCAACCAAACACTAATAGTTCAGACCCTTTTAATCATTCAGACCCTCTTAATCATTCAGCACTTAACGGTTCAGACCCAACCAAACGGCCCCTGAGTCACTGAGCGGCATTAACAATATTATCCTGGATAGCAACAAGTCTCGTATTAACAAATAAATGTCCACGGTACTACTACTAGACTATTTAAATTGAAATCTTTAATCTGAAATTTAATGGGAAAACTACAATTCAATTCCGATAATAATTAATAAAGTTACAATTCATCAGTATGGTTGTCGCATTGGTCAATAAGTAGCTTCTCATTTTAAAATTCAAACTATATATAGTCGCAATGGGGAAATAAAAGAAAGGCACTAGCAGAATCTTTGAATGAAGACAGTTGAATTCTCTGAGTGTATGTATAAGTAAGAGCTTAAAGATAACCAATAAATCTCATACTGGTTAAAAATTTATGTAACTTCCCGGACTGAATAAATTCATATTTTGACAAAATGAAACTCAAAAGATAAATTGTCACCCAATTCACCTCAATTTTGATCATTAAGTTACATTTTTTCATCTCCAAATAACTCAATAAACATGAAGCTACTTCTCCATTTCCATATCCAAAAACTAATTTTGATCCTGTTGATGAGTGAAATTTTACACACACACACACACTTGAACAGCATTGCTGAAATAGTAAATCAAGTACTAGAAAGCTTTGACCAGGTTATCCCAAACTATTGTAAAACCCTAAACTGGTTGCTAAGTTCCTGCAAATTTCAAAATCTACAGGTCCATATCACCCAAATTTATTTATAAGTTACTAAACGGGTTCATCTCAAATTTATTTATAAATTATAGTTTCTCAGCATAGCATGCCTCCGGACTCAGGTTCAAATTCAACCTATATAAGATCATTATCAACAAGAAAACAGAAACAAATAGCAGATCTTCAAAGTGGACAACCTAATCCTTAACATCAAACGAGTAGAACAATGCATCTGCCCAACCAGCGAACACACACGCACCATCAAAGAGAAACTAAACCTAATTGAAAGCTTATATCAGATCATCCTGTTTAACTGTAAAATCCCCTACCATATACAAAATTTCTGCAACTTTCATGATTATAAATCCATAACTAAAAGCTGAAATGAAATTGGAAAATATCGCCCAATCATTCATAAAGTTACGGTTCCTCATCATACTAGATCTCATTGTTCATGAAGTTGCTTATCCACTTTAATTACAAACTAGATAGAACCATTACGAAATAGCTAACAGAAAAACCCTAGAACACAGTTTAAAAAAATGAAAACAATCGAATTATTAACATCAAACGAGCAGATCAACAGTGCGGTGTATAGACTTTGTATAAATCATTAACCTCGTTGGCGATCAAGTAGAGCACAGATTCTGGATTTGATCTTGCTGGAAACAGTTGCTTCTTCGTGTTGATGAGTTGAAAAATGAGATCGAAAGGGAGCAGGAGACAGGTTCAAGAACAAAAGACGTAGCCTGACTGCGAAGACTACAATGAAGAATCAGATGAGCGTAATGACCTTGTTGCCCATTTGGATCGTCTGTTGGCCCGGGTCAATTAACTTTTTTTCTTCTTTTTTTCGTTTTCTTTTGAGTAAATTACCAAGATCATTGACGAAGCTTCTTTAGGGTCGTCCGTATTGTTAATTTTTTGGCCGAAAGGTTAATTTTTAGTTAAAAATAAAGGTTTCGTCCTCCTTGCTTAAAATAATTAAAATGTATTATGGCTCCGGTAATTTTTCGCCCCCCCCTTCAGAGCATTCTAGCTTCGTCACTGACCAAGACGGTCATTGTGATTTTCTAGTATTTCACTCTTGGTCCATATGTTTCATAAATTACTCATATGGTCACAAACTTTAAACATTTGTAACGCATACAATCTTTAGGTCAACAAATTACCCTCACATAAGGAATAATCTGTGTTACAAATATCTAATGGTTGGAACCATATGATTAATTTATTAAACATAGGGACCAAGAATGAAATATTAGCAAACCACAATAATCATATCGGTAATTTACTCTTTTCTTTTATTTTCTTTTCTCTCGATAAGGTTTGTCTGTTTTTTACATTTATTTAACATGACATCGACAAAGTGCTTATTGACTATTTATATGTAAGTGTACATTTATTTAACGTGACATTTAGAAATTCGGTGTGATCAATAGTTCTTTGCTGCTTCTCCTATTTCATTTAATTATATTTTGCTTTTTATGCAACTTCTGCTATTTTATTTAATTACGTTTTAATTTTAACGTATCATGATTAATATGTTTCTTACTTAATAATTTTATTTCTCTTATTTCGTTGTTATTATTTAATATTTGTTATATTCAGTTTATTTAATATGCATAATTTAAAAATCTTACTATCTTAATAAACAAAAATAATGTTTGTCACTTGTCACAATTTTAGTCCATTAGTGCCACTTGGCAACTTCATATCACCTCTTTAATTCTCACTCTAATTAAGTAAAAATATTAACTCTCATATTTAATAGTTATAATATTAATAATATTATTGACCTTTTTAATGCTAAAAAGTTTCATAATCAATTAAAAATAATATTTTAATAATAAACACTTTAAAAAATTATAATATATTATTTTTTTCTAAAAATCAATATTTTCTAGAAATAAAAAAATTTTAAATTAGTATTTATTATAATTTTTTTTCTAAAAATTATGTATTCTAAAAAAAATTTAAAAATAAAATAGACTATAATACATAGATTTTAAAGAATAGTTTTTTATAAACAAATGACATGTTGTAGTATTAAAATTTTAAAAATTAATTTATTTTAAAATTAAAGTTTTTGATCATTGTTTTATTACTTAAGTACTTAGTAATATGCATTTTAAACATTTTATATTAAAATACTATTTTATAATTTATAAATTTTTATTGCTAAGTATTTAATATTTCATATTAAATCCGTGTAAAACACGGGCTATACTCTAATTATCTACCTCTACCTACTCTAATAAACGAGTATTTTTAGGGGACACGTGTCGCGTTCTGGTAAATCTGAAAATGTTTTTCCCGCTTCTCTCTCTTAATAAATACTATTAATTTTAGTAATTATATTATATAATTAAATATTAAAAAAATAATTTTCATATTCAAATAATGTCCTAATATATTAAAATTTAATAAAAATAAGAATAATTCAGTTATATCTTATACTAACTATAATTTTATAATTTTTAAATATTTATTATTATTTAATGTTAATAAATTATATTTTATATTATTCAACCCGTGTAATACACGGGGTTTTAGGCTAGTAAAATTATATACATACATACACAGGGGCATACCCACCATATGGAGATGGGGGTCGGCCCCCCCATAAACTTTTTATTTTTAATCTAATATATAGGATCCGATCTCGATTGACCTTTAAGAAAAATTTCCCCCAACCCCCATAAAAATTGGACGGCCTTGATAAAGCCCATTTTAAACCATTTTAAAACCAAAACTTATAAAATAGTACTCAAGTAACGCAATATGCATTACCTATGATTAAACCCAATTAGCAATTTATAATTCAACTCAATACCTAATCACTCGTATCCCAACTTAAAAAAAGTAATAAGACCCGATTTGTATATTAAGTGATTGAATTTAACTATCATAATTTATGTTTGGTTCCTCCCAGAAAATAAACTGGAACAGTAACTAACTTGTATACACCAAAATTTATACATGAAGTGATTATTGTACAATTTGAATAATTGAAACTTGTTAGCATGATTAGAAACTTAGTTGATTTGTGTATACTTTACATATATTTAGGTAATATATAACGGTTTTTCAAAATAAAACTTAGTTAAATATTGAATTTGTTGATTTGAATAGTATTCATTTGAATTCTGCGGAAAGAAAACTAATTTTATCATATCATGGGTCATTCTAATCAACGAAATTATTTGATTTATTTTTATTATGTATTTGTGATTTAATTTAGTTTCGTCATTTTTTTTGTGATCCGACCCGACCTCGTTCGAATTAGTTCAATAAAAAAATATTTAACAACAAATAATTATCTAGAAAAATTTCCGACCCCCATAGAAAAATTTTCTAAGTCCGCTACTGTACATACATGTGTGTGTGTATAACGTGTATCATTTGCTAACTCGATCTTCAGACAATCAACATTTAAATTTAATCCAAACACTTTATTATTTTATATTATTTTTCTGTTTATTTTAAATATATAATATACTATGAGAAATTTTTTTTTATCTCTTCATATATCGCTACCCCTTATACTCATATTTCTTTTATATATTTTATTTCACTAGTTTGAGTATAGTATTGTTATTGTTTTTCAAATTTTTATTGAGATGACACGTGATTTTGCGCATGTGTGTAAGATTTACTTCTCAATGTATGACTTAAGTACACATATGTAATATTATTATATTAGTATTTGTAAAGTAAAATTACGTTCATATATGTAAATTTATGTATAATTAATATATATATATATAATGTATATGTATAACCCATTTGTTCTTCTGTCACTTTAGTAACGATTCAAACCAGATAAAAGCAATTTAAATTTAACAAAACTGGCTTTAAGACCATTCACAGCGGTCACCCCCTGAAATCGCTACTCGTCGAAATTTTTTGTCACGTCATCATCCAACTAAAAACATTAAAGCCCCGCAGTGGTCAGCACACTGAAAAACATCCCCCATTGTGAAAGGATTGCAAACATGGAGTGAGAGGAGATTAAATGGGAGCGGGAACCGTGGAGGGGCTCATGTGGGTTGTCGTTGAGGGATGGCGGTGTTCCTGTTGACCACCGCCCAAACATGCATCCTGCCGAACCAACGGCTTGTCTATTGCGGGCAGCCTAATACACTAAAATAAAAAAAAAATCACAAGAAGATATAATAATAAAAGGAAATATAATAATCAAATTATTGTTTTACTTTTTTAACTAATCTAGTCCACTTTTTTTCAAATATAAATTAAAGAATTCATGTTAAGTTTACACTACACGAGTACATGTTAATTTTCTATTTATTTTAATATACACTTTAAGCGTTAACCTTTTGAATGAGAATTTTCAAAAACACACCATAATGTGTGTAATTAATTTCTTCTGTTTTATTTTTAAACTAAAAAACTTGCAGTTTTAATTAAGTTGTTGTTCATAAAAAAATAAAAAATACAATATGCATTTTTAATAATGCAACATTGTGATTGATAATGTGTAAAAATAATTCTAGCGAACCCAGCTTGTCTGTTTTAAGTTGAATTTATCAAATTCGTTGATGCAATGAAAGTACGTAAATCTATTAAGCATGAAGAAGGATGTGACCAAAATGAGGAATTACCTTTTTCGGCACGGTATAGATAAAAACTAATAGTCTGAGGTAAATGCGTATGAAATGAATTTTATAGGGACCAAAATGAAATAAGATCTTAACCCTACCTCACCAACCACGATTCAACAACTCTCCCCAAACGCCAATTATCAGGCTATATGTAGTCATCAATCAAGATCTTATCATTTTAGGTATGCGTCACATAATCAATTAAAAAGATCACTCTTTTATCACTTTACATCATTATTACACGTGGTAATATCACTCCTCCGTCGCTTTCATATCACTTCACGTCATCATCACCTTTATCCAATATTTTATTATTTGTTTTTATTTTTTTTAATTATAAATTATATTAAAAAAAGACATAATTTTATTAAAAAAATTAAAATTACATAATAAAAAAAAATACATGAAAAAATTAATCCATTTTATATTTTTGCATGATCCACTCTTTCATCCTCTCGGTCATTTCACAGAGCGCGACCGGCTAAGTGATCGGTTGGAGTTCATAACAATTTTATATCATTGTTGTATTATTTTTGCTCCTGTAAGTCGACAAATTTTTGTAGCGACTCGGAGATGGTCTCCAACGTGTCTTTGTAATCGGTTAAAGACGATGCTTGTGGTCGTTTTCCCTTATTGTTTTGACCGGAGGACGTTGAGGAGAGGGTGGGGGCATGTCCAACTCGACTTCCTCACCTGACTCGTTTAAGTTAATGAAACATCGACCGGTGGAGTCGGATTGAGTGGTCGTGTATTTTCTAGACGATGACGTTTTCGTCCGTTTCGAAGTTTGCAACTTCGAGACATGATGTCATTTTGTTGATTTTCTCATAACATGTCACGCACGCTGCGATATGAGAAAATGGTCCGTTTTCATTAGCAAAGTTCATCAACGTCTCGTTCATGACTGTTTCATCATTCTCAAGAGGAAGGTGATTGCCCACCACTCATTGTGAAATTAACATTAATTGAAATTCAAAATAACCACTTATAAGTGTTATTAAATAAAAATAACATTATTGTCTTTTCAAACATATTTGAGACATAAAGTTTAATTAATTAAATCTAAAATTTTTGTGTGGAAAATGAGTTGGAAGTTGTGACGCATTTGTGACAGAAAGTAGGTTTATTTTATCCGCGTCGCTTTTTTGTCGGAAAATTTGTAACAAAAGCAGGGTTTTAGTTGTTTGTTGAAATTCCGTAGCAATTGTGTCGCAAATTGCGACACAAATACTTGCGTCGCAATTTTTCGTAGCAAACATGGCCTTTTTCTAATAGTGTATGTTTCATATTTATTATAACTTTGACACAAATACTTGGGTCGCAATTTTTGTTAACAAATGTTATAAGTTCAAATCATGTTTTACGATATTAATATTGGAAGATCTGAGTGTTAAAATTAAAAAACGAGACAATTAATTGTGTATGTTCCTTTTAAACTTTTTAATTGGATATTTAGCAAATTAAATAAAAAACTGTATACGCATTCTTCAAAAGTTTCTAAATTTTATATTAAAATAAACAAATCAAAATTGCATATACATAGTGAAAAAAAAAACTTAAAATTTACACATTTTAATTTACTTTATTCATTATAATCTAGAAGATAGTTATTTTATCCTTATTATTACTAAAACTTTAAAATTCCTAATATATCCATAATTATTTATTTTTAGCTGTTTTTTCCTCTTTTACATTCTTGTTTTTATTATGTTTTGCTGATAGTAATTTTTTTCCTTTTTTTTTTGTGTTTTTTCGAAGATTGTTTATGCACTATTTCATCATTGTTGCTCATCTATGTTTAATCTACTTAATAAAAATATGAAAAAAAAAAGAAGGAAAAGAAAACGCACTAGAAAACATAATAAAAAAGAACAAAAAAATCCGGTTAAAATAATAAATATGAAAATTTCAAAAATTTTAAAGATTTAAGAAAATAAGCTTAAGTAGTCATTTTATTATTTTTTAAATCAAAATGATTATATTTGAATTTTTTTATTAAGGAAGAGAATATATGTATTTTTTGTTTTGGGCGCCTAAACATATATTCTACTAAAAATGTTATATGCAGTTTTGTTTTTAGGTTAAGCAAATTTGATGTAATAATAAGACATATGCAATTCTTCGTCAATGAAAATTTGTATTCCTAAAATGCTTCAAATAATCTTTATTAATCTATGTTTTATAGTAAATAAAAGTTTTGATTTGACACATGTCAACATTATACACTACCTAATTGATTTTCTTTTTTTTTCTTATTAGTTGTTTGTATGTATCTTTTACTAGGTCAAAAAACTCTGTATTATATAGGTTGAATAAAAAAATTTTAATTTATTTGTTTTAAATAGCATATCATTTAATATCAAATAAATTTTATACAAATATTAAAAACATGACTTTTGTTGTTATCATTTATTTAACATATTGAATAAAATTATTATTATTTAATAAAATAGATAGAAGAAAAATAAAAGTATAAAACACCTCATGCTATTTTGCTAAAAATGTAAGAAGGAACGAATGCTACTTAAGCTATGTCTAGTGGTAAATATCATATCACTCTACGTATGCGTCACATAAACAACTAATACCATCATCTACTTATCATTTCACGTAATCACCACATGTGTTATCATAATCGTAACATTTCGCGTCATCGTTGTCTTTATTTAATATTTTATTATTTGATTTTTTTAATTAAGCGTTGAATATAACAAATCACCAACGTTCAAGGTCTATTTGATGTAATCTTGAAAGTAAAAGGGGTTCAAACGTATGATCTTGCACTATAAAAGAAGCAGCATATCACCCAATTTCGGTGTGCTACCCTTCAGTTGTGTGTTGCGAATCAGCAACAAGATCCGAGAGAAAACACTGCTGAATCTTTAAATCCCCCAAATTTTCTGCAATTAAAGCAGAAAATGAAGGTAATTGAGAAGATTCTCGAATCCACGGCGGCTGGAGATGCCGGAAAAACGGTGTTTTCGTTCGAATTCTTTCCTCCGAAGACGGAGGAAGGTGTTGAGAATCTGTTCGAAAGGATGGAGCGAATGGTGGCTCACAATCCTACATTCTGCGACATTACATGGGGCGCCGGTGGTTCCACGGCGGAGCTGACATTAGAAATCGCCAGGAGGATGCAGAATTTGGTGTGTGTGGAGACTATGATGCATTTGACGTGCACTAATATGCCGGTGGAGAAGATAGATCATGCTTTAGAGACTATTAAGAAAGACGGGATTCAGAATGTATTGGCTCTTCGAGGTGATCCTCCCCGTGGTCAAGACAAGTTCGTTCAGATCCAGGGTGGATTCGCCTGTGCTCTCGACCTGGTATGTATCACGATCTCGATGTTTCCTAGTGTTATGATTAGATAATCGGATTTTAATTTGTGAATTCGGTTCTAATTGATCATGGAGTTCCCGACGTTTCTACACTAGCTACCTACATTAATTAGTTAGATCTGAATTTGTGATTTCTAGTATAACCGATCATCGCATTACCTGAATGTATGAACTAGCTACCGACACAATTTTGGTGATCAATATGCCTGAACATATTACATTTCTTTATTCTACATGCTATTTCTTTGATGTTCTCAGTAGGAGTCAATACTTCGATTGGAGTTTAGTAATTCCTTTAGAATTGAGGGATTATGAAGCCTAATTTCAGAGTATGGTATTAGCATAGTTAAAGGGTGATTGGTGAAAGGGGGAATCTTATTTTGGCACAAACACACAAAATAGGAAACACGCTTATATATTTCTAAATGGATAAAAAAGTAAATCAAGCCCTCTTTCTATACGTGAGTCTAAATTTTTGAAGGTAGTGCCAAATCTGGGAGGTCACAACTGATAAATTATAACTGAAATTAAACAACTAGATAAACATGCAAATGAATGAAATCCAGGACCCACACATTTAATTTTTACAATCAAAATTGATCAAATAAAATTAAACAACTAGCCTGTTTCCTTTATCTAACTAGTCTAACTAGGTTGTATATGGATCTGCTCTGTATCACAATGCCACATAGGTGAATTTAGCTTTTGGGATGTTTGAAGTCCATGATAACTTCTTTAAGATGATACAATTAAAAAGAACTTTACATCATGGTTCGTAAAGAATCTATGAAAACCATACATGTGTCAAGTGACCTAAATAAGGTGTATGAAGATGATTGTAAACTGTAAAGCATAATCAATAGCTTTGAATGATGTTTGCTGGATTTTTGCAGGTGGAGCATATCCGCAAATCATATGGTGACTATTTTGGCATAGCTGTTGCTGGTTATCCAGGTTTCCATCTCAACTTTGTTTTGTTTATATTTATACACAACTGAATTTCATATACATGATATTGGTGCTATTTGTAGATGTTATTCTATTAGTTATTTTAGGGTCGATATTTTGAAATTTCTGTCTGAATGAATTGTAGAAGTTTTGTTTCTCAGAGGCACATCCAGAAGTCATTGAAAGCAATGGTTTGGCAACACCGGAAGCATATGCAAAGGATCTTGCTTACCTCAAGAGAAAGGTACAATCTATTCTCAAAATATAGGTTCTTCGATGTGGTTTTCTTGGAATCAGGACAATGTGCAAGCTACAAAGATGTTACCATCAAACTCTAATAATCTATTTCGTGTGGCGCATCTTCTTTTTTCTTGTGCATTTGGTTCTTTGCTCCAGAAACTAATATACGAAGTTATTCACATGTGTTATCTTTTCATATACCTTTAGCTTCGGAGCAGCCCATTACATGGGGACTCCTTCGGAGCAGCCTCTCTATCCCAACTGGGATAGGAGGGGTAAGGTTTGTCTCTATCTTTCCCCCTAGACCCTACTCTAAGTGGGATTTTTATTGGGTATGCTTGTTGTATACCTTTAGCCCATTACATATGAGTTGGCCTTTCCTTCAATGGTTATTTTGTTGGGTTTATACAAATGTTAATTTAAAATGAGAAAGAAAAAATCATGCAACCAAGTCAAATCCCCTGTCCAAACCCTATATATGGTCATTCAAATTTCTTAGAATACATAACTAAAACCTAAATCATAAGTTGACTGTTTAAATGTACCCAGAGATGATTACTGTTTCTAACTTATTATTGGGATTTCATGTTGCAGGTTGATGCTGGAGCAGATGTGATTGTCACTCAGCTTTTCTATGATGTAGACAATTTTCTCAAATTTGTGAATGATTGCCGGCAAATTGGAATAACTTGTCCCATTGTTCCCGGCATCATGCCCATCAACAACTATAATGGTTTTATTCGCATGACTGGCTTCTGCAAAACGAAGGTATTCTGTTCTGCAAATTTGATGTTTTTATATTTCAAGCTGTCCTTTGAAACTGGCCTGAAATTAACATTTCAATTGCAATAATGTGATTAACTGGTACAGATCCCATCTGAAATCACCGCTGCTTTGGAGCCCATCAAGGATAATGAGGAAGCTGTTAGAGCTTATGGAGTTCAGCTTGGGACTGAAATGTGCAAGAAAATTATGGCCAGTGGAATCAAGACGTTGCATCTTTATACACTCAATATGGAGAAGTCTGCACTGGGAATTTTAACTGTAATGAAGCCCTTCACAAACAATTTTAATTTATAGTAACAGATGCTTCTAAATTAATAGTATCATTTGCATTATTAAATGTGCACTTACATCAGATTTACCATGCAGAATCTTGGACTGATTGAAGAATCCAAGATATCAAGGCCACTGCCATGGAGGAGACCTACCAACCTTTTTCGCCTTAAAGAAGATGTTAGGCCAATATTCTGGTGTGTGACATATACATGAATCCATAAGTTGATTTAACAACATTTTTCAACATTTTATGATACCTTCAACTGACTTGATTTTTGTTCGTTTATGCTGTTAGGGCTAATCGTCCAAAGAGTTACATAACAAGGACTACTGGTTGGGAACAATATCCACATGGGCGTTGGGGCAATGCTTCTAATGCATCATATGGAGCATTAACCGACCATCAGGTACATACAATAAACTTTTATGCATGTCTGGTAAATACGCCTACATCCGTATCTCTTCTGAAGTTCATGTTGCTTTTAAAATGCGCGTTGTAGTATTTAATGTAGTCACGTCATTCCATGAAAGCTGCAACTTGCAACATTTCATTTTTTCAGAAATTTTCTCGCTAAAGTTGTCAATTTTCATCATCATGCATCTGTTATCATTGCCCGGTTGATTATTGTTGGAAAATCAGGCCCTCTATCGAATACAAAAACACTTGTTTATTGATGAAAATGAAAACTTCTTCATAACAAAGACCAAATAACCCTATTTATACTAAAACTAAACTTAATCTCCAAGCTAATCTAAACAAGGAAAATCAAGCTAAACTAGGAAACTACTAGCTGGTCATTAGCAGCTATAATACAGAAAATCACAGCTGTAATCAACTTCCAAATCAGCCTTAAATGACCCTTTACCCCTGGACCAAATCTTCACTTGACCTGCAAGCATGTTGGCTAGTATGACCCGCTGACTCGTGACCCATGAACAACTCGATTAACCCAACAATTATTTCATGTTTTACCATGTCATCATATAAAAAATAGACATGAACTTTTCTTTTATAATGATTGTTTTAATCGAGCTCTGAAAAATGTATCAAAGCCATTTATTCCATGTCTTAAACAAATATTACATAAATTCTCTCTCATACATTGTGAATCTACTGGCAGTTCATGCGACCACGTGCACGTGATAAGAAAATTCAGGAAGAGTGGGTGGTTCCTTTGAAAAAGTTTGATGATATTTCTGAGGTATGGCATTTCTGCTTAAAAACTTCTTCTATATTTGGTGGTTAATCACAACATTTGTGCAACAAAAGAGCCTAATCAATTATTTCATACCAGAAATTCATGAAATACTGCCTTGGGCAACTGAAAACCAGCCCTTGGTCTGAACTAGATGCACTTCAGCCAGAAACAAAGATTATTGATGAACAACTAGCTTCGATAAACCTGAAGGGTTTTCTCACCATCAACAGCCAACCGCCTGTTAATGGAGCAAAATCTGAAATCCCTTCTGTTGGTAAGATGTTATCAAAATAGGATTCATGTAACTATGCATACTTAAATGTCCTTTTTGTAGCAATTAAAGTAATGTTTTTGCAAAAATGTAAAAATAAACTCACTAGGCATGAGCAGCTTAATTATGGTAATGTATGCAGATAAACAGCTGTACTTACCATTCTTTGTTAAAGTTGTTAAATTGTTAATTCTTGCAAAGAAAGGTGGAAAAATGGGCAGGCCTAGCCAAAACTAGCACTTTTTATTCAGGAAACATAACAGGTCGGGTTGGTTGATCCAGTGACGAAGCTTTGTAGGGGTCGGCCCCCCTCTTTATCCGTTCGTAGTGTTAATTTTTCGGCCGAAATGTTATTTTTAGTTAAAAATAGTGGTTTCGCCCCCCTCTTGCTTGAAAAAATTAACATGTATTCCGGGTTTCAAAAATTTTCGCCCCCCCTCTTACTCCGACCAAGCTCCGTCACTGGGTTGATCTAACATTTTTTATTCCTTCCTTCAGCTTTTCGTAAACATTTATATTAAATTATGGCAAAAGGCTCTATTATAAATTAATTAATGAAATTAGTTTTTTTTTTTGAACAACCAACTATTCTACTCCTACACTACACCCAAAATTAATGAAATTAGTTAGATACACTTTGGGGTCACTTTTGACCAGGTCTATCCATTTCATTTAACTAGGTTTTGAAGTTTCCATTTAACCTTCTACATATAAAACATAACACAAATCAACAAATCTCAAAACCTCTCGGCTCTACCGCAAATCTAAATAAGTATAAAAACTGCTGACTTAAAGCAAAATCATTTGTTTTGGCTTTGAAGGATGGGGCCCAGCAGGTGGGTATGTTTACCAGAAAGCATATGTAGAGTTTTTTTGCTCGGGAGACAAGCTAAATGCTCTTGTGGAGAAATCCAAGGCATACCCTTCACTCACATACGTAGCAGTGAATAAAGACGGGAATTTGGTGTCAAATGTGGGGATAAATGATGTGAATGCAGTTACATGGGGAGTGTTCCCTGCCAAAGAAATCATTCAACCAACTGTTGTTGATCCTTCAAGCTTCTTAATATGGAAGGATGAAGCTTTTGAAATCTGGTCAAGAGGATGGGCGCAATTGTATTCTGAGGATGATTCTTCTAGAACACTTCTTCAAGAGGTTTGTTTTCTTCTCTATTTTCTTGCAATATCGTTACGAATGGTTGATTTGGCTTCGTTTCATCTCATATGGGTCAAAAATTGTCCAAAGTGTTCCCTTGCTATTCAAAACATTAGATAACTATGGTATTAATACTTTGTTTGTAATCATATCAGACATAAATAAGGGACCTGACCTGATCCTTGTTTAGTCCCTTTCCAGAAAATTGCTCGTTTTAACCAGTGCTCAATTAAATTAGAAGTCACTTGTTGGCCTTAAAATGTATGAACCGATAACAGAATTATAGCCTGATGGTTCTGGTTGATTTTGGTGGTTAGTACTAAGGGTGTAAATAAGCAAATCCAAGCTTGAGCTTGCCAACTTGAGAGAGTTCGAGCTTGACTTATTTATCACTTATTTAATGTTTTTGGTAAAAGTTTACATGTGTGTGTGTTTATCATTGTAATTTGTTTCTACAACATAATATATTATATAGTTATTTTTTTCAAAATTTATGTGTGTGTGCTTGTGTGTGTGTATTTATTTCAAGTCAAAAAATGGTATTTATGTTTTTGGTCCATCTAGTAATGGGAACAGAGGTTAGTAAACTGTGGAGCCTTGTTATGTTTACAGGTACAGAACACTTACTACTTGGTTAGCTTGGTGGATAATGACTACATTAACAGCAACTTGTTCACTGTTTTCAAGGACTTCTAAACTTGTTCACCAATCAGTCTCTATAGAGAAGATTATTGTAACCCACTATTTTTCTTTTTTGTCATTCTTGTATTGCAAGCAATCTTTTCGATTAAAGAAGAAAGAGCAGACGAGCTCACGGTTATTTGTTGTGTGTACAAGTAACAATGCATGATGTACCATCATATTATTGATTATAACAGTGTAATATCTTATTGTATCTTTATTAATTGCATTGGGCTTTTGCTACATAGATTAGATTCTATCATTTCCTGTGGAAATGTAATTTTACATGTGTTATTATGTGTTTGAATAAAAAAAAGTTATATGATTGGTGTAATTCATTTGTCCAAACAGTTTATTATGAAAAAAAACTCCATTTTATTAAATTTCTTATATACCAGGTTTTATATGTTTGGGATATTTCATTTATGTAAACATGCCCACGGACGGGCACTCGTTGAAAAAACGTAATTCACGTGTCCAATGCCCCTCCTCTTGTCCTTTAGGGACTCTCGTTAAAAGTTCGTCACAGATGGCCGTTTGGCATACAGCCCTCTCTTTGATCTCGTTTTCTCCTCTCAAACAATTTGTCTGTGGACATCCGTGAATTGTCCTAGTTAGAGCCGGCCCTTAACAAGGGCAAACCGGGCCACTGCCCTTGGCTCGATATTTAGGGCCCAATTTTTTTTTTTTTCATATTTTATATAAAAAAAGTATACCCATGATTTTTAAATAAGTATAATATTAAAGTTAAAAAAAAATTGAGCCCATTAAGTTTATGAAATATTATAAAATGGTTTTTATATTATTATGAGTAGGGTTGTCGAAAATGTTTGAATCCGATCAACTCAACACGCACTCAAACCCGAGTAAGTTAACAGGGTCAGGTTATTCAGGTTCAAAATGTTGGGTGGGTTATTCGGGTCAACCCAATTAACCCAAATTGTTAATAGTGTCGGGTTTCGGTATATTTTTAAAATTCGTTGGTTTTCGGGTTAACGTGAATACCTGAATACGGATGATTAGTATTTGTTGCATATGTTAATTATTAAATATAAACCACATTTAACTTTTCACTTGAATATTTAATTATGTTAACTATCTATGAATTTAGGGTTGTTAATCAAATTATGCATGGTTCAACATATTTTCTATTAAATTATATGTTTAGAACACAAGTTATTTGTAACAAATTAAAATTAGGTCAAGATAATAGCATACAAAGATTACCTTAGCTAACCCGACCTGAATAACCGGTGACCCGACTAATCCAAATGTTATTAGTGTAGGTACTAGGGATGCTGTTTAGTATTTTTTAAAGAAAATCCAACTAACCCGAAACCCGATCGGGTTGACCCGATCAATGCTCATAAGTCTATGATTTTGCTATGTTTATTGCTATAACGTTAATCTTTATTTAAAAAAGTTTATATAATTTATAATTCGTTTGAGCCTATGATCATTTTTTTCCTTCTCGACCCGGACACTTAAATTCTCAGGACCGACCCTGGTCCTAGCAGATAAAACATCTCCTCTCCTCGCCTCTCCTCAAGTTCCTCTCTCTCTCTATCGCAAGTCTGTCACATCACCCACAAAACGATCCAGTCTTAATTATATGTTATACTATATCGGGATTGTGATCATTATATGATCAAATTTTGGTTATTAATAGACATTTGTGTTTGGTGCAAGCAATATATGGTAAGAATAATGAGAATGAGTTATGAAGTTATATGATCATCTTATATACCACAATAAGGTAGTATCTAAAAAAATGATTGTGGTTTTTTTAACTCCTTACTCGTAATTTATTATGCGTTGAATAAAGATCTACAAAAACGATAACAATATATCTATGTATGATGTGTTAATGCAACATACTAAGTAAGGGTTATTACGATAGTATACAACGTACCTTTGGAGTACATTTTAATTTTGGTATGTAACCTTGCAAATTGTAAAAAAAATAACTTCAAACTAATTTTAGTATATTAAAATTCTTAAACACATATACAATACAGGTAATCACGATTAAATTATGCATCATAACGTCTTAGGTTGGTTGAATAACAACATATAGGATTTTTTTCTTGAGTGTCTTAGGTTAAATTGCATGAATATAAGTTTGAATAATGCGTCACATTATTATTTTTTTAGTAGGTTTCAGACACTCATATATGTTAAATTTACATTCTTTGAATACAAAATACTATGTGGCTTAGACTAGTTGGTATGACGCCTTCTATTAGATTGCAATTGACTCATTTTTGAATCTTGCATCCAACATTTTGTTGTTAAAGTTTCAAAATTATTACCTTTATAAAATGTCACTTATACTCTCTTGTATACTTAAATTTTAATTTACCCACTGTTGTATATATAAGTTGATTGTTTTTTTCTCAAAAACTTTCGTTTGTCAACGTTTTTTTTTTAATAATAACGATTTGTGTTATATCGACTTTATATATAGTTTAACCCGTGTATTATAGCATTACGAGTTTCAACATAGCTGGAGCCAAAATTTTACATTTGGACATGAGCATTACACTAGCCCCAAACATTGGATGACATTGTGATTAGGGGTGTTAATTTTTAAGGCAGATTGGATTTAAATAATCCAAACTTTTATTAATTGGCCATTGCCGGTCCCGACTTTGAAAATCTCCAATAATGGTCCATACTTTCTACATATTTACCTCTGGCGGACCGCCGGGAAAAAAAAACTTAACGGCGTTAGTTTTTTTCGAGTTTCAAACGGATTTTTTAGGGCTTTTGTTCAATAAGAGAATACGAGTCGAATGACGTATAACTTACATTGAAACGTTGCTCCAAATTTCCCAATTGTTCTTCACTTAGGTGTTTAAACTTTCAATTGATCAAATAAATCATCAATTTGGGAAATTTGGAACAACATTTAGAGGCAAGTTTTACGTCATTCGACTCGTATTATTAAAAACAACACTGTAACAACTGCCACTTTGTTGCAAAACCAAAAAGTGTACCATGTCGTAAATACAGCGCGAATCAATCGTGAAACTCGAAAGAACATACTCAATTGTATAACGACATAAAGAAATTTGAATGCCAAAAGAAAAGCTCATAAAACCATTGGATTAAGGATAAAAGGGGAGGGGGACCACTGGACCATCCTCCATTTTTTTTAATACATAGCGTTAAATTTTCGACCCAAAAGCTTATTTTTTTATTTATATATTTATAAAACCTATTTCTTTTATTACTATATATAGTTATTACTATATATATATATATATATATATAGAGGATTGTTCCTTTGTTAACCCTTTTCTTATTACGTTAACCGAATAACTACATCTTATTACATTGAGACCTACATTAAAGTAAATCTAATTGTTGTAATTTTTTCTTATTTTTTATTAATGTAATGGACCATACGATAATTAAAAAAGAGAAAAAACCACAACCTTTATATGTACTTTTGTGTGAGCCACAAAGTAGTAAGATGTAGTTATTCGGTAAACGCAATAAGGAAGGGTTAACATTTGATCATCTCCCTATATATATATATATAATTAAAATAGATGAAAAGGAATAGTAGTAATTATAATAATAATAATAATAATAATAATAATAATAATAATAATAATATTATTATTACTACTATACTACTATTATTATTATATATTAATAGGCCCCTATTGATTATATATATTCAAGATCATATGTATTATATTATATATTATATTACTAGCCTAGAATCCCGTGTATCACACGGAATTAATAATTAAAAAATACAATTCATTAATATTAAATAATAATACGTATTTAATAATTATAAAATTATATTTTATGATTATATATAATTGAAATAATTTTTAGTTTATTAAATTAATAAACTATTAGGATAAGAAGTTTTATCTTTTTTGGTATTAATTATATAATTTTAATTAGAAAAGATTGTTAGTATTTATTAAGAGAGAGATGCAGAAAATTTTTTTTCAGATTGCATCAAAACGCGAAACATGTCTTCTAAGAATACTCATTTATTATAATAAGTAGATTTAAGTGTCGGATACATGTAGTGATATTTTGAAAATTTAGACTTGAACCATCAGAAGTTTTTTTTAATTTTGAAAAGTAGTAAATAGAGATAAAAGTAATAAATTTAAGAGATTTGCTTAAATATTTGGGTTTTTATTAAATTTGAGATAGTTGCTTAAAGATTTGAGTTTTTACTTTAATTAAAATGATTAGTAAAACGGATTTTGTGAGTGATATTTTTTTGTTATTTTTTATAACATATTTTTAAAGATTTTGTATGATTTTATTTTTTATGATAAATTTGTATATAGTTCATGATAAGAGATTTGATTTTGATATGCAACTTAATTTCTGCAAATGATATATAATACCCGCTATCAGGAAGTTCTTTCATAACCCGTCGCAACACGCGGGGTGAATTAACCCCTACTTTATAGTAATTGTATAATAATCGTATGTCTTCTCTTTAAATGACTATAAGAGTATAAGTGTATAACTCGTATGAATCGAGTTAGACGTGGCCAGTTCGCTGATAACCTTGTAATTGGCGTTTGGGGAGAGTGGTTGAGTCGTGGTTGGTGAGGTAGGGTCAAGATCTTATTTCAGCTTGGTCCCTATAGAATCCATTTCATACGCATTTACCTCAAACTATTCGTTTTTTTCTATACCATGCCTTAAAAAGGTAATTCATCCTTTATATTTATAATTGTGACATCCTTTTTCATGTTTAATATATTTACATACTTTCATTGCATCAACGAATTTGATAAATTCAACTTAAAACAGCCAAGCTCGGTTCGCTCGAATTATTTTTATACACTATCAATCACAACGTTGCATTATTAAAAATGCTTCTTGTATTTTTTATTTTTTTATGAACAACAACTATATTTCATATTTATTATAACTTTGATATAGGTATATAACAATACGTGATCGAAACTTTGTTAACAAAAGTTATAAGTTTAAATCATGTTTTACGATTTTAACACCGGAAGATTCGAGTGTTACAATTTAAAAATGAGACAATTGTATATGTTCCTTGTAAACTTTTTAGTTGCATATTTAGCCAACTAAAAACAAAAACTGTATATATATTCTTAAAAAATTTCTTAATTGTATATTTACCTAAATAAATCAAATTGTGTATATATATCACTTACATAATGAAAAATACTTAAAATTCACACATTTTGATTTATTTTATTAAAAATGATACAGAAAATAGTTATTTTATCCTTATTATCACTAAAACTTTAAAATTCCTAATGTATCGATACTTATTTATTTTTAAATGTTTTTTCCTCTTTTATATTATTTTACTTTGTTGTTTTTATAATACAGTTCACCAATAAGTTTTTTTTTGTGTGTTTTTACGAAGTTTGTTGATGCACTTTTTCATCATTGTTTATTTGTTGTTCATTTGTGTTTAATCTACTTAATAAAATATGGAAAAAGAAAAAGAAAACTCATTAGAAAAACATAATATATAAAAAGAAAAAGAAAAAAACGGATTAAAATTATAAATATGAAAATTTCAAAAATTTTAAACGTTTAATAAACAAGTATAAAATAGGCATCTTACTATTTTTAAAGCAAAATGATTATATCTAATTTTTTTTTATCTAGCAAAAGAATATATATTTTTTTATTTTGAGCTAAACAGATCTTCTACTAAGAATGTTTAAAAAGATGACATATGCAATTAGGTTGAGCAAATACGAGGCATAAATTAGATATGTTTATAGGTTGGTAAATATGATGTTTAAAATAAGATATATGTAATTCTTCATCAATGAAAACCTGTAAATGCTTCAAAAAATAGTTAAATATATTGTATTATTATTTTGTAAAAAAAGTAAAAAGGGTCGAATGCTACTTCAGTGTTGAATATAACAAATCACCAACGTTCAAGGTCTATTTGATGTAATATTGAAAGTAAAAGGGGTTCATACGTATCATCTTGCACTATAAAAAAAGCAGCATATCACCTAATTTCGGTGTGCTACCCTTCAGTTGTGTGTGTTGCGAATCAGCAACAAGATCCGAGATAAAACACTGCTGAATCTTCAAATCCCCCAAATTTTCTGCAATTAAAGCAGAAAATGAAGGTAATTGAGAAGATTCTCGAATCCACGGCGGCTGGAGATGCCGGAAAAACGGTGTTTTCGTTCGAATTCTTTCCTCCGAAGACGGAGGAAGGTGTTGAGAATCTGTTCGAAAGGATGGAGCGAATGGTGGCTCACAATCCTACATTCTGCGACATCACATGGGGCGCCGGTGGTTCCACGGCGGAGCTGACATTAGAAATCGCCAGGAGGATGCAGAATTTGGTGTGTGTGGAGACTATGATGCATTTGACGTGCACTAATATGCCGGTGGAGAAGATAGATCATGCTTTAGAGACTATTAAGAAAGACGGGATTCAGAATGTATTGGCTCTTCGAGGTGATCCTCCCCGTGGTCAAGACAAGTTCGTTCAGATCCAGGGTGGGTTCGCCTGTGCTCTCGACCTGGTATGTATCACGATCTCGATGTTTCCTAGTGTTATGATTAGATAATCGAATTTTGGTTTGTGAATTTCGCTTCTGATTGATCAAGTTCCCGACGTTTCTACACTAGCTACCTACATTAAATAGTTAGATCTGAATTTGTGATTTCAACTTTCAAGTATTATCGATCATTGCATTACCGGAATATATGAACTAGCTACCGACAATATTTTGGTGATCAATATGCCTGAACACATTACATTTATTTATTCGACATGCTATTTCTTTGATGTTCTCAGTAGTAGTCAATACTTCGATTGGACTTTACTAATTTCCTTTAGAATTGAGGGACTATGAAGCCTAATTTCAGGGTATGGTATTAGCATGGAGTACATTTGTGATTTGCCCATTTTACTTCATTTTATAGTTAAAGGGTGAATCTTATTTTGGCACAAACACACAAAACAGGGAACTCGCTTGTATATTTCTAAATGGATAAAAAAGTACATCAAGCCCTCTCTCTATATGCGAATCTAAATTTTGAAGGTAGTGCCAAATCTGGGAAGTCACAACTCAAAACTGATAGATTATAACTGAAACTAAACAACTAGATAAACATGTAAATGAATGAAATCAAAATTGAATCCAATAAATTAAACAACTAGCCCGTTTCCTTTATCTAACTAGTTTAACTAGGTTATATATGGATCAGCTCTGTATCACAATGCTACATAGGTGAACTTATCTTTTGTGATGTTTGAAGTCTTAACTTCTTTAAGATGATACAATTACAAAGAACTTTACATCATGGTGCATAAAGAATCTATGAAAACCATACCTGTGTCAAGTGACCTAAATAAGCTGTATGAAGATGATTGTAAACTGTAAAGCATAATCAATAGCTTTGAATGTTTGATGGATTTTGCAGGTGGAGCATATCCGCAAGTCATATGGTGACTATTTGGCATAGCTGTTGCTGGTTATCCAGGGTTTCCATCGCAATTTGTTTTGTCTATATTTATAGACAACTGAATTTCATATACATGATATTGGTGCTATTTGTAGATGTTATTCTATTAGTTATTTTAGGGTCGATATATTTGAAATTTCTGTTTGAATAAAATCTGGAAGTTTTGTTTCTCAGAGGCACATCCAGAAGTCATTGAAAGCAACGGTTTGGCTACACCGGAAGCATATGCAAATGATCTTGCTTACCTCAAGAGAAAGGTACAATCTATTCTCAAAATATAGGTGCTTTGATGTGGTTTTCTTGAAATCAGGACAATGTGCAAGCTACAAAGATGTTTGGAGAACCAAAAGAACACAAACAGTTCTCTGTATTAATCAATCTCTGGTTATTAAATCCTCAGAAACCATCAATGTTACCATCAAAATCAGACCTCTTGCAAAATTTTACCATCAAACTCTAATCATCTATTTCGTGTGGCGCATCTTCTTTTTTCTTGTGCATTTAGTTCTTGCTCCAGAAACTAATATACGAAGTTATTCACATGTGTTATCTTTTCATATACCTTTAACCCATTACATATGTGTTAGCCTTTCCTTGAATGGTGATTTTGTTGGGTTTATACAAATGTTATTATGTTAATATAAAATGAGAAAGAAAAAAATCATGCAACCAAGTCAAATCCCTTGTCCAAACCTATATATGGCTATTCAAATTTCTTAGAAACATAAATAAAAACTAAAGCATAAGTTGATTGTTTAATTGTACTCGGAGATGATTATTGTTTCTAACTTATTATTGGGATTTCATGTTGCAGGTTGATGCTGGAGCAGATGTGATTGTCACTCAGCTTTTCTATGATGTAGACAATTTTCTCAAATTTGTGAATGATGCCGGCAAATTGGAATAACTTGTCCCATTGTTCCCGGCATCATGCCCATCAACAACTATAATGGTTTCATTTCATGACTGGTTTCTGCAAAACGAAGGTATTCTGTTCTGCAAATTTGATGTTTTTATATTTCAAGCTGTCCTTTGAAACTGGCCGGAAATTTACATTTCAATTGCAATAATGTGATTAACTGCTACAGATCCCATCTGAAATCACCGCTGCTTTGGAGCCCATCAAGGATAATGAGGAAGCTGTTAGAGCTTATGGAGTTCAGCTTGGGACTGAAATGTGCAAGAAAATTATGGCCAGTGGAATCAAGACGTTGCATCTTTATACACTCAATATGGAGAAGTCTGCACTGGGAATTTTAACTGTAACGAAGCCCTTCACAAACAATTTTAATTTATAATAACAGTCCAGATGCTTCTAAATTAATAGTATCATTTGCATTATTAAATGTGCTCTTACATCAGATTTACCATGCAGAATCTTGGACTGATTGAAGAATCCAAGATATCAAGGCCACTGCCATGGAGGAGACCTACCAACCTTTTCCGCCTTAAAGAAGATGTTAGGCCAATATTCTGGTGTGCAACATATACATGAATCCATAAGCTGATTTATCAACATTGTTCTACATTGTATGATACCTTCAACTGACTTGATTTTTGTTCGTTAGGGCTAATCGTCCAAAGAGTTACATAACAAGGACTACTGGTTGGGAACAGTATCCACATGGGCGTTGGGGCAATGCTTCTAACGCATCATATGGAGCATTAACTGACCATCAGGTACATATGATTAACTTTTGTGCATGTCTGGTAAATACGCCTAGATCCGTATCTCTTCTAAAGTTCATGTTACTTCAAAATGTTAGTTGTAGTATTTTAGTGTAGTCACGTCATTCCATGAAAGCTGCAACTTGCAGCATTTCATTTTTCAGAAACTTTTCTTGTTAAAGTTGCTAATTTTCATTATCATGCATCTGTTATCATTGCCCTGTTGATTATTTCATGTTTTACCGTGTCATCATATAAAAAATAGACATGGCCTTTTCTTTCATTAGTGATTGTTTTAATTGAGCTCTGAAAAATGAATCAAATTCATTTATTCGATTGTCTAAATAAAAATTACATAAATTCTCTCTCATATATTGTGAATCTACTGGCAGTTCATGCGACCACGTGCACGTGATAAGAAAATTCAGGAAGAGTGGGTGGTCCTTTGAAAAAAATTGATGATATTTCTGAGGTATGTGTTCCGCTTCCTTAAAAACTTCTTCTATATTTGGCGGTTAATCACTACATTTGTGCAACAAAAGAGCCTAATCAAACATTTCATATCAGAAATTCATGAAATACTGCCTTGGGCAACTGAAAACCAGCCCTTGGTCTGAGCTAGATGCACTTCAGCCAGAAACAAAGATTATTGATGAACAACTAGCTTCGATAAATCTGAAGGGTTTTCTCACCATCAACAGCCAACCGCCTGTTAATGGAGCAAAATCTGAACTCCCTTCTGTTGGTAAGATGTTATTAAAATAGTATTTATGCAACTATGCACACTTAAATGTCCTTTTTGTAGCAATTAAAGTAGTTTTTAGCAATAATGTAAAAATAAACTCGCTAGGCATGAGCAGCTTAATTATGGTAATGTATGCAGATAAACAGTTGCACTTACCATTCTTTGTTAAAAGTTGTTAAATTGTTGATTCTTGCAAAGTAAAGGTGGAAAAATGGGCAGGCCCAGTCAAAACTAGCACTTTTTAATCAGGAGACAAAACAGGCCGGGTTGGTTGGTTGATCTAAACATTTTTTATTCCTTCCTTCAGCTTTTCGTAAACATTTATATTAAATAATGGCAAAAAACTCTATTATAAATTAAATCTTGAAATTAGCAGCTTTAAAGGCTGTAATCATTTAATTACACTTTGGGATCACTTTTGACCAGGTCTACCCATTTCATTTTAACTATGTTTTGAAGTTTCCATTTGACCTTCTACATATAAAACACAACCCAAATCAACAAATCTCAAAACCTCTACTGCAAATCTAAATGAGTACAAAAACTGCTGACTTAAATTAAAATCATTTGTTTTGGCTTTGAAGGATGGGGCCCGGCAGGTGGGTATGTTTACCAGAAAGCATATGTAGAGTTTTTTTGCTCGGGAGACAAGCTAAATGCTCTGGTGGAGAAATCCAAGGCATACCCTTCACTCACATACGTAGCAGTGAATAAAGACGGGAATTTGGTGTCAAATGTGGGGATAAATGATGTGAATGCAGTTACATGGGGAGTGTTCCCTGCCAAAGAAATCATTCAACCAACTGTTGTTGATCCTTCAAGCTTCTTAATATGGAAGGATGAAGCTTTTGAAATCTGGTCAAGAGGATGGGCACAATTGTATTCTGAGGATGATTCTTCTAGAACACTTCTTCAAGAGGTTTGTTTTCTTCTCTATTTTCTTGCAATATCGTTACGAATGGTTGATTTGGCTTTGTTTCATCTCATACGGGTCAAAAATTGTCCAAAGTCCTTGCTATTCAAAATATTAGATAACTATGGTATTAATACTTTGTTTGTAATCATATCAGACATAACTAAGGGACCTGACCTGATCCTTGTTTAGTCCCTTTCCAGAAAATTACTCGTTTTAACCTGTGCTCAATTAAATTAGATGTCACTTGTTGGCCTTAAAATACGGATAATAGAATTATAGACTGATGGTTCTGGTTGATTTTGGAAGTTAGTAGTCTAGGGGTGTAAATAAGCAAATCGAAGCTCGAGCTTGCCTGCCTGAGAGAGTTCGAGCTTGACTTGTTTATTATTTATTTAATTTATTGGGTAAAAGTTTACATGTGTGTGTGTTTATCAAAAGTTGTGTCTGTGTGTGTGTATCAATTCTTATTATGTAAAAGTATAAAGCAAACTCGTTTAAACTCTTAAGCCTAGTCAAACTTGATATATGAAGCTCATGCTTGGCTTGTTAAACAAGTGAGATACATTAGAGGCTAGAGCTTGTTTAGGCTGGCTTGGTTCAAACTTGTTTAGGCTGGCTTGGTTCAAACTTTTAGTGAGCTTAACCGTGGGACCGGTCGGTGAGGGGCGCCTAATGGTGTCGTTCACCGTTTTTTTTACATAATCATTCATTTCAAGTTAAAAAATGGTATTTATGTTTTTGGTCCATCTAGTAATGGGAACAGAGGTTAGTAAATTGTGGGGCCTTGTCATGTTTACAGGTACAGAACACTTACTACTTGGTTAGCTTGGTCGATAATGATTACATTAACAGCAACTTATTCACTGTTTTCAAGGACTTCTAAACTTGTTCACCAATCAGTCTCTATAGAGAAGATTATTGTAACCCACTATTTTTCTTTTTTGTCATTCTTGTATTGCAAGCAATCTTTTCGATTAAAAAAGAAAGAGCAGACGAGCTCACGGTTATTTGTTGTGTGTACAAGTAACAATGCATGATGTACCATCATATTATTGATTATAACAGTGTAATATCTTATTGTATCTTTATTAATCGTATTGGGATTTTGCTACATAACAAACAAATTTACCCAGTATATTTCGCTTTTCAGTAGGGTCTAGGGGGATTAATGTAGACAAAGCTTACCCCTATCCCATTTGGGATATAGAGACTGCTCCGAAGGAGTTTTCGACTCAAAGTTGTCTTTTGAAGTTAATCATTCCAACGCTTTTAATGTTATTTTAACAAAATAAGTAAAATAACGTTAAAATGATACACATATTCTATCATTTCCTGTGGAAAAATGTAATTTTGTTTGTGAAATTACGTGTTTGGATAAACAAGATTGATGACTGGTGTACTTCATTTGTCCAATCAGTTTATTATGAAAAAAAACTCAATTTTATTAAATTTCTTATATACCTGGTTTTATATGTTTTGGAGATTTCATTTATGTAAACATGCCCACGGACGGGCACTCATTGACAAATGTTGCTATTCATTTCTCCAATGCCGTCCTATAGTCCTTTAGGGACGGGCACTTTCTCGTCGAAAATTCGTCACAGACGACCCATTTAGCATACATTCCTCTCTCTGATCTCGTCTTCCCCTGTCACATAATTTGTCTCTGAACATTTGTGGTATGTCCAAACAGATAAAACACATCCCCTCTTTTCCTCGAGCTCCTCTCTCTCCTCTCTCTCTATCGTGAGTTTGTCACATCGCTTGCAGACGATCCATTCTCAGTTTGCATGACATTCTTATAGGGATTATATGTTATAGTATATCGGGATTGTGATCATTGTGTAATCAAATTTGTGTTTGGTGCAAGCAATATATCATAAGAGTAATGAGTATGAGTTATAAAGTTATATATTATCATCTTGTATACCACAGTAAGGTGGTATCTAAAATGATTATGTGGTTTATATAATTATTTACTCGTAATTTATCATGCGTTAAACGAAGATCTACAAAAATGATAACAATGTATCTATGTATGAATGTATGATGTATCAAGATAACATACTAAGGGTCAATACGATAGCAGTCTAACATACTTTTGGAGTATATTTTAGTTTTGGTATATAACCTTACAAATTACAAAAAAAAAAAAAAAAAGGAAAGAATTGTTTCAAACTAATTTTAGTATATTATAGTTCTTAAACACATGTAAAACAAAGATAACCGCGTTTAATAAATGCATCATAATGTCACAAGTTAGTTGAATAATAACGTATGAGATTTTTTATTTAAAAAATATTAAAGTCACTTCATCACATTACACATATATTCATTTAAAAGTGTTGGTGACTTTGTAATCAGATGTTATTAAATTTTAAATACTCTTTATTCATACATAAAACACATAGGCAGTCTAAAACAGTTGGTTTGAGTGCCTTAAGTTAAATTGTACGGATATTGGTTCGAATAACACGTCACAACTTTATTTTTTCAGTAGGTTCCAAATGCTCGTATGTGTTAGATATACTTTTTTTGAACACAAAAACACGTATGCGATGTAGACTATCTGGTATGATGTCTTCTACTGGATTGGATTGCAATTGACTCGTATATGAATCTTCCATTCAACTTTTTTTTGTTAAAATTTCAAAACTATACCTTTACCTTTATAAAATGTTTGTTTTACTTCCTCGTGTTTAAAAATTAAATTTACCCATTGTTATATATATAGACTGATTTTCTTTTCTCAAAAACTTTAATTTGTTAACATTTTTTTTAAATAACAATGATCGTGTTATATCGACTTGGTATGTAGTTTAACCCATGTATCATAGCCTTACGATTAGGGGTGTTGCACTACCCCCAAACATTGGATGACATTGTGATCAGGGGTGTTAGTTTTTAACATGACTGAAACAAATCACACGAAAATAATAAAGCTTAGGGTTGAAATTAATAATTCATGTAAGGTTTGAGTTGACCCATTAAACCCGTTTAGGGTTTCAAATTTTCGTATCTTTTGTAACATATTTTTCGTTGTTTTTCTTTTGATTATTTACCATAATTTAATTAAATATATTAGTTTCTTTTTTTATTTTCTAAATACAAAATGACTTTAATATCTTTTTGTTAACTATGTAAATGAATTTATTTTATATTTTGTCACACCCCCAAATTCCCACTCGTGGCGGATGTCCACGTGGATGTGACGTATCCAGAATCGCAGCTCAAGGTCATATAGAACACCTCTATATGCGTTTTCAAATACAATGTTCGACACATACACTTGAAAAATAGTTTGCAGCGGAAATTGATATAATAAGTTAAGCAACGGAAAATTAACACGTTTTACATATGCAGCGGAAATAAGTAGTTGTCAGACATAACATTGTTTAATACATAAACCGAACGAAATAGTTTTCAAAAGATAGACAAAATGCATGCGGGGTCCTATGCTCAATCCCCTATGTGCATTCCTGTTCCAAGTGTTTGTCATGCTAATTGCCTGAGAATACAAGTTAGAAAAGTGTCAACACAAAGGTTGGTGAGTTCACAGGTTTTGATATACATATAGTAATAAAAGTGTGTCATGCTGTTTATCAAATGTTAGTACCGAGCCCTAGGCCCAAAGTGTCAGTGCGTCACTACCGAACTAGACTTGTTTGTCCTTGCCTCCGCTATGCCTCGTATGCATAGCAAGTTAGGTCAGAATTTGCACGGGTTATGACATCGAGTCAACATAGTGCCCCGTGGGGTTAGTCATTCCCTAATGGATCCATCCAAATCTACCACGTTGTTCGTACATTAACGGTAAGACTTTGTGAGGGCTTGTTACGAGTTCAACACTTAATGTTTGTCCAATAAACCAGCATACACAATAATGTTTGTAATAGCAATAATGTTTGACTCGATGCAACTAGTATTCTCCCCCTATTTAAAAGCGTTTGAAAAAAGTAAAGAGGGGCCGTAAACTCACCTTAGTGATGAAGTAGTAAGTCAAGTGTAAGCTCCTGCGTAGATGGCACGTCGGTCACTGGCAACCTATATCGTATATCGTACGTGAGTTTGTGTAAGTGACCGTGCTAGTGTTTGTGTTAGTGCTAGTGTTTGTGTCAACAACCCTTGGTTGTTCATGTTTGTCCGTGTCGGTCCACAATGACAGCGTTTGCTCGTGTTGGTCCACATTGACCGTGTTTGACCATGTTTGACTGTGTTAAGTCAACGACCCGTTGGTGATCCGTGTGACGGTTGTGAATCGTGTAGCAATCGTGTAAGTGCTCGTCGTGTGCAAAACGCGTAAGTCGCGTCTATGGACAACTTACTATTTATAGTAAGTTTCCATTTATGGAAAGTTCACAAAGCATATCGGTTTTATTGTTCTAGCATGCTCATTTATCCTACGTGATCATGTTAACACATAGCATATCATCATACGGGTTCACATAAGCCGTTTTCATCATGTTTGAACATAAAAGTTTCCTAAAATGGAAAGTTTCCATTTATAACATACGTGATATCGGAAACCATCTAACTTAGAATCTATTCATCATGTTATAACATAATAAATCATTTAGCATGCTCAAATCATTCAACACGTTAACAAATCGGTTTTTAATACAATAAAGTTACTAAACATAGTAACTTTCTAGTTTTGCATAGAAATGACCATTTTAACATTTCTAAAACCCATTTTTATGTCACAAGTCATCATAGTAACTCATTTAACATCCTTTAAACATACTAACATAATCCAATTCATCATCTAGCATTATTTCATCCATAAAAGTTACTAAAAATAGAAAGTTATCATTTGTGCCTACAATCAAGTTCCAAATCCCATTCCTAAACTTCTAATCATCATAATATCCATCAAACAACATCCTAGTGTTCATGCATGTTCATCATTTTCACCAAATAATCAACTTGTGACTAAAAAGTTACTAAAAATAGTAGGTTTGCCTCTAAATCACATTTTGACCATCATAATCACAATCTAATCTTGCAACATCACTTATGCATTATCAATAATTATCCCAACATCAACAAAACTATCTAAAATGCCTTAGATCATACATGCATGGCAATATCTCAACACTTTATGAACAAAACATGAATTCTATACATACACAACATCTTGTATCATAATAAGATGCATTCTAATCATCCTAGATCATCAAAAAACACATCTAAATCAACAAACCCAGAAGCAAATTCCGTGCACGTGAACCATGGGTGTTTGCATGTGGGTTTTAACACATGCATGTGTGCTTGTGAGTGTTTTTAAGCCACAAGGAATGATGTACTACCTTCCAAAGCTTCAAAGTTCCTGAGATGATGATGAGAACAGCCTCTTGTGCTCCTGGACAGCAAGGTTCTTCAGCTACAAGCAAGTGGTGATGACGGGTAGTGTTCTAGAGGACTTCTTCGATCTCTCTCAAGCTTCTTCAAGGTTCACAAGCTTCAATTTTGGCCTTCAATGGCTGCCAATGGGGGTTTCAGAGTGATTTGCAGAGGATTTGGTCGAGGGTGGCGTGGGAGGCCGAAGAAAATGATGGAAATAGAGTAGGATATGATTTTCTTGGGTTTATAAAGATTTTCTGCGAACTGGGTCTTGTCGCGTAGCGCGACACGTTCAAGGGTTCCCCTCGCGTAGCGCGAGAGAGTCCCACGTTCAAATTCCCCCCCGCCCACTTGTCGCGTATCGCGACAGTGTCCTTGTGGACCGTCGCGTAGCGCGACAGATCCCCTGGTGAGCCCAATAGGCCCATTTTCATTGGTTTGATCCGTTCGTTGCCGTTTTCACGTTTACGAACTTTCGTTTGGCCTTGTTTGAACTTCCAAGTTCAATGTGTGAGTGTTTCGTGGGGTTTCGAGTGTTGTGCTACACAATGTGCTTGACGTTCACCAACGTTCGTGTGTTTTGACACGTGTGTGCTGTTTGCCGATAATTTCACGAATTATCCAGTCATGTGTTAGTGTTCGTACTGTCGTGCCACACGTCACACTAAATTATTCTAATTCTAGTGCCACGTGTACAATAAGCATTTAAATAAACATTTAAATAAATAATAAGCAGACCTGAAAATTACGGGGTGTCACATATTTCATACCTTATAATTACAATTTATATAATTATGATTTATGTTATGTTTAGTTATATTAATATTAATTTATTTTTGTTAAAATACTATATTAACTATATGTTATTTTTGTATACAGCTGTTACATATTATTATTGATATGTTTTTAACCAAAAATCAACTTGAAACCTATAAATTTTTTTGATTAGTTTTTATAAATAAAATAAACCAGTCATATTTTGACTGACACAAATTTATAACGATATATGTCAGTGTTAAAAATTTTGACATGAATAAATATACGAGTCTAGTTCGGATTACAAGAATTAACATAACCCACCAAACCATTAACCGGCAAGCTTCTACACAATTTTATTTGAACGGCATTTGATCTCAACGTGTGAATCACTAATTTTAATGCCACTAAGATTTAGTTACCATGACCTCCGTTGAGACCCCACCACCACCCCAGGAGGAAACCATACCAAGAAAAAACCCTAACCTCCTAAGAACCCCTATTTCTTCTTGAAAGAGATTTGAACTATCAACTTACATTTGAAAAGCCAAGAGGTACCATTACAGTAAACTCTTTGGTTTCACTGCTTCACTGCTTGCGATCCCTGTCTTGTGCCTCTCGTTCTATTGAGTTAAATATTTGACTATTTTATTGCTCGGCTTTCTGGCGCTTCGTTTCATCTTCCCGCTTACCAAATTTCATCAGTTCTAATTCATTCAAACCTAGACGCGCGCGCATATAATCATCCCGATGTAAACCCAAAGTTAGGGTTTTGCAGAAGATGATAAGTTCCTGCAATGATTCAACACAGCCATTCGCCAAGACCATTTGTTCAATCTGTTACGAAGATCTAAAGCCTATTGTCGAAGATCTTCAAGCAATTTCAGTTTGTGGTCATGTCTTCCATGAACTATGGTTCGGATCACCTTGGCCCCTTTCTACTCATTTCTAATTATCTTGTTGTATTTCTTCTTTACATGATATACGTGCGTCACATTTAACTGGTGTTAACAATTTTTAATAACCCTTGTCTCTAGTCGGTGAAATTCAGTGTATATACTCTCTACACATTACTTGAAGTATTACTTTATCTTTATCCAAGATTCATCGGTTTATTTGAATACACAAGGGTAATTGTTCCCACGAAACTAATGATCCAAATCAAACGAAACTAGTATATCATAGAACTTACTTCTGAGGAAATCGTTATTATTTTTTTGTTCTGCTGCTTGATTAAAAGCGACAGTAATCATTCTTGTTTTTCACTACATGATCTATAATATCAATTTTTTGTGTTTCTTGATTTGGAGCTGTGATTTATACATGATATATTTCATGTTTGTCACATTTATGAAGTTCACTCAAGAATTTGGATTTGGAGTCAATGTATTTAAACTACTTCCTTTATGCCGTACTGCCATATATGTTATATCTATTTTAAACGTTTTCTATTATGTTGGAGGGACTTGTATTTGAGATAAAACATCAACTGATTGCACGTGTCTGCTGCAAATTATATATTTGTTGAAGATTGCATTTAGGCATAGTGTGAGTTACAATTACAAATTATATTAATATGTTGTTTGTTTTCAATGGTGGAAAATTTAGCATACAACAATGGTTTGAGTACTGCTCAAAAGGGAAGAAAAAATGTCCGATTTGCAAGCAAAAATGTTCAGAATCTAATGTGAGCCGGCTCTATTTCCAGTCAGTAGGTGATTCAGATGATTCTAATCTCTCACAAAAGCCGCAAACTTGCAAAGAAACTCCAGAGGAACTTAAATTAGAAGTTAGGAGACTTGAGGGGAAGATTAGAGGGCTTAGTTTATCTTTAGAAAGTCGAGAAAATGATTTCATTAACATTATTGATGAGGTAGTGCAACCATCTAAATCCAACTATATTTACCTAACTATTTTTTTTGCATGCTCAATTAATACTTTTCGTGATCACATCTAGTGATTTTTTTTTATTGTGCAGCTTTCTGTGTGCAAGGAGCAGTTGAAGACAGAAACATCATTGAAAAATGAAGCTATGGAGCAAATACGTGCATTTGACTGCTTACTTAATTTGAAAACACAGGTAAGTTGCTATTACAGTTACAGATTGATTGATTTTTCTAACATTTGTGCTTTTGAAAATTGCCAAAAGCCTAAAATAATACTTCCATTTGCAAGAATGGGATTTTTTTTTAAATTGTTAAAGTGTAATGAAAAAAAAGCAATTGTTCTTGACATTATCTTTTCAAAGTATCTCATTCTTGTGAAACAAACAAACAACCAAACAGTTCAAACCTTACCTCCATCCCAGTTGAGATAGAGAGGCTGTTCCGAAGGATCCGTGGCTTAAAGTTATCGTTTGAAGTTAATCATCCCAATGTTTTCAATGTTATTTTCACAAAATAAGTAAAATAACGTTAAAATTAACGCAATGTTACTTTTGCCCTTGAGGGTCCACACATATCTATATTATATGTGTGCACCACAAACGGGGCGTTATATATTATTTTTTTAAAAAATAATATACCTATTACATATTTACATCTATAGCCATTTTTTTTTTATCTATTTTCAGACATGATTAAAGTTATTCTTATTCTTTATGTCACAGGAACTTGAAAAATCAGATCTAGAGTGCAATAAGCTGCAGGAGAGGAATATGGCTTTAGCCAAAGAACTTGCTGTACTAAAGTTGTAAGTGTAGCAAAACCTACAGCTCTTTGTTCTCAAGTAGTCAAGTAAATTCACCTGATAGGTGTCTAGATAACTACGAATAGAAGTGATAAAGAAGTGTGTCATGCGGGCCGAGCAATGGGTCAGCATATGTTAATGTAAAAACTGGTGGGCTGGGCTGATCCGCATCCACTTATCTGTTTACTTTTCATCCATTTTTATTAATATTTTATTTTAATGAATACAATGTATTTACAATAGATATAGTTTTACACTTTACTAATAGTCCTAGTGTTTGAATAACATGATTTGGGTGGTTGTAATTTTTAAGCATAAGTGCATTACAAATACTTGCAGTAAGTTCTGATCTGTTTAATCCTTATGTTTCAATATTGGGTATATATTTATTTGACCTGTTTGGGAACTGGGATAAAAGTAACCCAAAATGATATATTTATAAGTAAATGGATCAAAATTTCCAGTTTAATTAATATTTTTATAATGCAGGGTTTCTGATTTGAACTTGGAAGATGATGAGATAGGCAAACTTGCTTCTTTGGGTAATGAGCCTTACAGTGAAAAAACTGTGGATACTCTAAAGAAGGCTTTGGTTGCTCGCAACAAGTACGTTGTATTATTTCTATATTTTTTCCGGAAATTACCGGGGGCTGGGGGCATATTAAACTTCAGAGTTATAATCTATTTAAAATAAATCAATTTTATGGATTCTAAATTCTCATTGGTAATTTATTATCTTAACCTCTTGCTTTTATGTCTAGAACATAAAGAATTATGTGAACATAATGGGGTGGACACATTACCTTTGTTAATTTGTGCTGCTTCTAATTGGCTATGTTTTATATATTGTTAGATCATTACATAATGTAAATCTACATGTTGTTTGATAGGGTGTATAAGGATCTAATGGCTAAATACAAAGCTCTTGGGAAAGACGAGGCACGGTCACGTAAAGAACTTGAAAAAGCTAACGAGAAATTAGAAGAATTAGAAAATTTAAAGGTAAATTTATGCCAAAAATGATCTTTTTAACATTATATTTAGCTGAATGGATATTAACTCTTACTTTCTCCAGGAAAAAATCCAAAAATTGGAAACTGCTAAGGAAATAGAAGATAACGAACTCTTGAGAGCTCGAAAAGCTTCAAAAAAGACTAGTGTACAAAACGGGGTGAACTTCACTCTTTATGACACCGATACACCACAAGATACAATAAAGGAACCTGATGTTCATCCTAGAAAAACAAAGAGATTAAGAGTAACTGAGAATATTGTGAAGAGTAATTATAAAGATGGCATAAATCCTTACATTTTAATTGATGATGACGACACACCGAAGGATTCAGTTTCACCTGAATCTCCATCCAATGATTCAGCAACTCAGCCTACTAAAAGTGCAAAAACTGATGCTTACATGGCATGTGTTAATGAGATTGGGCAATATAAGATCCTTCCTAACATCACAAATGAAGCGTCTTTACCAGTTCTTAGTTCTCAAGGTAATAATCATGTTCACCAGGTAGTTATTTTCTACATATTTATGTGGGAATATGTTTTGGTCATATTTTGTTACTAACAAATATGGTAATGCATTTTTGTTTGTTTACTTAAAAAATGGATTGATTTAATTTATCCTCAACTGGTAATAAAAAGTGAAGTAAAAAAATAAAAATGGTGTCGGTGAATGGTTCATGCTGTTTGAATACAACCTCCTTATCTTTCTAGTTAAAATTTTTGTAATCCTGTAGTTTCTGTAGTGATGTAGTCCTATCTAACATGTTAAGTATTTTTAGAAACTCAGTTAAGTAAAAGTTTGTGTTGATCAATCCAGCCCACTTGGACCCATGCAAATATTAAGCATTTTATCTTGAACCTGTAAAATTCAGCTAAAAGGGAAATGGATTGAGTGGGTTAAGAGGTTGTATGTGATCTAATCAAGTGTATACAAATTTAATCTCTAATTGTTTATTTAAATAATTTGTATAATTATCTTGGTAATAGATTTTTTAGCTATGTTAATGTACTAAGTAGTAATTTTTTTTTATAAAACTACAAAGGAAAAAGGATGCGCTTGGTCATCCAGACTGATGTGTTTTGACTTTTGTCCCGCCTAAAAATCCTATATTGACTTGTACACATGCCCAACCTCTCAATTTGCCACCTTATCGGCTTGCCATGTGAATTAAATTGAATTCTGTTAAAAGGTTTGATTGCTGGCAAACTAACTATATTTTTTGGTTTAATTTAAAAATTACCTGCAGAAATTTGTTTTTCTGCTGGAGTGCTAGCTCCAGATGGAACAAAAAGGCATCTGGGAAGTTGGTGCAAAAGGGGTCAGAATAAGGGCTTCAAAGCTTCTTCAGTATCAAAGCAATCATCTGGTGATCTTATTGCTGTTGGAGCTGATGGTAGAGGTGGTACAACTAAATTTCTTAAATCCCTAAATGTAAGGTTTCTTGCTTATTTTACAGTCTAATGAACAGTTCACTTATTATGATTTTAGTTTTGACCCATTACCTAAATTGCCTATTTGCTTTTATGCTTCTTATTAAAGTAATACCTGTTCATTAACCGACGTTTAATTTATCCGAGCAGGACTCAAGAGGATCATTATTTTCTGCTAAAAATAGCAATTTTGGGCCCAAAACAAGTGGTTCTCGGTCCCTGGGGCACTTGCAGATTGACCATTTTTTCAGTAAAGCGGATCAATAGTGGGTATGGTGTTATGTTATGCGGGTTTGATCATTTTGTGTAATATTGAATCGTAATTCAACCAGCCCTGGTAAAATATGACATGTTTTTATTTATATAGCTTAAGGTAAGAAAGTTTTGTATTTACTCAAAAAGAAAAGGAAAAATTCATTGTTGCTAACCAAAAAAACTGTAATTGTAAGTGTGATCTCTTCTAGAAAGGCTCATGCGTATTAGGACATACGTAATAAAGAGTATATTACTGAGCGAGATTGTTTATGTGGTTTGCTAAGTATTTCACTTTTGGTTTTAAGGTTTCATAAATTATTTGTATGTTTTCAAAATTTTAGACATTTGTACCATTCATCACTTAACCATTTAGCATCAATATCATGCTGAATGGAAAATACATACCATTCAATACTTAATGGTTTAGACTCTTTTAACCATTTAGCACTTCATGATTCAGATACCAAACAGCTTCTAACTCTTATTTGAGGGTAATTTGGTCAAGCATGTGAAGATAATTTGGTGACTTAAAAACGATATGTGTTATAAATGTTTAGAGTTTGGGACAATATGGGTAATTTATAAAACTTAGTGACTAAAAGTAGAATATTAACAAACAATTTGGACCATATCAAACTTGAAGTTTTTTGAAGATAAAATCATAATTCAAAATACCACCTATAAAAATAAAAAGAAAGATGAGAAATAAAACTGAAAACTCTTACAACCATTGAAAATCTGTTTTAGTCGTCTTATCATTTCAACCGACAATATTAATGTCCAGAACCGACCTTCACTTTTTCATTATGCTTTTATCAAAAATTTGTATTTTTGTACCATCAAATTGTCACCATCCGAAACCTAATAATTTTCGAATTTTATTTTGAAAGAGAATTTAAAAACTTTTTTGTTCTTAGATTTTATATAATATAATATATAAATTAAATGAATTAAAAGCGTACATGACGCACGGCAGAACAAAAGTTACTCAAGGAAAGTAAGTGACGGATAGAAAAGTTGTTTCTCTTTGACACGTGCTTTTGAGTACTAAAGCATACTACAAGTTGCTTCCTTCACCCACTTTCCCACATGGGTCAAATAAAACAACAATAAATTCACTAAAACACTCTTATTCATCGAATCACACATCATAGGCAAATATACACACCCATATATTGTTTTTGATTTAATGAGAAAGAATATAAACTAAATATGTTTAAAACCTAAAAAAACTGTTATTAGTAATATTTTATTTTAAAAATGAAATGAAAAAGTTCACGTTTAAAATCATATAGCTATAATAAATTTTTTTACCAATGATGTTTTATCACGGTGGTAAGATGGAGGTATGAGGGAAGTGATAGAAGACCCAAGTCCTGGGTTCGATTCTTGATCCCACCCGGTTTTACCGACCTTCGACCGTCAAGCCTTTGGGCGGGTGTTTGAGTTGGATTTTTCCTGAGAATTGATGGCTGGTGGGCTAGGGCTCCGTCCGTCTGGACTAGTGTCTAGCTTGAGCATCCTTTAGCCATTTGAGGCCGCGTACAGAGTATTAGACAGTTGGTTAGTTGGCCATTCAAAAAAAATAATGATTTTTTTTTTGTTTTTAATAATTTATTGTTTCTCATTAAATACATTCTTTTATATATATTTCATTTAGACCATTAGTATCTCAAGAATCATACGAGAACCACCTAACACGAAAAAAAAATTAATTTCATTAATATATATATATATATATATATAATTAAAATAGTTTATTTATATCCCTCAGTTTTTTTTTTAATTTTATAATCATCCTTCAAATTTTTTAAGAATGTAACACACACAAACACATATCATGTTTTTGGAAATTTAAACTTAAGGATTCTAAAATTACATGTAGTTTGGTAGCTTTATATAGTGAGTAAAAAAAATTGTATAGTAAAGGTAGCACATAATATATTTTGTTATATAAATTAATTTTATTGTAATCAAACCCTCAATTTTAAACATACATACAAACGCGTGCGTACACATATAAATTATACGTGTATAATATATGTTTAAATTATATAAAACATGGTTAAGCATTAATTGATACATAACGTGATATTAAAAGTAAAAACAGGTGACAAATAATGATTATAGCTTAGACATCATACTCGTAAGACTGAGTTTAATGTTCAAGAAAAAAAATGCATCTGAACCTAATTATGTACCATATTTACATCATAAAGTTATACAAATAAAAGAAAATTTTTTATTATGATGTTGTACAGCTTAATCAAAAGCCTAATAAAAGCATATATGACATATATATACATTTACACAAATAGGCATTCTCACATTCTTTATCTTTGCCTAACATTTGCATCAATATAATCCATATTGACAACCTGCCAAAAGATATAACCCCCCACCACCTCCTCACATATCATCAGTCGCAAATTATTTCAACAAATGACACATGCATTAGGGTTCTCCTCTATGCTAAGATGATATGGTGGTTGATAGTTATAGTAGGTATGCATTGGAGGGTAATATGGTTTGTAGGGCATAAGCATCCCTACAAATTGTTCTTGTAGGACACTTTTCTTCTCTTCTTCTTTAGACCCGTCTTTCTTTTCCTCTTCTTTTGTGGCTTCTTCTTCTTTTTTAGCTTCGTCATTCTTTGGCTCCTCTTTCTTCTCTTCTTCTTTTTTCGACTCGTCTTTCTTCTCTTCTTCTTTTTTGGGTTCCTCTTTCTTTTCAGGCTCTTTGGCAGGACCCACAGAAACTAAATACGTAGCCCAAAGTTTTCGAAGCTTGCTGACTACGCTTATCGGATCAACCGTTCCAACTATTGTTAGGTCTTTCTCTTTCATGTTTATGGTGATCGAATCAATACCTATAAAAAGATAATTAAGTTTAGCTGACATATTATCATGTGTAACCTATATGCATACATATGTGCATCAAGTTATAAATATTATTTAATTATTACCCAAACAAGGTGCTACAAACTTTGAAACGTATGATATAGAAGTTCAAGTTGTTTTCCTTACCCAAACTAATACAACTTGTTTTTGTACCCTTATCCTCAACTAGAAATAGCCAAAAACAAATTAGACCTATTATTTGTTCTTAAATGCTATCACTTCAATCACAATTTTCCATACTAGGACAAGACTTAGCTCTCGCTTTACGCAAAGTCCACAGAGATACATCAATCTTGTGCATGCAACCTTATCCCACGTATTTGCGCAATAGGTTATATTCTTTGGCTTGAACATATGATCTTAAGATCACAAAACAACAATATTACCAGCTGTTTCAAGTAGACTGAAAAAAAAAAGTCTGCGACGATCTTAGCATTTTCTATTTATTTTATGTTTTTGTCCTTTCCAATTATGAAAGTTCTTAAAATCATCATTGTCTGTTTGATTACATTTGGAAAACGACGTCAATCATCCTTTTGGTATACGTAAGCATGCAAACTTTTGATCACTTATTTTGATCCACATAAATGTTTTCAATAAGCGACCCTAATTCCTAGTTGCACCTAGTAACATTTTTTTTTCTTTCTCTAAAGCTAAGAAAATACAAATAATAATAATAATAATAATAATAATAATAATAATAATAATAATAATAATAATAATAATAATTCAAATATGTTGTCTTACTATGATTTAATGTCTTACCTTTATCTCACATGTACGTTGTACAACATAACATATGATGTATTATTATGTTCTAAAATACAAGTTTACAATGGGGATAAAAGTAAAACGAACAAAATGAGAAAATATTAATTTATACTCTCAACCAACCTGATCAATTTCATTTAAAGTAGATGACCCACAGCTTCTAGCTAGCTAGGTTGCATGTTTGATTTGTTATGGGCATTTAATATAATATGTTATTATTAATTAAATATTTAAAGCAACTTATGATAAAATTTATATTAAGATATAACCCAGTCGATCAACTTAGTAGTTAATTATCAATATATATTTTATTATTAATACATTCTTATTCAAGACACCCTCATCCACTTGATTGATATCCCTGTTTCCCACTAAAAAGTTTCCACATCACAAATTCTATATTAGTTATGATTTATGAACAACATAGATGTTAGGTTTATAAGTAACAATAATAGCCTCAAATATCAATAATGTATTTTGGGCGTATTGACTTTGAATGAGAAAAGAAATCACGTTGAAACATTATCAAGTGACAACAATTTAAGGATATTTGGGCAATCAAAAGCAAAATTGTTAGCTTTTACGGGTTAAACTGATATTAGTGGTATGAGGATGAATGTTACTAATAGAATTGAAGCTATTCCCATGTAATTTGGGATGATGATAGGAAACTTTATCGAGGATGATGAGTCCACCTTCAACAGTTCGTACATCTCGAAGAAGATAACGGGACAAAACTCATGGACGATGATGAGTCCAAAAAGAGATTCGATTGTAACATTTTAGACAAATTTAAAAATAGCTATAACAAAAGGTTCACAAGAAATGACCCGTTTCAAATAAATATGAACATGTTTTTGACATAAGAGAACTTTATAACTTCATAGATTTGTTGAAAAAAAATTCAAAAATTCGCGACTTTGTTAAAAAAAATTCATACGAGTAAAAATAACTAGACAAATAATTTCTTGTGATTTTAGGATACAAATCGGGGAATGTCCAAAAGTGAACCATGCACGTCACCTCTTGGTAGCAGTGCATATCAAGTGTCATTTTCCCAACCCATTAAATTCTAATTACAATTACTTTTATGTTTTTTTTAATAAACGCCCGGTCACCCGGATCACCCTGACAAATAAATCACCATTTCACATGAATAACTGAGCGTATTGACCTTACCCATCCGCTCAGAAAGAAACTTACAACTAGAAAAACCATATGACTTGACACGCAACAATATTTGTAAGACTACAACTCAAAACATTTAATAAAAGGAGTGACAATTACTTTAAAGTAACCTGTACAGATATGCTACAACTCTACTTCTGTACCAACTCCAACCATTGTTGCTCTCGTTTTACTGTAAATCATATTTTTAATATTTAAAAAACGAAAAGCAATCTTTAAAATTAGAACCGACGTCGTTTTTAAATTTTACCTATAGTATCTGTTTTTTCAATTCATTAAAAAAATATTTTAATAGAAAATTAAATTATTAATTTCAACATGATGTTAAGTTTTTATTATTCATCTTAACTTGAAATTACAAACACACGTGTTAAAGAAACTCACCTGAAAGAGCTGCAACGGTCTTCATAGCCTTCCTCTTGTCTTTATCATCATGCAACTCCAATTTCAATATAAACTTCTGTAAATTCAATAATATTTTAAATGAATCACAACTGAACCCTACACACATAAATATTAATTGCTAAATATATTTAAATCGTTGAGGATTATCAAAAAAAAAAAATATATTATGACATATATAATAAAAGTAAGGTTGGTGGATATACCCCCAACTTTGGCCTTTTGTTGGCCTTTTGGTCGCCAGTACTCTTAATTGAGGAAATATCCATTGGCATTTCTAACTTTCAACACATTTTATATTGGCAATTCATAACAGGTGGCACGTCAAAAAAAATTAGTATAATTGAGTGCCAATGAAAATGTTTTTAAAATTAGGAATACTAATAAACATTTCTTCAGTTGAGAGTATTGAGGGTTAAGAAGCCATAGTTGAAAATATTTAAATCTAATAAACCTAAAAGTAAAGCGACGGACAGAAGGAATTAATCTAAGCTTATATTTTACAAGTGTGTATGTGGATATAGTTTTATAAGTTAATCAAATGCCGTCATTTGACTTTATATATTTACCAAAGTATGTTCACCCATATATTATACATACATAAAGTTCACTTTTCAGTTACATCAACGTTATTTTTACTTAAAAATCACGATATGGCATTCACGAGTCAAGTTTTTACTTTTTAATAGTTACTATTTACTATTTACTTTTATTTTTTTATTAACGAAAATAATAGGGTTTTTTTTATTGAAATTACATTATTCTGGTAACTTATTTCTGTCTTATCGTAAAATTTTGTAATTGATTATGTACATTGCATAGAGCTTTTTACGGAGGAGACACGAGGCGTATATGCATATACTTCGTATACACACGCAATATTTTTTTTTTTTTTGAACGGCATACACACACAATATGTACAATTGTACATAAACACGTGTACTTGCGTATTTTATACGCACTCATGATCATACAGGATAATGATGAACACTTAAAACATATAAAGATTTATGACATAAAACAAAAACAAAAACTAAATCTTGGTTTTGTACTGAAATGCATCACAAATCAAGAAAATGTTCTAAAATTAAAAATAGCCAAATCTTAGCCAAAAAAATGTGGATTCTATTTATATAAATCATTTAAAATGGAATTATATGAACAAAAGTTATAACCTTTTTTTTTTTTAAATGTAAAAAATGAACATGAATAACTAGATTCATTTGAGGGTTGAGCCAAATGAATCTAAAGCTGGGATTCTAGGAAAATAAGAGTTAGAAATATATATTTGACAACAAGAAATTCAATTGAAATTCAGAATCTTGGAAACAAAAAGGGAAAAAATGTTCTTTGAAAACAGGGGAATGAAGAACGTTTTATTTACATTCATGTAATGCTTTAGTAAACAGAATCTGACTTTGAATCTTATTTCTAGAAAGATCAAAGGGATCTTTTAAACAGGAGAAGTAACAAAACACAAGCATGAATCAGGATGATTTTGGGTGTAAAATCAAATTTTCATGTGGTTTTCAAGAACAAAGGAAACCCATATAGAATCTGCTTCTGAAAGCACATTAAACTAGTTGAAATACAGAATCTTGTAAGCAAAAAAGAAAGATACCTTTCAAAACAGGTGAATTAGCAGAAATCAAGGCATAAATCAGATTCATTTTGCTAAATCAATCAAACATTCAGATGGGATTTTCAAATAAACAAGATACCCACTTGGAATCTGTTTCTGAAAACAAAAGATCCAATGGTGACACATAATCTTGAAACTTTGAAAACAGGGGAATGAAAAAACACAGAGAATTGAGTCAGATTCATACACAAAATGGGTTTTAAAGAACTTCTTTTTGTAAACAACAATAACCCTTTGATATATGGAGTCTTGAAAGCAAAAAAATCAAAAATTTGAATGGATTTGATGTTATTGAGAATGGAATCTAACCTTCATGTGGGTGCTTTTGAATTGAATTCCGTGAGTTGAGAGAATTGCAATTGTAGTTGGAATTCAGAGAAGAAGAAAGATGATATAGAGAGTGTGAGAGAGCTAAAGTGCAATATATAAATAATAATTTACTGAAAAGCAGTGAAGATATGAGTGGATGAATAAGCAAACAAGAATTTGCAGAGTAGGAGTGAGAATGAAAATAATGTTGTTTTTATTTATGTGGGAAGAAAATAATAAAGTCAATATTTGTACAAGAAATATAAAAAAGGTGGTCTCAAATTGCCCATTTCAATTTCATTTTATGATTTGAACAAAACCCTGATCAAGGTTTGATATGGTTTTATTACATTTAAAGATAAATATAAGGTGTAGTTTTGTGCAAGTTATTTGTGTATGAACGAAAGAAAAAAACTACTATTTTATATTACAGTTAGATATCATCATAAGTTTTTAAAGACAAAAAGTTAAAACACTTCACATAAACACCATGTACTAGTTGAGACCATTGTTATAAAACTTTCCTAGTACTTTCTACAATTCTACCTAGTCTGAGTACTCGTTACTTCCCAATTGACCGTTCTAACAACGCCTATCAACTTCTGCAACCATGTTCGAGACTTTGAATCTATTATATGTTGGTTCTTATCTTAAGGCCTGTTTGAAAGATCAAATACATTTTAGTGCTATGTGATGTTATGGGTTGAATTTATTAGATATCATGAGCTTAATAACATGTCATTGCCTTCTCATACTCTACTCCTAAACAATATATCTTTAAGTACTAGTGACCTAGTGTTGCTTTATTATGGAAGAAACCCTTGTTTTTGGCCTTACTTTTTTTTTTTACCTTGATGTAATACATAATAGATCTAGAAAATACAAAAATACTAGTTTTTAAAACTCAAGTCATCTTCATAAAAAATTTTATAAAATAAAAGGATATTTTTTTATAAAATTGAAAAAAACTATGTTGCATGGTTCAAAAACATAATTCAAATTTATATATATATGATGATGTAGTTGGTGGCTTGACTTAATATAAGATCCTAACACATCTTGCATATGAGAGAGAGAGAGATTTGAATTTGGGGATAATGTTATCATCCATTCATGAACATCAGATTAAACCTCCTAGGCTTATGTTAGACATTAAGGATTAATAGGGTCATTATGTTAATTTCAAATTAAGTATTACAAACGATAATTGATGCTAGAGTGAGATTAGGCTAGTTATTAACGTTTGTAAGGAAGGCATTAGCAAAATCTGGTCGAACGTGATGGTTGATGGGAAGTTCGACCTTTCGAGGGACATTGATTGTCCAATTTTTTGCCTATCTTGCCCCATAAATAATTAATCATGTCTAACCTATTAACTTGTCCTTGTAGCGCTTGAACTAACAAGAAAGTATATAATACAACTCTCTCGTATTCTTTATATTCATATATTTTGAAGAAAGTTTCAAAAGCCAACATCAAAGATCAAACATTAAGTTCAAGATCAAAGAGTAAAAGTAAGACAAGTGCTACAAGCCTCATATACACATCTCAAGTTGCATTTGAATTTACTCATATCATTATAAAAAGTGATTGGTGTAACGGTGATCTCTATTGGTTTAAGAGATGACTAAGGAAGACAAATCTTGATAAAGGATCGGAGAGATGACTATAGTGGGCATATTAACACATAGTTGAACCTTTATAAATCGGCTTTGTCTTTTATTCCTTAACTCTTTACATATTTGTTAATGTTAATGTGGGAATAGACCAGTTGATAGAGCCCTTGTCTCTTAGATAGGAGTTTCTGGGTTCAACCCCAAGCAAATAGAATATGAATTTTGGGGGGGTTCTAAATACAAAGGGTTTTATATATTTCCTTCATAGTTAAACATACTTTTAAAAATGCAAACTATTCACCTTCTCTAGTTTCATACCAAATTGTAAGTAATTTTGTTTGTTCAACTGAATAAGTTAAGGTAGTGTGTAGAGGTGCTCCAATCGGTTAACCGATTTTATCAATAACCGGGATTTCAAACTCTAAAACCAAAACCGATATAATAACCTACAACCGGTTCAAAAACCAATTTTTTTGTGCATCTCTAAATGTGTGTGTCGATTTGGGCTCAAATCGAACAAGAACCAAAAATTTTTTTGAATTTTTGATTTTTGAAATCTAGGGTTTCAGTTTTCTTATTTTGGTTGTGAAACATAAAACGTAACCAAAACCCGAACTATGAAAGGTTAGTAAAAATTTTACCAGCAGTGAAATTAAGCCTTAAACTTGAAATATACATAGTAATATAAATTTCAATGAAGCTAGAACTTGGTTTGTGATTTCAGGTTGTCATTTCAGCAAGTTTGTTTTCTTGGTTTTAATAAACCCCATAACCAACATGACCCATAAATTCAATTGCTGAAAACACAGTTCAACCTAGCCAACAACTTTTTTTTTGAACGACGAAGGTCTCAATCGTGTGAGCCCACTGTTTCCAGATCATGTCACCAAGGTCTAGTTACATAAACCTCCCATGAGCCACCACAACCACCATAGGAGGAAACCCCACTGGTAAAACCCCCTGACCCCCTCAGACCCATTTTTCGCTGCGGGATGGATTTGAACTCATGACCTCTCATTTGAAAGAATCACGGTGTACCATTGAGGCACTGCCTCATTGGTAACCTAACAATTTTTGATTGGGTTAAAATTATTTCAATGTAATTCTCTCTCCAGTCTGCTATTTCAGTTTCGATTCTTTTTTTTTTTCTTTCTTCTTTCCGCCTTAGGTCACGTCAGTTGCTAATTTAATTTGAACAGCGGCCAACATACCTACCTATCTACATTCTATCCTATTAATTTTTAAACTGTATCATTTTTTATATGGATAACTTTACACAAATGTAACCAACTTTTCTAATTGTCTCAATTAAGTTACTGGAACTTTTTTGTGTCTCAATTATGTCATTCAACTTAATATATGTGTTCTAATCTTATATTAATAACATGAAGAACAGATTATTGCTAATTTTCAACATATTTAACTTATTTAATATGTTAAGCGGTGATATAGTGATTTTATAAAGCAAAAAATAAATTGAAATTTATTTAAAATCATCCACATTTACGCAATATATTTGAAAAAGGTAATTAAGTTTTTCAAACAATGTGTGTCAATATTTAACCTTTGAAACTAAACTTTTTTCAAATATAATGCGTAAATGCTGATGATTTTAAATAATTTTTAATTTATTATTTAATTTATAAAATGATTATATCATCACTTAATATATTAAATTAAGTTAAATATGTAAAAACTTAGAAATAACCTGCTATTCAGGTTATTTATATATGATTAGAACACTCATACTAAGTTGAATAACCTAATTGAAACAAAATAAAGATCCAGTGACTTAATTAAGACAATATGAAAAGTTAGTTACATTTGTGTAGAGTTATCTCTTTTTTCTATTACAAGATTTTCTCGCTTTAAACCAGTTCTTCTTTAAACTCAGGTTATTAAATATTTTTTATAGAGCTAAACCAGTCATCACTTTACAAATGGACAACATGACTCCACCAACCAGAAGGAAGCCAGCCCCCACGGCCACACTGGGAAAATCACATGCTCATTTGAAATCAATTACTCTCAGAAATACTCAAACTCAAGACTTTTTATAAGAGAAGTTAAAAAGGTATTACTAGGCTAGAAAACAATCGTAAAGTTACTAACACAAATCAACTCTAATTCTATAATGAACTTCTTTTAACGGAAATTCATTATAGAATTTCGTAAAGTTAAGAGGGTATTACTATGCTAGAAGACAATTGTAAAGTTATTAACACAAATTAACTCTAATTCTATAATGAAATTCTTTTAAACGAAATTCGAATCTACTGTGGAAAATAAGGACATAGGATTTGATACCACGAATCCTGGTTGGGGAATCTTTGCATGCTTTTGCAATTTTCTTAGGTCTAGCTCACATTTTCATCTTTTTTTTTATGGTAGGTTTTATTTCATGATTTCATTTACGACCTATAAATTGGTGTCGTTTATATTACGATTCACAAACTTATGGATGGTTATCATTGGTCTATTTCATGTTAGATCACCAGTTGTCCGTTGTGATTGGTACCATCCATGCATATAGAATATATGTCATCCACTGAAGTTTTCTTTTATAATTTTTGTCTCTTAAAAAATCATATGATGTATTTTCTTCTTGCAATAATGATTTAATGGATGACAAAACAATGCCGAAATATTTCTGATAAGAGTTGAATTATTTTTGTTTTTAATTTTTGATAATTGGTATATATATTTATGGATAATTAATTGATATGACAAGTAAAATATTAGTTAATAATAATAATAATAATAATAATAATAATAATAATAATAATAATAATTTATTTACACTATCTATTTGTTGTTTATTGTTGCATAAAGCTTTGCAAATATATGAAAAGGGGATAGGAAACGCCATGATGGGGAAAGGGAATAAAATGTCATCCATAATGAATTCATGATACACGTATCTATTTATTTATATATATAATAAAAAACAAATCATTATTTTAACCAAATCCAATATGACAACAAAACGACCATATATTTCAAGCGTTATAAAGCTTAAAATGTTGTAAAAAACACTGACAAGAACATAAATTTATTAAATAACTAACAAATTATGCCTTAAAAAGAAGTATATAATGTGACGGCAACTCAACTTTGAATATTAAGTGTGGATAACAAACATGTACGCACGACATTGTATTTCGGGATTTTCTATGAAAAAAAAATTTTCGTTGTTAAACAAGGGAACAAATACAATCATACAATCAAAATTCAAAATACATAATTTAGGGAAATGGTGATTAACAATTTAGTTTAAGTGATGTGCTTTTAGTATTTATAATGATAACAATTTAGTTTAAGTCCTAAGGCCACTCGGAGTCGTACCACCTTTCCCCACTTTTCCCCGTTGCCACATCAGCTTTCTTCACTTTTCCCCATTTTGCATGGTGTCGTCCCACTTTTCCCCACATCACTTTTCCTCACTTTTCCCCACATATTTTTTCCCTCCAACGGTCCTTTTTTCATTCCCCACTTTCGGCCTCATTCGGTGAGCACACCCCGATTTCCCCCACCCCATTTCCGGGAGGGCGGTGTTCCCATCCTTTCCCGGATTGGTGAAAGCCTCCCTGGCTCTTCCCATTACCCCACTCCGAGTGGCCTAAACTGTCTAGAATTTCAAATCAGATGGTTATATTCATGATAATTAACCAAACAAGTTTGATTATGGAAAAATAATGAGCAATGTAGCCGTTTGATTTAGCTGCTTAGAAGTAAAAATTATCAGCATTCTAGTTTTGACTTTATTCTCATATATATTACATGATTACTGCTGATTATCAATTAAGATGTTAATTAGAACCTTAAAAAAATGAATGTGATCCTTTGTTAACTAAAGGATAAATCATAAATAAAAATGTGAAATCAGACCTAAATTAACTAGAAATGAATTATGAAGTTCAATATTGTGCTACAAGTAGATAAACTAAAACAAATTAAACAAACAACATTAAAATCGTATCAAATTAATATATTCAGATTATAGTTTTGGGTTTCAACCAACCGGAGTACATATTTGATTTCTAGTTCGGTTTTCTACTGAATTAGGTTAGTGATTGATTACTACATGTTTGATACTTATATTCAACGCAGTGGGGTCTTAGAGCAAGTGTAAGAGGTGCGGCCGCACATGATCCATTTTTTTAGGGGGCCCTAATTTTTTAAAAAAAACAAATATATTATATATATTAATATTAATTTATTTTACAACACACATATAATTTACATTCCAATTTTTTAAATATATTTAACCCAGTAAAGCTAAAAGAATTTTTTTTCCTTAAAAATTTGACCCAATAACTTATTACAATTTAAAATTTAGGCCAAAAAACAAATTAACTCATTTCGTATTTAGTTACAAACTAATTACTACACACGTACACATAGTGGTCCATTTTTAGTATTCGCACATGGCATGTAACCTCTTAGAGACGAATCTGATTCAACGTATGCACAATTTCAAGTGGAGATTTTTCTGTGCCATAGTTCAAGCTCTTGAATTGACATCTAACCTACATGTGACAAACATTAGAAAAAACTAATTAGCTATGAACTAAGTTCAAGTTCAACCGAATACTATTAAAAAATTACATGTTATCAATTTGTTTGGAACCAAATATTACATATAAAATATCTTTTATATTATATTCCAAATAAATATATTAACTGAATTTTACACATATATAAACTAATAATGTTTTAAAATGAAAGCCTAAGAGTGATCCACCACGTTTTGCTGCTGGGCCTTCCTATTTTTCGATATTGTTCTCATTGCAAAAATCTATAGGAAAGTTGATGCTCTGTCACGACATAATTATAACACATCCTAATTTAGAACAACAAAGGGCAAATTGTTGTTTCACATATTACAACAAAGTGTTGAAAACAATTAAAAGTAAATGTTGAGTGTTTTATAAAACCGGTATTTTTTTTTTGTAAATTATGTCATCTCAAGAAAAAAGAATGTTTAAAACTTCAACCTTTTTATAAAATTCTCATGTAATTAGCATAAAAAATATATGACATGTATGGAACGATACAAACATACCAGATTCGGGATGAAATCGGTACTGTACCGGTACCGAATTTTTGAAAAATTAGTTACCGGTATTTGTTACAAAATAATCATCTTAAATTAGTATTGGTATCGTACAGGTACCAATACCGAATTTATGGAATAGCGAGTACTGAATAACCTACCGAATCTATCGGTTCGGTACCGGCTTGGTACAATACTCTTCGATTTCGGTACTTGGTACCAGATGCTCACTCCTATACTAGATCCGTTAAGCATTAGTTAAATGTTTGGTTTTGAACTGCTAACCTAACCTAATCATGCTCACCTTGTTAGCAAATTTTATTACCTCTCATTTAATCAAAATTAAGAGTGTCAAAAGTAAAAGTGTAGAAAAAATCTTATAAAAACAACTATAAAACCAAATGAAGCCACTAAATATGCAGTCAAATATATGTGTAATAAAATATAAATACTTACTTGGCAAGTGTAATATAACATAAGTATTTATATTTTACCCATCCTCATATTATCACATGAGTAGAAAATATAGATATCTTAAGAGGTTTTAAAACATAAAAATCAAGATTAATAAAAAAAAAAAAAAAAGATATCCTGTAACTGCAAGTATTTTACCTTTCCAATCAAGCAATGATATGCATAGAGATTAACGGATTTATACATACTTATTTGAACACTTGAATTAGCAAAGTGAGGAAGTAATTTTGAAACAATAGAAGACACCGTTTAAACTAGGTAAATCTTTACTCTTAATATATTCTTGATTCATTTGTTTTTATGTGTCCACAAGTAATTAAACGTGTCATTTTAGTGTGTCAACTACATGTGTTAATCCCTTTAACCAAACGATTATCCTCCTCACAAAGCATGAAAATGCAAGAATAATAAATAATCTCCTAATTTCAAAAATGTGCATAAACATAGAACATCAATATGTTAGGAAGGAAGCAAAGGAAGAAAAAAACCTAAATGATCGTCAAACGAGCCTCGTTTGTAGATGAAAACAATTATACAATCACAAATCACAATCGTTTGCAACCAAAAACACTCATGTTAAGAGCGAAACCAAAAAATAACTCCTACGGATTGATTCAGAAAGCAAATATGGTGTAAAACGAATAAAAAACAAACCTAACTGATCGAAGGGCAAAAAAACATCAATTTCAAGGCAGACATGGTTGATTAGAGGACAATAGAAGCTCGATTATTAGAAGTATAAAAGAGGTATATAAGTCACGTGGGTAAATCCAACAAAACACGTGCGAACAACAACAAATTGCAAGAGCGTATTAGGGCATGGAGTTACGCTGCTATTACGCAATCGATTAAGAATCACTGCGAAAGACTAGCGTACCATGTTTATTCAACGATGAAACCAAAAGTCACCAAAGAAAGAGACAAACCTGCAAAAAATAAGAGCATGAAAGATAAGATTAATGCAAAAGAGAATTATAACACGTTCAGGTAAAAAAACACATGATATTTTTGTGTAATAAAAATATTACAACACTATTTTCTTTCATTGTGAACCATAGAACAAAAGTTACATACATACCCTATTTTTAACCATTTATATGGATGGAATAAAGAGGGCCTGTAATTAACTAAATTTTATATTAATACTAGTTGTTAAAACACTCTTGTTAATTTTAGCCCATGACCAACTTAAAAATTCACAGGCTAAACTTGAAAACTTCGAAACTACTATATTTTTCATCTTTATGTTTAATATATAAAATAGTATAAACAATAATAATAATAATAATAATAATAATAATAATAATAATAATAATAATAATAATAATAATAATAATAATAATAATAATAATATTGTTTTGAAATATGAATCACCTTTTATTTTGGTGGGGTTGAAATTGAAAGCTGCAACATATGGTGTACAAGCAGGCAAAATGGGCCCGGTAACCGGCCTACGGACTATACAATGTCATAGATGATTGAATAATACTAGGGTGATATGTGATTCAATCTTTTACTATGTTTTATACAGTAATACACTTGGCGTATTTTTATACAGTTCCTATATAACACTGTTTGTCTTAGATTGTCTCAACTTCTTGTCAATGATACAGATTATACGACGTATACGGACACTATAATTTTTTTAAATAATTTATTTTTTAGTTGTTTTTTTATAACATGGTAAAAAGTTCGTTTATTTAATGAAAAAGTAACTATACAATTTAATTTATGATTTTATTTAAAAATATATTATAAACAATTACATAATAGTAATATTACAATTATTTCTTTTTTCAAATAATTGATTATAATAATTATTGTTTTAAGTTAATATGATTACATATTTTTATTTTTCATGATTAAATATATTAAATAATTTTTTAAAAGATTCATGTTTTGTGTTTAATAACTAAATAGGATAAGTAGTTTTTTAACATTTTTTTGTGATAAACAATAAACATAATTATTAATTATACAAACAATCACGTAATAAAAGAAATATATATACAACTGAAAAATAATTTGTACAAAGAAAAAAGATACAAGTTACAAACTAAAGATCATTACCGGTACCAATTGCATCAGGGTCTGTAAAGAAACTGATATCACTCCAACTTACAGATTCCACTGAATCTGTGATTCATATTAACCAGAAAACCAAGAAAATACAAGAGCCCTAACTATTACAACTCAATCTAAGATACAATTGACTCAATCACAACCCTAAGACTTTCAGATCTATAAGATCTGAAATACACTACAAACACAGAAAGAACTCAGACCTGTGTTGATCCACACGTCCTACAAGGCTGATTCAAGACCTTGAATCTCACATACAGACTCGATCAGAAAACCCTAGCCTCTACTCCAATGAGAGAAGCGTACACTATACAAAAAACTAGAAAGAGAAAAAGTGATATCTGATATCATCTTCCAGAAGACTCTTCCTCTTTTATATTCAGGAATTTTCACTTTAGCCCTCAAACTATCATTTGTATAATATCCTGCACAAAATAATAAACAAATACAAAATACCACAAACTAACAAACAAGATTAATATTTAACTAACTGAATTAAACAACTAACCAACTATTTTAACATCCCCCCATAATTCAGTTAGTAAACATATCCATAAGACCCAAACCTGAACAGAATAACTTGTGTTGTTCAACACTTAATCCCTTCATAAATCCATCAGCAAGCTGCTTATTTGAATCAATCTTTTCAACTTTAATAAAACCTGCAGTAACCTTCTCTCGAACAAAATGTAAGTCTATTTCAAAATGTTTAGTTCGATCATGAAACACAGGATTAGCAGATATAGCAATAGCTGCTTGATTATCACAGAAAACTGATATAGGTAAGCTACTATCAAGTTTCAATTCTGTCAACAGATTATGAAGCCACACTAAATCACAGGTTACAGAGCATAAAGCTCTATACTCAGCTTCTGCTGTTGATCGAGAAACTGTAGGCTGTTTTTTACTTTTCCAATTAATCAATGAATTACCAAGAAAAACACAGAAACCTGTAACTGACCTTCTAGTTACTAAACACTTTCCCCAATCAGAATCTACAAATGCATGCAAATTTAGACTATGATTTTTAGTAATCAACACTCCAGTTCCAGGAGACATTTTTAAATATCTTAAAACTCTAAGACCAATTTTAAGATGTGAATCTGTAGGCGCATGCATGAACTGACTTAGGTATTGGACAGCATAGGAGATATCAGGTCTTGTTAAAGACAAGTAAATAAGCTTCCCGATTAACTTCTGAAAACCAGTAACATTTTCTAACACTACTTCATCACCTTTGCATTTAGATGACACAATAAAACTTTGTTCTATAGGTGTTTTAACTGGTTTACAACCTAGATAACCAAACTCAGCTAACAACTCAAGACAATACTTTCTTTGGGACAAACAAATCCCTTTATTTGAGTATAATACTTCAATTCCCAAGAAGTATCTTAAAATACCCAAATCTTTAATCAAAAAATTTTTACTCAAAAAATCCTTTACAATTTTAATTTCTGAATCATTATTACCTGTTATAACTATATCATCCACATAAACAAGTAATATAATAAAAACAGAATTCACAGACTTTATGAATAAAGAATGATCACAAACACTTTGAACAAAACCAATTTCAACTAGAACACTAGTTAACTTCTCATACCATTTCCTAGGAGCTTGTTTTAAACCATACAAAGATTTTATTAATTTGCAAACCTTTGTTTCATTTTTTGAATAATATCCCTCGGGTAAACACATATAAACATCTTCAGTCAAATTCCCATACAAAAAAGCATTATTTATATCCAATTGAAACAAAGACCAAGAATGTTCTAAAGCTAAACTAATTACAATCCTAACAGTGACCATCTTTACCACGGGCGAAAAAGTCTCATCAAAATCAATTCCTTCTCGTTGGTTAAAACCTTTAGCAACTAACCTAGCCTTATAACGGTCTATCTCACCAGTTGACTTATACTTTATCTTATAAACCCACTTACAACCTATGGCCTTTCGACCTACTGGAAGTTCAACTAACTCCCAAGTGTTGTTTCTATATAAAGCTTCCATCTCGGAGTTCATAGCATCTATCCAGTTCTGATCTGTAGATGCTTCAGTATAAGTTTTTGGTTCAACAGTTTTATTTAGACCCGTAACAAAACAAAAATTTTCTGATGTCAGTCTAGAATAGTTAACAACTTTTTCTATTCCATATTTAACTTTTCCCTCAACAACATAATCATTAAATTTATGTGGAAAGGTAGAAGTCCTGTTTGAGGTACGAACTGGTCTAGCCACAGAAAAATCATTTTGAGTTTTTAAAATACCCTCAGAAAGGCTAATCTCATCATTTAAAACATTTAGATCATTACCAATGTTAGCACCAACACAATCAAATGTATCAGTACTAGTGTTCCCTACCTCTTCACTAATCTGTTGAACATTATCTGGCTGCTGAGTATAATACTCTGCCTGTCCAGCAGTCCTAACAGTATCAAGTGGTTGCTGGTTACCATTGGTTGATCCCTGAGATATCATCACCCCCCCATCATCATCGGGATTTCCCTCACTTAAGTTTTTTGAGTCAACCATGTCAAAAAATTTAAAGTATTTAAAGTATTAATGTCAGTTAATTTTTCAAAATTTTCAGAAACAAATTCAGTTGTATTCTTAAATGGAAAAATTTCTTCATAAAACTTTACATCCCTAGAGAAAAAAATTACTTTATTATCCAAACTCCATAACTTGTAACCCTTTTTAACATTTGAATACCCTATTAAAACACATTTTTCAGCTTTACTTGAAAATTTATTTACTGAATTTAAAATAGTGCTAAAACACAGACACCCAAAAACTCTTAAGTGAGTAAGGGAGGGCTGAAAACCAAACATAACCTCATAAGGACTTTTTCCTTTTAAAACTGAAGAAGGGGTCCTGTTTATCAAGTATACAGCAGTTAGAATGCATTCAGACCAAAAAACTAAAGGTAAATTTCCTTGAAATATCAATGCTCTAGCTACATTCAACAAATGTCTATGTTTCCTTTCTACTATTCCATTCTGTTGTGGTGTATACGAGCACGTTGTTTGGTGTAATATTCCATTTGATTGACAAAATTTTGTGACACGAGCATTTACAAACTCAGTACCATTATCACTTCTAAACATTTTTATTGTCTTATTAAATTGAGTTTTTATTAGTTCAAAAAAATTACTTAAACTTTGAAAAACTTCATCTTTGGTTTTCAGCAAGTAACACCAAACAGTTCTGGAAAAGTCATCAACAATTGTCAAAAAATACCTAAATCCTTCTCTACTTGCAACCCTATATGGTCCCCATAAATCAAGATGAATAAGTTCACCAACATTTTTTGATTTATGTTCACTTAGTGGAAAGGGAACTCTAGACTGTTTTGCCCTATGACAAATTTCACAGGGACTTAATGTGTTAACAGTTTCCAGCTTTTGTGGGAGCTGTAATACTTTTAACACCTCATCGGATGGATGTCCTAATCTATTATGCCACAAATTTGAATGTATACTATTACTAGAACACACCTTAGCAGAATAATCATCCTTCTTAAACACATATAGTCCATCATATTGACTACCAATCACCAGGACTTTCTTTGATTTCAAATCCTGTATGTAACAATTATTCTTGTTAAACACAACTTCAAGTTCATTATCAACAGCAAGTTTGTGCACAGATAGCAAGTTAACACAATAATCTGGGACTACTAGTACACCAGATAAGATTATATTTGATGTTAATTTCAAACTGCCTATCTTTGTTACCCTAGCCTTGGTCCCATTTGGATGACTAACACTAACATTATAGTCAGATACATTTACACAGTCAAACATTCTTTCATCAGACCTGACCATATGTTGGTTAGCCCCCGAATCCACTACCCATCCATGAACAAATTTCAAATCTGAAAAAGTAGAACAACTAAAGAAACCAAGATTTGAATTGTAGTTATCAGATAAAGAAGTACTCTTACCCCCAACTCCAGAACTTGAAGGTTCTGAATTCTTGGAGTCTTCTTGACTAACCAAACCAATTAGTTTGGCTATTTGTTCTGGGGTGAAGGGCAGTGAAGATGAAACAGTGGCACTAGACTTATTTCCATTTTTTACCGAATTATTAGTTTTGAAGTTTTGATTATTAACATTTTTCCTTTTAAAATTTGGAGGATAGCCAACTAGTTCATAACACTTTTCAGTGGTATGACCTATCATATTACAATGTGTGCACTTTAGATTAGGATTTGACCCTCGACCAAAACGTTTGTTACTTGAAAAAGATTGATTTGTTTTTGATAAAAAACCCATGGTTTGATTTTTTGATATAGAGGAGCCACTATTCCTATGTGACTCTTCTCTTGAAATTATTGAAAAATCAACCTTAACTGTAGGTAGAGGGTCTCTAGTCAATAGGTTTGTCCTAACTGGCTGATACACATCATCCAATCCCATAAGGAATTGCATCAACTTGATAAGATGGTTAAAGTCATTGAATTCTTTTGAGGCATTACATGAACAAGTAGGCAGCTGAACAATGGCATCAAACTGTTTCCACATTGTGTTTAATCTATGGTAATATTCAGAAACAGTGCTACCATTTTGAGTTAAGGAGTTAATTTTTTGATAAACATTAAAAACAACAGATCCATCAACTTTATCATATGTTTCCTTTAAATCTTGCCAGAGCTCAGTTGCGTACTTAGAATAAACTTGCCCCAAATACAGTTCTTCTGATATAGAATTCAAGATCCATGACAACACTACCGAATTACATCTATCCCACTGTTTCCCCAGAACTTCATTATTTACTGACCTAGTGCAAGTACCATCAACAAAACCAAGCTTGTTTTTAACTTCTAGTGCTAACTTCATAGCACTAGCCCACACTGAGTAATTTTCAGTACCTTTTAGTTTCATAGTTATTATTGTTAAATTGTTAGAGTCATTAGCATGTAGATATAAGGGATCACTTATATCTAGTTTGCTAATTAGAGTTTCTGTACTGACAGAAGCATTATTTGATGTATTAGTTGATTCACTCATATTTAACAGTTGACAAAAAAGACAAGTACTATCACAAAGTTCACACAGGCATGCGTACAGAAACCAAACAAGACCAGAGCCAGGTTTTCACACCACTTTTGTGGCAGATCAAGGATTAGTCAAGTTGGGTGAAAGGATAACCACCCACAGTGACAATCACACAAATGTACTTATAATAACTCCACAGAGTCAATCAGAAACACGTATACCAGCTTGAACAAGCAAAGATCTCAACAAAGAACAAAAAACAAAAAATAATCCAATGACTATTTTTCAAACCACGTATATCTGCTTGAATCAGCAGAAGACTCAACACAAGACAAAAACAAAAAAAAATAATCCACTGATTATTTTCTTAAGGATGACTAATGCACCAAGAACAATTTATATCAACGCCGGTCCACCTAACCCGACCAGGATGCCTAATGCGGAAAGAAGAGAAAAAAATGGAAAGGAAGACTCACAGTCTCCTTCTCTCTTTCACGCAAGACGACAAGAGAATGAAACCAGAAGACTTACAGTGCTCTTTCGTTCTCAACAACCACAAAGAACAAGAGATCTCACAGCGGAGATTTTACCGCGTGTTTGTCTTACCCTGACAGATCTGATTTTCACCGGAGCCAAGTTCTGTTTAAACCTGAACCCTAGCTTCAACGGTGATGAAACCCGTTGATGTGTAAGTCTGCTTTATCAGATCTGAGCGCTTGACTTGTTACCGAACTATCCGTCAAGCCCTAGCACCTTCCATCCAGAAGATGAAGCGTCAATATGATCAGCGGAAGAAGACAGCCCAAGATCGGTTCTCGGAGCTCTGGTACCATGTAAAGAAACTGATATCACTCCAACTTACAGATTCCACTGAATCTGTGATTCATATTAACCAGAAAACCAAGAAAATACAAGAGCCCTAACTATTACAACTCAATCTAAGATACAATTGACTCAATCACAACCCTAAGACTTTCAGATCTATAAGATCTGAAATACACTACAAACACAGAAAGAACTCAGACCTGTGTTGATCCACACGTCCTACAAGGCTGATTCAAGACCTTGAATCTCACATACAGACTCGATCAGAAAACCCTAGCCTCTACTCCAATGAGAGAAGCGTACACTATACAAAAAACTAGAAAGAGAAAAAGTGATATCTGATATCATCTTCCAGAAGACTCTTCCTCTTTTATATTCAGGAATTTTCACTTTAGCCCTCAAACTATCATTTGTATAATATCCTGCACAAAATAATAAACAAATACAAAATACCACAAACTAACAAACAAGATTAATATTTAACTAACTGAATTAAACAACTAACCAACTATTTTAACAGGGTCCCGTCAAGGCGGTGGGAGCAGAATACCAAAATATGCCGCAATAAAGATCGTGATCATCGAGCATGGTTTCGAACCGCGGTATCTTGAATACTGAATTTTGTTACCACCTGCGAAAGTTTATATTATACAAATATAAGGAAAATTGTTATACCTTATCAATATAAAAAACTAATTTGTTGCTTGAAGATTTACCACCAAATACATATTCGTAATTGCCTGAAATTGCAAACAATTTAATATTAATAGAGATAATTTGTTATAAATAAACTAATAAAGTGATTCAGTTGTGAAAAATAAATAACTAAAATTTTCTTTGTACATGGTTGTCTTGCACACATATTAAATATTTTTATTTCATGTCATTAATTTTTGCATATATCAAGAAATTTTGTTTTATGCCAAATAGTTAGCTCGAATGTTGGCTCAAATATTTAAGAATCTTGAGTCTGCCAAATATTAGCAAACATATAGAGGAACCCAAAAAGATTTCTAAAAATTCGGTACTTTATACAAGGAAAACTACACGAAGCATATAAGGCCCTTATATGGTCATATGACTCTACATGACTAGTATAGGTAATCGTGAGACGGTGTCTTATAACGAGGTGATGGAGGGATATCAGACCTCTTTATTAAAAAAAATGAACTAGGTTAAAATTAGTATGATACACAAGTTTAACAAATAAAATGATATATATTTAATAACAAAAATATTATGTTTTTAAAAAGCATGTAATTACATTGGTAAAATAAAACGGTGTATTATGTTTTTAAAGTAATGAACATTGATATAATAGGTAGAGTATCATAGCAAAGAGTGTGATTATTTACGATTTGCTAATAGTTATGATAAATAATAATTAAAAAAAACCCGGTCATCTATGATTAAAGCGTATGTAGCTTAAAACGAACGTATATACAATCTTCAATACTTATAATTAATTCCAAAAAATAACACATGACATTCTTTTATTATACCCACAATTAATGTTATTAATAGTATATATATTGTTTACATGAATACACTAAGTTAATACTAATAATTAATGATATGATAATAAATATAATCTATGTTTAATGTTATATACATACACACACATATTAAGGATATTTTTAATATAAAATAAATATAACTGTTAGTATTATGTTATTTATGTAAATTTATGAATACATAATATAAAAATCATATAATTTTTATTCGTAAACCCATGCAATAACCTTGTGATTTCATATATTCTTTCCCTATGACTATAGATTAACTTTGTGTAGATTTAAACTTGAACTACTTATTATTCAGGTGCATAGGTAGTAAGTAGACATGACAAATTCACAATCTCAATAATAAATTCTATTCTTTCGACATTTATGTACATTAAATATTTTATCTTGCTATAATAATAAATAAGGCTATGGGTATGCCCTATTACTCACTCACTCCACCTATGCGTCACGTATGCGTTACGTAGGCACTCATCACAACCACTCACCCCACTATTTTGGTGGAAATACCCTATTACCCACTAACTCTACGTCATCATTCCTTTTTAAATTAAAATGAGATATAATTAATAAAAAATATACAAATTAATAAAAAAATTACAAATTAATTATCTCTATGTTTATTACGAATATTATCCTTCTCCCGCTCAACAATTTCGCGGTCGAGCCCGGTAAAGTGTTCAGTGTTGGTGAATAGAAGTTGTAACTCTACCAACCGTTGACGTTCCCGTTTTAATTCGTTAAAGTCACCGATTCGTTGAGATAACTGTTCTATTCCATGGTTATAATCCGGGGTCGTTTGAGATGAAGAGTCTCGTCTCGCCCTTGCTCGGTCGGGTTTTGCACGATCTCTCCCAATCGGACGGGTCAAATCCTCTATCTCGTCGTCTTCTTCTTCGTCGTCGAAATCGTTTTGGATTTATATGAACTCGAGCATCCGACGTGCTGGGGCTATCGGTTGACGATGCTTTTGATCGTTTTGAGGCCGACGTTTGTACAGTCAGGATTCTAATCCAGTTTGGACATTTCCTCATAAGCTCCCAACTCCGTTTAAGCGTGAAGGGGGCGTTAAACTCTTCCCGGTATTGATCTTCCGATTCGAGCTCAATCATCGCGTCGCTTTGGCCGCTCCGACGAGTTTGCCATTTCTGGGAATAAATCTCGTTGAACCTTCTAACCTTTTGGTTCATGTCACGTCATTTGCTGGAGATCATATCGTTTGTACGATACTCCCCACGACCCATGGCTTGAAAAAATTGACTTCGGATTTTACTTCAAAAGACCGGTCCTTTTTTGTTATGACCTATAAACAATTTATAAAAAAACATTAACAATTTATAAAATAAATATTAACAATTTTAAAAAACTAAAAAGAAAGCAATTACCAACAATTGGATCGAGGTTCATCCCGTTTAGAAAAATGGTCTCCGGAGTAGGAGTTTCAACTTACAAAAGCTTGGATCGATGTGTCTACGCCTTTGTTTCTTTCTGTGTCTACGCCTTTGTTTTGGTTGCGTGCTTGGACCGGCATTTGTAGTGGGTTGGGTCTCGGGTACAACTTCATTATGAGATAGTTGACCAAACCCGTGCGGTTGTGACTCGAACCATAATCGGCGAATGTGTAAAACCCTTATTGTGGGCTTGAATCAAAATTCGGTCGATAACAGTTTGAATCAAAAAAAGGATATATTGGAGAAGGGCTAAAGAACCAATTTGGAGGTGGCGTGTTCGGGTTTCGATTAGGTGGAGCGTTTGGGTTATAGTAATTTGGGTTTTGGTTGGGATCCATGGAAACTATTTTTATGGTTAAGAAATTTAATAAGTTTGAAATGGGAAGAGTGAGAATTTTTTTATGTTAAATGTTTGAAATGTGGAGTTAAAGAGGTAAAATTTTTTTTGCTCAGTTCCAACGGTCACCCAACGTCCCTTTCCCCCATTCAAGCCGTTGCCCCGATCACGCCTTGGACTCCCACGCCCACTCCTCGGGCATACCCACCAGTCTAAATAATTTTGCACTTAACATAATATTAGAATATTATTGCCATATGTGAGTTTCATATTAAATTCATTTAATTCTTTACTATTAAACAATTATCTTGTCTTTTTAATCAAATAATTATAATACTAATAACTAATAATATTATATATCTTTTTATTTGAAAAAACATTTAAAAAAAATTAAAAGATATGAAATTATTTAATAATATTTTTTTTGAAATAAGAAATATTTTATTTTCTGAAAATCAAAGTTATATGAAAAACAAGTTTTCTATAAAAATATTTCTTATAAAAAATAAAATAAACTATAAACCATAGTTTTATTACTTAAAGTATAGTTTTATTTTAAAATGTCCTTTTATAATTTTTAAATTTTTGTTAATAATTATTGTTTTATTATATAAAGTGCTCATTAAAATGTAAATTAATCATTTTATATAAACATATTCTTTTACAAGTTTTACTTTTATTACTAACTATTTAATAATTTATATTAAATTCGTGTAATATACGTGGTAATAGTCTAGTTGAATATAAAGAAAATATTAACACTTAATTTTAAATTTATTTTTCAACGTCAGAGAGTCCGGTAGTGCTATCTTCAGTTATTCTGGCAGCTGGTAAACAAGATCGATTCCTCGTTCGTCGATCGTGAGACCGTACCCATATGTGTGAAAACCTCATCGTCTCTCATTAGTTTAGAACTTGAGATTAAGCATAAATTCCTCCCTCATCTAGTATCTATTTAAGTATCACCAATGATCCATTTACTTGAATTAAAACCATTCCTAAAAATTTGATTAACTTACACTCTATTTAATAGTAATCTTAAATTAAAAAAATACCCTTATAACCACGCCTCTAATTTACATCCATGAAAAAATCATACAGTGAATAAACGAGGTGGTTCCTATGGTTTTCTATTATTTCACTCTTGGTTCATAAGTTTTATAAATTACTCATATAATCCCAAACTTTAAACATTTGTAACATATATAATCCATATGAGGACAATTTGGTCAAGTATGTGATGTAATTTGATGACCCAATGATTATATGTGTTACAAATGTTTAAACTTTGTAATTATACGAGTAATTTATAAAACCTATAAACATAAAGTGAAATATTAGCAAATTACAGGGGTCATTTTAGTAATTTACAAAAAAAAAAAAAGAAAAAAGAAAAAAAAACTCACATTAGTTGCTTGTTTGGAATTTGAATCCTTGATTTGGGGCCTAAAAGAAAAAGATAAACTTCAGGGGCCTGTGTTGAGAAAGACCTTAGGTTTCAGAAAGAAGAACTCGTGTTCTCCCACTGCGAGTAGCGTACGAAAAATGTCGTCGACAGTGATGAGAGATCTGGAAACCAGATCGCCGGCGACAATGAGCTACCGGAGCAATTCTTCACCACAACCTTCGCTGCCGTTGGTCGTCACTCTCAACTGTATCGAAGACGCGAGCATCGAACAGGAATACCTCGCCGGCGTTGCACGCGTCGAGCACGTACCTCTGAGTCTACTAGCAGAGGCAAAGATCGAGTCCGCTGCAGCTGTTCTTCTGCACTCTCTCGCGTTTCTACCACGCGCCGCACAACGCCGGCTCCGCCCGTGGCAGATCGTGTTATGCCTCGGCTCGTCTGATCGAGCCGCGGATTCTGCGATCGCCGCTGAGCTAGGTCTCGGTAGGCTTGTACACGTGGACGTGTCGCGAGCTGAGGAGATTGCTGATACGGTGATGGCATTGTTTCTAGGGCTGTTACGGCGCACGCATTTGCTTTCTCGTCACGCGCTGTCGGCTTCTGGATGGCTTGGTTCCGTACAGCCACTTTGCCGTGGAATGCGGCGATGTCGAGGGCTTGTCCTAGGGATAATTGGTCGGTCTGATTCTGCCAAGTCTCTGGCTACTCGGAGTTTGGCGTTTAAGATCAGTGTGCTTTATTATGACGTTCACGAGGTATAATTGATTTATGTTCACAGTAGATCAGCTTAATTAACCAGTAGTTTCTTAGCTATATGATATATTTATCTAAATTCAGCATGCTGAGTACTTTTACTCATATAGATGCTGATTTACATTCACTTACGGTTGGTTTGGATTCAAAGTTACCTAATTAATATATAGGTTTCTTATATTGAAAAGTGGGGCGTTACTTTATTTTAGTGAGCCAATTTGGATTCAGGACTCTGTACTATTTAAGGAAGCTTTAGCTGTTTCGATTGGGGGGATTTGTTGCTAACTGCTCTAGGAGCTTGAGAAATGTAGACTAATTGTTGACAAACTAAACAGGCATCGTTTGTTTTGCATTTTATTTACCGTTACTTGTAAGATAGATGGTATTTTCGGTTGTATACTTATTGCTATTAATTAACATAAGTTGCCTCTTTAAGCTAATAGTTTATTTTGTATGTTTGATAGATTTGTCCTACTGTTCTAAAAAAATAGAAGTAGGACTATGCAGGCTCAGTCAGCAAAGCTACATAGTCCTTAAACCTTTGTTTAACAGTGGCTCAACTATATTAGGCATGATTGAACAATTATTGTGCATGGTCACATCACAGGATGTTAATATAAATTAAGAGACGCCTTTCTTGTTTATTTTGTATTGTGATATGTAAAAAGGACGGTTAGTTGTGGTATATTACTATATTAGTGTGTCACTTGAGAATGTACTACAACTAACTAATTTTTAACGATATGCTGGTGCATTGCTGCATCCTCGTACTTATATAAAATCGGAACTTCAGTTCTTCTGCTAATGTAAAAGAATTAATGTTACCATCCAATTGCTTTAATATCCACTTCAGATCTGAATTGAAGTTTTTAGTTCAACTTCACGTGAGTCATGAATTATCAACATCGTGTTGCTATATCTTCGTACTAAAAATATAGGAACTTTTGTTCTATCACAAATGTGCTGGAAATAATATTACCATTTGGCTGTTACATACACAGTGGATAAATACAGCAAAAATGATGAAGAGAAACACAACCACGCTCGTTGGTAACAGCCGGTTTCTTGTATATTGAAAAACACACAGATTACGAAGAAAGTTAAAATTACTGCAAAACAAAAAAAAAATGAACCATAAATGGAACAAGGCAAACTGTTTGTAACTTCTACCCACTAGGCCACTAACATAAATTTAGGAAATGACAAAACTACCCACTATGCTAAATAAAGCTTAATTAAAAACATGACATAAAAGAAAAATAGATGTGCAGGGCTCATTTCATACACACGTAAACATCACATGCAGACAAAGTGAGATGATGACAATTCAACATTAGCTGCTTAGATATCCACTTCAGATGTGGTTAAAAGGTAGTTAGCCTCTTCTTGTAACCTTGTCTAAGTTGACTTAACTACTGAATCACTTAATTTGGGGTGAATTCTTTGTTAAAATTTGATTGCAATAGGAAACGGGTGATAAATTGCAACCCTAACGTGATATACATGTTGTTCCCTTGACCCCTGTAGCAGACTAGCCGAGTGCATAGAGATCCAGGTGCAATGTAATTTAGTATGAGAACGACGCTTGAGAGGCAAAGTTTACTATTGAATATTGATGTAGTTAATGCAAGTCTAGGATTAGTGACTCAAGCCTAGCAACTTTTGCTACATGTTGTTGTATTGAGTGTTACGACTGATGGGGTTTATGTGCTTCACATTTGCACATGTTAATTTAACTTGTTGGAGTTTTAATGTACCAACTTTTGAGATTTTGAATAGCTACATTTGTTTTTGTCTTTTTCTTTGATATTTATTTTCATTTTTGCCAGGAAAAAGGAAAAAGAATAATCAGGTTTCCTACTGCTGCCAGGAGGATGGACACTCTTAACGATTTGCTTGCTGCCAGTGATCTCATATCACTCCATTGTGCTCTAACAAATGATACAGTTCAAATTTTGAATGCTGAATGCTTGCAACATGTCAAACCAGGTAATTTTTATGTTGATTTATCATTAGATCTTATCCAAAGTGAAAAAGGATGAGTATGCCTCTTCTTTTGCACTAACAGTATTGCTTAATATACAGGGGCATTTCTGGTAAATACCGGTAGCAGCCAACTTCTAGATGATTGTGCAGTAAAACAGCTTTTGATTGATGGCACACTTGCAGGATGTGCTCTGGATGGTGCTGAAGGGCCTCAATGGATGGAAGCATGGGTAAGATGAACAACCATAGGGTATGAGAAATTACTGAATATGCAAGTAAACCTGTTTAGTGGCATGTGATTGACCAATTATATGAAGCTTGTATTTACTGTTTTAAACTTTGCTTTCAATTAACAGACACACATTTGTGGTAATATGGGATACTGACTGAAATGGCCTAATTTCTATGCATGTTTCTTGGAATACATGTCATATGATTTACTATGAACTCAGAATTCAAAGAGAGCCTATTTTTGATTCCTTCAATTGTCGACCTGTTCTAAGTAGTGGACTATTATTTTTATATCGTGTTTGCTTTAATAATTGGTTGTGCCTAACTTTTACATGTTAAAGGTGTGTTGTTCTTCATCCTACAAGAAAAATTGCTTCTTTTCTTTCAAACAATTACCAAAATAGTTGAGGATCTGTTTGATTACAAATTGAGAAATCACAACGGAGTTGCAACTAGGAGAGAAAATCCTACCAGATCATTTTGAGAAACGGATAACATGAAAATATCTCAATGTTCTTGATATCATATCTTTTTGTGGTAACAATTAGCTCATAGATTGTGTCCAATTCTGCAATATCAGTCTATGGTTATCTGGATGGTAAATGCATTCATATCATGAGTACTAGTTTTTGTGTGATGCTAATTTTCCAAACACAAACTTCAGGTACGAGAGATGCCGAATGTTTTAATACTTCCCCAAAGTGCAGATTACAGTGAAGAAGTATGGATGGAGATTCGGGAAAAAGCTGCCACTATATTACAAACATTCTTCTTGGATGATGTCATCCCAACAGATGCTATTTCAGATGTTGACGAGGAAAGTGAAACACTCTATGAAGACGAACTAAGTATCAAACAAGACAAAAACAATGCATCACAATCTTCTACCATTCCACAATTAACAGACATGATTCATATGTCTCACAAGACCCCCATGATAAAAGATATTAGCCAACCTCAAGAATCAACATTATCGCAAAATACCTCCCCTCATTCCGAAGTCAAACACAGTAAATCAAGCAGAAAAGCTAAAAAAAGACATGCCCGCCAAAAATCAATGCATAAAGAAAAAGAGGGCACATCAAATAAAGAAGATGATACTGCCATGAGTGGTACAGACCAAGTGTTGAGTTCTAGCTCACATTTTGCTTCACCTGATGATTCAAGAAGTAAAAGAACAACTGTTGAATCAGTACATGATTCATCAGCTAAATATCTGAAATCGAGTACCAGTGTTGGTAAAAGGTCTATTGAGATGTTAAAAGATGGTTGTGTTATTTCTTTGCAAACACGAGATTGTTCTGCTCTTCATGTTTCTAGGCAGAGAGCTCAGGGTGGTGGATGGGTTCTAGACATGATGTCAAATGTGACGAAAAGAGATCCGGCAGCACAATTTCTTGTTGTTTTCAGAACCAAGGTTTGCGAACTGCAATTTTATTGATGTACCTTTAACCAAAACCAGACTGAACCGCTCAGATCAAATTGAAACCAAAACTTTGAAAATACTGGGACCTAGAATCGGGCCGTATAATACCAATTTGGTGTTAATTTAGAACCTGTTCATTCTTGAATCAGACTGGAACCTACTTTCTTGCCTAAACAATTAACCGAACCAAACATAGATGGTTTGTTTGGCTGTTTCTTGGTTCTGTTCTTTGTTTTGTTCGTGTGGACCAAATTTTGCATACTCATAGCAAGTTTCCTCCCATTCCAGCTAAATCTCTACTTATATTGTGATATCTGCAGGATACAATTGGTTTAAGATCTTTCACTGCTGGTGGAAAGTTGTTGCAGGTGTGTTTTCACTTTAAGTTATGTTAGTATGATCCTACATAATAAAACTAAGCTGCATTTCTCACATGTTTTAACAACATGAATGGCCCATCAAGCAACCAAAAACATATTGGAGCTTCTTTAAATTATATGATTAAATTCAGAATGTTAAATTGTTAGTATATCATGTCATTAGTTTACCAAGCACGTAAAATAAGAGGCAATGCATTATGTTTCAACCAAAGGAAATACTAAACGAGTATCTCATTGATAGATTTAATTTATTAATCATGAAAGGCAGAATTCTAACAATATAAAAAAAGAGTAATACATGCTCTTGATAATTCTTACCTATTTTATTTGGAGTAAGAAGCATGATAAAAGTGTTTAATACTCTAATCTCAACTTAATTCAATGTGCCATGATGAATATATAGAGATAACATAATGGAAGTTACATGTTATTGAATGATTTTATTTTTATTTCACATAAACAGATAAATAGAAGAATGGAATTTGTATTTGCTAGTCATAGTTTTGACGTCTGGGAGAGTTGGACCTTTGAAGGCTCTTTGGAGGAATGTAGACTAGTTAACTGTAGAAATCCTTCTGTAAGTATTTTCCCTCCAAAATTTTACTACAATTTTCATATTTTAATTTTTTTCTTTGTCATTTAAAGTTCTAAAATTTTTTCTTTAAGTTATCTTAATTGTACACACTAGAGGGTGGTCATTCAATACATATGCAACTTTGAAATTGGGAAATGTGAGAAACACATAAGCACATGTACCTATTGCTTTAATTGTGATGCAAAAGGCGTTTTTATAGCCGCATACACGTCTCTCATTCTCTATCTCTCACTATATCTGGTCAACAATGCATACGAGTTCTTATGCGGTTCTCTAATTAAGTTAGTTATGTATTGGGCACCCCGTGTACACTAATATTATTTGAGTAAGGTTTTTGGTTTCCAATGACGTTGAATAATATCATGGTTTAAAAAAACGGTCTGAGGCGGTGCCTCGAGGCGAAACGGAAGAAAAACGTTTTTGAGGCGGCGCCTCACAAGATTTGAAGAAACGCACGCCTCACTGGGCCTAGGCGGTCTGAGGCGGGCTGAGGCGGTCTATATGGGCTGATGTTTTTTCTAAACATTCCAAGTCTTTTTGTGTTTTATAGACATTGTCCTTTTTATGTTTATTGAATGATGTTGATCTTAGTTATAAAATCTCTTTAATTGATGTTTCGTATTTTATATATATATATATATATATATATATATATATTATAAAAATATTTATTTCTTTTCTACCGCCTCGGACTTACGCCTCGTGAGGCAGAGTGAAAACGCCTCGAGGCGCGATTCCGTTCTTTTAAACCTTGAATAATATACATAAAGTATAAGTGGCGCCAAATTAGGCACTCTCAATTATGTGTTGCATGCAGCTTGGCCAGGGTTTCGTATATAGTTTCTCACTTGTTTCTTCCTGTACTAAATCAGATTATCTGCTTGAATTTTATTTTCATCTTGTAATTCTTAGCTTTCTCATTTGAGATGGCAAAACAAGCAGGTTGGGTTGACCATGAACACTTGGTTCACTTATAAATTATTATCAATTAGGAATAAAAGGACATTATTCCAATAATAATTATAGTTTTTGAATAAAACAATTTAGGATGCTTGATCTAATTGACCGATCCAATCCCTCAAATGTACAAGTAATTTTAACTCCATGTAAACTTGCAGGCTGTTTTACAAGTACGTGTGGAGATTTTAGCAACTGTAGGAGATGATGACGGGGTAACTCGGTGGCTTGATTAATCCTATAAGCTAAGAATGCTAAGCAACCGTGTGCACATGAATTCATTCACTCATTCTTTGCTTTGAGGTTTGTACTATCATTTGTCAGTAATTTGTTGCTTGCAGGCTATTCTTTGCCTTAAGGTTCTCCCTAGTTTTCTGATTTAGTTAAAATGTTGAGTATCTCGTAATGAAAATTCGGCGTGTGTGTTTGAGTTTTGTCGCGTGATCCAACTGAAGTTGGTTAAAACATTGTTGGTTTCTTTCTTTTGTGCATTGTTTAGTTTTTGGCACCACCCACACAATTCTTCCATATATACTTGCTTTGTCTACTTCTTAATGCGCCTGTTGGGACAATCAAGAAGTGAACCACCGCATTGAATCACTGATATATAAGATCTATAAAACATTATCTACTTCATAAACATACGAGGTAGCAAACAGCAATTCTCCTACAACATACAATTGTAGCACCCACCACATGAATGACTGTTTGGAATAACCTAGTATAATACCAAGAAATCCCAAAATGCTTTAGAACCGCGTGTTATAGTCAATGTTGTAGATTTCACTAGTCGCTAGTTGGTCGGTGGGGTGGGGACCAGGGATTAATCGGCCAACTAATCGGCCTAATCGGACAGTCGGGTCTAGTCCTTAGGGGACTAACGATTAATCGGCCGAGTCGGGGATTTTTACAACCATGGTTGTAGTTATCTTTCAACCTATCTTATATCTATCTTTTATCTTTCACTTTTTTTTTATGTATAATTTATGTTTTTTTAATATTAAAGAGAGAAGAGATACAAAGAAGAGTCTCCCTTGCGCGTTTGTGTTTGGTATAGCGTCGACGCGTCGTTGCATGGGGGTGATGCTGCCACACATCCCTGATGGTCATCCCATCAACGCCACACTTGCCATTACGATGTATCCGTAATATAATAATGTATTGTTAAATGACGTGACAAAGCTAAACCTATAGTTAAAACTAGTGGTGCACAAAACCCATTTTTGGGATGTTTGGTTCCAAGAAAGTCAAAAAGGATTGTACCAACTGGATCATATCAGAAACCAGGATTATAAGTGGAAATATTGGATTAGATTGGTTTTTACTGTTTTGCAGGCTGATAGACCCTCATCAATTTCAAGTCGGTGGATTTTATTGGATTTGCACTCTTGTTAAAACACAAATCTTTGAAGTTAAATAAATCTTTGAAGGGTAACATATATAAAAGGAGGCAACTAGTACTTATGTTTTGCACAATCAACTCGATTATGATGATGATTGGTGACAATTGCTATATTTCAAAAGAAATGGAATCAAATGAGCCTATTGAGACAACATCATTACAACTGAGATCTGTTGATCTGCTTGGTTAACAGGCACATATGATTGTATCGTAATTTTGTAAACGTTTAAACATGTTACTATATAGGATTATAGGAAGTCCCAACAATGCGGGTTAAAATTGATATGATTGTAACACCGTTAACTAACAGTATGTAGCAGTTTTAAAAAACGAAACTAAAAATGAACTTGTTAGGTATTAAGTGCCATAATGAAAACTAATTATCACACACAAACAATAAAGAATAAGATATAACATGGTCTAGTCAATGTGTCTTACATCCATAGGTTACGACTAGAAATATCTTTAGCGACTAGGTGGTAATATGATAACTACATAAATATGATATATATAGAGCATAATTAAGTTAAACCACAAGTGGGTCGAGCAGATTTTTTGATATCAAAAAAAGAATCTATTTGGAGTTACTAAAATTCTGTCCGTATTGTTACAAACATACGATTCACGGGGAAAAAATATAGCTTCATGAGCAAAAGCTCCTGTCATTAGGGCTGGCTATCAAGCTAAAACCCTCCCAAAAGGCCTTAGAACCTAACATAACATTTTAGTTACGAAAATTTGGTTATTATAGTTTGGTTTCCTATTTTTTTTTTTTTTTAATTTTTATGCATAATAACCAATAAGTGTATAACATCTATGTGAATAAAGTAATTCATATATAGGGATTGAAACTGTTAACTGTCTAAAATTGTTAATTGTTTAAATGACAAGGGTTTTGTTATTTAAAGATTTTGTTTTGGGTTGACTAGATTAAAAGACTTCAACCACATCTGTCAAAAGTGTAATTTACTCTTTTGAAAATAATTAGGTTGTAATAAAATTCTCAAAATGATAAATATGGTTATTGCTTGCATACTATATTCTAAAAGGAAAACGATTAAGATTAAAATGGGTTTCAATTGCATGATTGATTCCATGTGCCATATTTTAAGTTGAATTATCAAACAGTCAAATCGTCAAAACCAAACAAAACTCAAGTTGGCTGGAGAGCCAGACAACTTGAATTGGAAGCATAAATAATGCAATTATATAACAGAAAGGTATTTGGAAGCATAAATGAGTCGAATCCCTAGAAAAAACTCAAGATTAACTTGTTAAAAACTCAAATTAAACCAAAATCAAACGAAGTTGTTAGTGAGTCCCTAATATAACATATATTGTATTACTTACGCCTCTAAGGTATCACAATTTTGGCTCCAATTCAACCTTCAAAGCTCAAACACCAAAGGAACTAATCCAAGTTAGTCTTAACTACAGTTAGATTCATCTCGATCTGTTTAATTTTAAATAGTTTTGATGAATTTTTGTATGATAGATTCTTGTTCATACATGAGAATAGTGAACACATTCAGTCTTAGAAGATTATGTTGCTTTTAAGAGTTGTTGGGATGGGTACCGGATATCATTCAGTATGAGAGTTGACCCAACTCCCAAGATCGATGTCTGTGATATATATTTTGAGACACTCGTTTTTCATGTGTTATTTATATATCCAATAGTCGAGCAGTACCAAAAACTTAGTCCTATAATAAGAGCGTGTAATGGGGCGTGAGTGGCCCGTCTGCTCGTCACACCCCCCATCACGCCATCCCCTGACTACACACCCAGGATGAGCACCAATATGTGACCATGGTCACTAGGATTAAGCATGTGAAGGGTGTATGTGATGACAGGTGATAATTATATATGTGTATGTGACTTGTGGGTGACAAGAATGATTTTTTATGTGACAAATACGTTGATTGGAAAGGAGGTGATTGTTACACATTGTCTAACAAAAGTTGAAATTGAAATTCTTGAATCCCAAGAAGCATAATATGCATAAAAATTGTATATTTATATGTATCCAAGAATCTTAGGTATGCAAAATACGGCATTTTTTTTGTCGAATGAGAGAATGGGATCGCAATAAAAAACCAGAACAAATCAGGTCTCACGAGTTACATGAATGGATTTCTTGATATCAGGTGATCTTCAAATAACACAAACAAACAAATATTTCAAAGTAAAATCTCACTCAACAATAGGATATCGGCCTCTCGAGCTGAAGTATGGGCTAACATAACTTGTATCTTAAAGTATAAAGAGGCTGCTCTCGAAGAGACTTCTAACTTTTGAAAACATTTTGGAAAAGTATGACAGAAAACGTTATTAGTAATTTGAACTATTTAAAACTAGGAAGAACAATCATCATTGATTAAACTTTAAAACAACAAATTCAGCAATGTGGATTGGTTTATACCCTCTAAAAGTGGAAAGAACATAATAGAATATAGCAAAGTAATTATAGGAACATGTCATGATTGTCTAACTAGTATACATACATACATACATATATGTATATATATTTAAACACCTATGCATACATTTCTTACTCAATGAGTTGGGTCAGGGTTGAATTTTACAGACTCCCTCCAGATGAGCTCTTTAATATTCTCCTCGGTGCAAGATGGCTGCTCAAAGTCAAAACTGAATGGTCTCGGGCAAACCGGTTCCTCATTGATATCATGAAGGGGTGCCAAGTAAGGGTGACAGAGAGCCTCATCAACTGCAAAATCAAGAATATAAATGATTGAAACTGTATACATGGGCGTTGGATGTCTGTTTAGGGTGATTATACTGGTTTCAGTTCATGGTAACTAGTTTCACATGTTTAAGGGGTGCATATTGCTTATTTGTTTAGTGTGTTTTTTAACAGGGAGATGACACTATTAAGTGTTTGGATGAAAAAAAAATGCCCATATTTGTCTTGCTTAATCTATAGTCAAATAAACTGTTTGAGATTGCTTATTTCAAAATGATAATCTTTTGTGGCTTCAAAATTACAAGTTTACCTCTTAAGGAAAAATTAGTAGTTTTTTTTTTTAATTCTTTTTCTATTATTTTTATTTTTGATGACTACGATAATCCACTTACGTAACCAATGATATGAAATACATGTACTTTTTTTTTTGTTTTGAGAATGTCATATGTAACAGATAATTAAAAATAAATTATTAATTTTGTTTAAGCAGTATAATTAGCAATATAGCATTATACCTGTTATACGCCTATTTGGATCAAAGACAAGCATCTTTTCCAGCAAATCCAAAGCACCAGGAGATTTATTTGGGAATCTAGCAGGGAATTGCTGCTTTGGATACTGAGGAAGTTGTCTCACATATCTTCTGGCATTATCACTTCTGAGAAATCCAAGACTGGCATCATCTGGTGAACCTATCAGCTATACCCAAAAACAAAAGACACATGGTCATACCCTTCAGATTTACAGACCGCCTTTTAGTATATGGGTTCTCCAGTTTCATTCTTTTTAGATTAAATAACATCATGGGATCCACAAGATATTAACTGGTTTTGATTATAATTATCTGTTAATTTTGGGGTAAACAAACTTAGGGGCCGTTTGGTTGGGTCTGAATGATTAAGTGCTGAATGGTTAAGACGTCTGAATGATTAAGAGGGTCTGAATGATTAAGTGCTGAACCAATTAAGTGTGTTTGGTTTTAACATCTTAATGAAAAAATAAAATCACAAATTTCTCACAAAAAAACCCAACCCTACCAGTTTTATGTAATAAAGAGCATGATTGATAAAGATCTCGAATTGCATATACTTGTTGCTTCGATTATGCACTAAACCCCAGGTAGACCTTTAAGGTATGTTTGGTTTTCAGAATTCAGTGGAGTTGGAAGCTAAATTTCATTTTTTAATGTATACTAAACTTGTTAAATTCCTTTCGAATTGTGAACGAAATGAAGCAAAGAAACTGGAATCTCCAACGTTATCTCTAAAGTGCATCTGAAACCCTAACTTCACCGATTCTCAATCCTGCAAATCACAAAAATCCAACAAGACCCCCAAACACTTGACCAAAGCCCGCATAGTTGAAACCGGCAAACCCTCACTTTGATTTTCCATCACCCGAACCACGAAGAGGCAGCGAAGTAAGAGATTGGGGAAAGAGGTAGTGATTCTGATTGTATAATGGAACGGGTGGCGGCAGCGGTGGCACAGAGGTGGCTGTCGGCGAAGGAGGTAACGGTGTCGGCGGGTTCTTCCCAAATCTCCGGCCGATTGGGGCCGTTCATCGTCGGAAGGGATGTGTATTGGAGCTGCAGATCAAGAGGTTTCCTTCCATTCAGATGGTTTCCTTTTCATTCAGACTTATTCTCAAGTCTGAATCATTCAGACGTCCATTCAGACCTTCTACCCCATTCAGACGTGTTTTTTTTCCTTCAAACAAACGGTCTGAATCTGAACCATCCAGATTCAGACTCATTCAGACCCATTCAGATGCTACCAAACAGCCACTTAATAGGGAAAGACTAGCGAGGAGTGCGATAGAAAAACAATTGATTATTGAGATAAATGTAAAATTTCCTAACTACTTCTAGCTATAATCAACTGATTATTGTGTTCTAGTTCTGATTCTTTAAGTCCAATGATCACTTTATAAAAGGTGTGGAAAACTTGATTAGATTACCTCTGTGATGAGTCTAAGTTGATGAACATAATCTTTGCCTGGGAACAAGGGTTGTCTGGTCATAACTTCACCAAGAATGCAACCTACTGACCAGATGTCAATAGCAGCTGTGTATTCTGAACAGTTTAATAGCAACTCTGGGGCACGGTACCATCGAGTAACAACATATTCAGTCATGAAATCTGTTTCAGAGGTTGTTCTTGCAAGTCCAAAATCCCCAATTTTTAGGTCACAGTTAGCATTCAGAAGCAAGTTGCTAGGTTTTAGATCCCGATGCAATACATTTGCAGAATGAACATACTTTAATCCTCGAAGTATTTGGTATAGAAAATACTGCATAACAAGTATCATAAATGTCAAATCATAAGGAAATCATCCGGGACTAGGATAATTAATATTTTACACCCAAAAGTTGAACAAAGTGAAGCATACAATTGTATTATCTTTCAAAATTGTAAGATAAAATACTTCAATGAGCATAAATTTCAAGCTTTTTAGGGGTGAATTGATAAGGTGTAGAGAAGAAGAGAGGGAATTGCAGTTATCAAAAGACCATTTGGATGTGATAATAATCAGAATCACATAATCAGGTGTAGTAAAACGGATTATAGAAGATATCATTTGGATGTGCTTCCATTGTTTGACGTTGTAGTAATTAGTTAAGATCTTTTCAGTGTGTGCCAAATGCTTGCTATCTGAGAACTACAGGCAAAATGATGAAATATTATATATTACTTTTTGGTGAAATGGAAATAAATTTCTTTCAAATTCGATTAAAATTTAATTATTCAGATAAGTAGTTCCAAAAAGAACCCAAACTACCCTTGTTATAACATATTATAAACTAAGATAGGTAAACAAGGCCCAACCGACAGTGATCATCAGCCAGTGGTTGATTAGAGCGTATTATTTGATGCAGATCAGTGTCCATTAGCTCATAAACAATGTACACATCATTAAAACTTTCCTTCAGTGGAGGCCGTATGATGTCTTTGATTGCAATAACCTGCAGTGTGAACACCAACCAAAAATTTGTAATAGTACATAATCAGTATTGCTCTGTATAAATTTGATATAATTTTTACATTATGAATGCAAAATAGAAATCTATGAACAATTCAAATTTCCCAAAAACAAGTTTATAGCATCCTTATTTCTTAGAAGCATACTGAATAAGTATAATTATATAAACATTATTTTATAGACAATCAACAGCAAAAATCAGTAAGAAAGATCACATTTTCATGATCCATGTGACGGAGAAGCTTGATTTCTCTTAAAGTCCGTTTGGCATCTATTCTGTTGTCGAATGCATTACCGATTTTCTTTATAGCCACCTCTTCACGTGTCTCTGAATTTGTTGCAGCACTGTAGTAAATAAAGGTTAATAGTCAGTTCTCTTCATTTTCTAGAGAAAATAGAGGCACATATATAAGAATAATGTTAATGAATATCATAGAAATATAAATAATCAGCAGCATTACACACTCTAATTTCAATAATGAAAGAAAGCTCACAACCATATAAATTCAACCTTGCAACTAAATCAAAGTACCAGGTTGATTGTCCATCCAATTTTCTTTCATTTTTTCCCCCCTTTAAAGGAACTAAAGAAAGGAAAAGAATGGAGTTCTTTCCTTCCAAGTCGGAAGGAAAGGAAAACTAAGTAATTTTGCCTAGTTTTCCTTCCACTTCCCTTCCTTTCCCTCCTTAAATGAAACTCGGGAACACGACATGTGTTGTTTTCCTTTCTTTTCCCTCTTTAAATGAAACTCAGAAACACAAAATATTTCCCCTTTCCTTACATTTCCTTTCTTTTATCTACTTAAATAAACTCAGAAACAGAGCGTTAATGGTTGTCTGGATGTCTGTTTTGAATGTGATTATTGTAACATCAGAATCATAATCTTGGTTATAAAAGACCAGCCTCAAGGCCTTGAGGTGATGCTTCATGCACATCTGGCTCAAAATTAGGGTCTAATGAAGCTGATATGTAAAACCAATTTGAGGGATAAGAAATTATGAATGGTTTAATTTATAGAACCAAAATCACAATACTATATAAGATAATCAATTAGTTATATCCAAGGCAAGTATTTGAAGTCAACTATATGAACTAATTTTCATGAAGTCAACTATATGGACTAATTTTCATGAAGTCAACAAGCATCAAGGTTTGTGAGTTACTTCAAAATGAAAACATTTATGAGATCAACTACAATATATCTATGGAGATCGAAATTCACTCATCACTATCACTCCATTTGCAGATCCCATGTTCAAGATTACTCACGACGATCAAAAAACACAAAATAATAAAAAAAAAAGAAAGAAAGAAAGAAAGATCAATCAAATCAGTATATACAAATAAAATCAAAATCTAGCAGCAAATCGAAGGACAAAAACGAGTTTCGTTTTCATACCAGACAATACCGTAAGCTCCTCTACCAACAGGTCGGATCGGAGGAACATACTTTCGAGAAACTTCGAAGAGGTTACCGTATACATTGTACTGAACGTAACGTCCACCATGTGTAAGGATTCCTTTGATATGATTCTGCTGATCGCCTGTGGTAGCAGAGCTTGACTCCATTACAGATACGATTTCTGTGACAGAAAGCTATGAATTTGGGGGAAGAAAACGGGATTTTGACATTTCAAAAAGAATCGGAGCTTTTCAACTGTATTTGGGTATGGAAATCCGTGAAGAAAAATGAGCTTTTTTCAATCTTTTTGTGCTGGTGAAATCGACTTTGATCAAACCATACACCTGGCTGTTACCTTGTTGGGGCTTTGATTTTTATTTTCTGTTAAACCAACTTCAAAATAGTGGAAATGGTTGTTATAAAATCATATGCAACTAATAACATAAAATAAAATAAATAAATAAAAGATGATTATCCTAACTAAAGTGATTCTTGTCATGCTCATACGTTACATGTGGTAGGTCGAACAACGTACGTAATTCATAATATTTAAACTTTTTCTAGTTGACTTTCTAGATAATAAGATTTTCAACTCGCCCGACAAAATAGGCAGCTTGGATCGATTGGGTAATATTTCAAAATGAGTTCAGGTTAAGATATGTTATAAGAAAAATCAGTTTCTATCTAAATAGTTTATTTTTTAAAAAACATCAATTTAGTTTAAGTTAAAATAAGTTATAAGTAAACAATTAGTTTATTTGTATAATCTTTAATAATTTATTATCAAATATATTATTAATAATTTTTATCAGTTTGAATTATCCTATTTTAATAGTTTTTAGGTTACTCATCTCAACTCGCATTGCAACACTTTTTATGTTATAATTATACGTATTTCAATCCAAAATAAAATAATTGCTCACACAAACTAATCTTGTATTGGGTGATGATTGCAGCAGTTCTACTCGTGATATATGTATATAGTTTGTGGTATTTTTTTCAACAGTAAATGTTTTCTTCCAGAGTCTGTCTTGGTAAACCAAATAAATAAATTTATATTGCTTATGGGCCGAATCAGGATGTCCACCGCCACCGGTATGCATTTAGCTCATCATCTGTCAGCCCACTATTAATAAAAAGTCCGGCCCATATCAGCCCAAATAATCCAACACTTAGAATTTAGAGTTAATTTTGGTTATCAGGCCCAAGTTTTAATCAGTTTAATTATTTCCTTAGATGATGCCTGATGGCTGATGGCTGATGGTATGAAGTTATAAATTTTTAGATATTTGAATTATTTTGGTCAGTTCCGTTTAACTCTTCTGTTAAATTTTTTATAAAATAAATGTTGCTCAAAACGTGGACTCGATCATATCAACCACCAACTGAGAGAGAGAGATTCAAACCCAACAAATTATAGTTTTCAGAGACTTATCCCGCCCCTTCCCCCTACCCCTTTAACCTAATTAAACCAACCACCAACATCATCTTTGAAGATGAACCACCGTCACCACCAATGCCACACCAGCCACCACCAGAACATATCCATCACTACACCACTCCATCATTCCATCGTCACTCTTCTTTAAAGTCCCTGTTCTTCTTCGTCGTTGATTTTCGAATATTCGCAGCCAATTCTAGTTTTGTCGTGGTCATGTGAAGTGAGGTGATTAGAGCACGTGTTTGATCGTTTGATTGTGATAAGAAAATTGTCCCGAGTTATTTTCTCTTCTACCATAGTTGTAAGCAATGTTTGAAAATCGGACCGGAACGGCCGGACCAGTCGAACCGGGAAACGAGGGGTCTGCCGGTCCAAAAACAACATACGAACCGCCCTAAGGGGAACAGGTCGGTTCACCGATCGGATTGGCAACCGGTTCACTGATCGAACCGCATTTCAAGTTTTTTTTTAAACTAAAATCCAAAAAATTAAGCATTAAAATCAAACCTTGTATTTTTTTTAACATGATTATGTTTTTTTAACATTAATTATGTTTGTTTAAACGTGTTTATAATTTTATAGTATTTAGTAATTTTATATATATATAGGGGAATGTTCTGTTGTTAACCCACTGTAATTGTGGTAACCCAGTGAACTTTGACAAAAAATGCCCGAATCTTTGGTTTTTTTTTCATGGTCTTTATTATACATATTTAGGGGGTTTCTTTTTTGTGTTTTGGTTAATTCGCAATGCAAATCGAATTTGCCTCGGTGTAAATTCGAGTTGCATTTCGCAACATTTAGAAAAGTGCAAAAATTTTACACCGATGCAAATTCAATTTGCATTACGAATTAGCCAAAACACAAAAAAGAAACCCCCTAAATATGTATAATAAAGACCATGAAAAAAACCAAAGATTCAAGCATTTTTTGTCAAAGTTCACTGGGTTACCGTAATTAGGCAGGGTTCTTATTTGAACCAAATCTTATATATATATATATATATATATATATATTATATATATATATATATATATATATTATGCCATCCGATTATTGAATCCGGTCCGACGGATCCGACCAGTAACCCGTAAGACGTCTGGTTCGACGTTCGGTCCTGTTATGAAAACATTGGTCGTAAGAATTGGCGAAAACTGTGGGAAGTGTTTGCGATGGCCGACGATTGTTGCGGTGAAAGGGCTTCAAGATGGTGCGGCGGTGGTGATTTTTAGGTGGCTGTAAGGAAGAAGAATTTCCCGTATTCAGGGGGTGGCGATGACGTGTTCAATAGCGATTGGTGATGGACTACTGGATGTGGTCCTCCCCCCTCCCTCTCATCGTTGTTGTCTTCACCATCACTAACGACTACACCACTAAACTCGTCTGCATCAGTACCGTTGGCTTATTTACAACCAGTCCAATGGGGGGGTTGGATACTTGGATTCCCATCAATTTTTCATTGTACTTTTATTTTGTGTTTATAACTAGAGGGTTTATACCGCGCTTCGCCGCGGTCAGTGGCAGGGCTTGACCAAAAGTCATGGGGGGCGAAACTTTTTCAGAGGGGCTAAATAAAAATTTTACACTACGTATCGGAAAATATACACTATTACACGAAAAAACAGGGGGCGGTCGCCCTTGGTCCCTACAAAAGCACCGTCCCTGGCCGCGGTAGACGGAAGGAAAAAAAAGAGACACAAATGGAAAAAATGAAAAATAAAGGAGAAAGTAAATTGTTGTTCATATAATATTAATTTATTCAATCATTTATAATAAATATTATAAATGAATGTTTCAAAAATAATGTTATGTTTTTAGAACACTTTAAAATTGATTTTCTATCCCTCTTATTTATTATGACATTGTTTTTAAATTTTAATGTTCACCTCTTTATCTATTAATTAAATAATAATGATTTTGTTCAATTTGTTAAATAAGATGATTATAGTATAAGTTATCTTTATAAAAAAATTTTAAAAAAATATATGATACGTTTTTTAAAATAAATAATTTTAAAATTTATTATTTAACATGCTTTTTATAATTATGTTTGAATTTTTTTTGATTGACGATCCATAAAATATAACCACGTTAACATAATTACTTTGAGTTTTTAAATATAGGTAATTGTTTCATGCATTGAAATCTATCTATTATAATAAACTAAAATGTTTTTGCTTATGTGTCATTATCACAATTAATCTTTCTTTAAATTTGCCATGTGTCAAGCCCACATTTAATTTTAAATAATTATTGACACATGTCAATTTATAATTAAAAAAAATAAAACAAATAGATCCTATTTTTATTCTAAAGATTAAATTACACCAATCCTATTTTTATGGTGACAAATTTAAGTTGTATTTTTCTTTTAACATTTATTTAATTATTATTAAGATTATATATTATAAATACTATTTTGTTCAAAATCAAAGGAATGTTGCATATATAAATACAAACCTAACTTATGTATTAAAGATATATTTTAATTAAAATATAACTGACGTTTTCTAATAAGACAATTTACCCACACAAATCATTTGCAATGTCAATAAATAAAAGTTAGATTAAATTACACCAATCCTATTTTTATGGTGACAAATTTAAGTTGTATTTTTCTTTTAACATTTATTTGATTATTATTAAGATTATATATTATAAATACTATTTTGTTCAAAATCAAAGGAATGTTGCATATATAAATACAAACCTAACTTATGTATTAAAGATATATTTTAATTAAAATATAACTGACGTTTTCTAATAAGACAATTTACCCACACATATCATTTGCAATGTCAATAAATAAAAGTTAAGGCCAACCGTTGTAAAAAGATGGTTTGTTACTGAAACAGCCAATTTTTTCACGGATAACTGTACGTTATATATAAAGAAGTTTTAGAGATTTATAAATTGTATTTGTAATTATAAAATTTATTCATATACAATTGATTACGTAATTTATCATAAATATATTTTAACAGCGTCATTTGTTACTCAAACTCGCGTAATACTCGTGTTTATAACCTAGTTGGTAATATATCAGAAAACATTAATTAATATACTAAGCTTCCTTTCTTTGTCAGGTCAACAATTTAGCTTACATTCATTATTACCAGTTTACCATCACCTCTTTTCAAAATATGTCTTTTACTTTACCTAATTACGACTTTGCCGTCTCTTTTACTGACAACCACCACCAGTACCCCCACCCCCACCACACATGGAGACCACTACCGTACGCTATCACCAATTCCCCATCACAGCTCCGCCACCAGCTCCTGGCGTTCTCCATCACAGCGCTGCCACCACTTCCATCCAGCACACCATGTCACAACCACTGCAGGCGACCGCCGTTGGTCACCTCCGACAGTTCTGACAAAGACGTCGCCACCCACAGCCAACGGCGTCCATGATCCACCATCATCGGAGACCATAGCGGTTCCCAACTCCAACAACGATTTCAGTTTTCCCCGCCATCGATCCTTCCTCTCCTTCCTCCGATGGCGATTCCTCTTGCCTCCACCACCAATCTTTCCTCCTTTTATAATTTTTTGTCTGTTAAAAACATATAACCCTATCACTATGTTGAAACACGTTTCTTTTTCCCATGAAAACCCTAGAAAGTGGTACTACAGACAAATATGTGTTGTGAGATGTCCCCGACGACCTCCGATGGTGCCAAGACGCGACGCTGTCTGGACTGTCTGTCTTGTCTTTCTCCTCAACGTGGCCGCCACAGAGAGCAACCACACGACAGAAGAGAGAGCGAACCCGGTTGGCTCAAATAGCGGGTCAACGGGTGGATCTATCCATTACTATTCCTTAAGTTGAAGTTTGTATATATAGGTAATTTTGTTGAAAACAAACACATATTGGATTAAAAACAAACGGGCCCTTCTAATTTTTTTTAACATGACCTCTTTTTTTCCAAGCCCAGTTAGCAGGCCCTAACGCTTCAACTTGATCGGCCATGTTCTCCGACTTCTGAGCGAACATCCAAACTTCAAAGTAGAGGTAGGCAAGCCATTTTTTTTTAACTAGTTAGGTTTTAGTTTTGACTGTTTCTGGTTTGGTTATGGTTTTGGTAATTCCGGTTATGATATCTCTAGGAAACCAAAACCACCAATACCTGTCGGTTCAAGTATGACTAGTTCCAGTTCGAGTAGTTAGTTCAAGAGTCGATTTTTTGCCCACCTCTACTCGAAAGTCCCTGATGTCGAACTAAATAAAAATTTCAACTCAAATCAAAATCGCAACTCCGCTCCAAAGTTAAGACAGCCTCGTTCGATACAAGATGATGTGGACTGATTCATACCCAATAAAAAGTAATTTATGTGTGATACAAAATTATTATATGATCATTGCAATCTTTATATGAACAGAAAAAAACATGGGTCGATAATAATTGAGATAAAAAATCTTGATTAAAGGGGATAATAATTGTGATACAACATATTGATAAAAGAAAACATGATCAAATTTGAAATGATGAGTGTTTGTTGTTAGGCAGCTATCATCTCATAATAATACATCGTTTCCTTAAATATATAATTTAGTACAAGTGATCGGCTACCATCACCTACTTAAAAAATAGATAAAGTGGAGAATACTCCAACTCACAAGCCTCAAAAGAAAAAACACACATTTTAAATGTCTTATCTACATTTTATTTTACATAATTTAATCACCAAATTTTAAAATTAAAAAACAATCCATATTAACATTATAAAAAACCACTTCGGGCATGATCAACTCCTAAAGTTGTTAACTCAATGACAAGACGATCTTTAATCCCATTTTTTATCAGTACATAACCATTTTTTTAAATAATTTTAAAGAATTAAATTTATATAAAAATAAAGTCGACAGAATTAAAGAAAGGGAGCCCTTAAAGAAATTATGTAGGCCTTTTTATTTTTTCGTCGATTTGCGGTTGTTCATGGACAACTTGCGTCTGGAATCAAAAGTTAGCTGGCTTATGGGCCCCCCTAACCCATAACACCCAATCAAATTCCTCACTTTTACGCAAAAAGAAAGATGCTTGCTTGTTTATGTTAGCAAAATTAACCTGGACCTTTATTATTATTTTTATAATTTTCATAATTTAATTATAAATATAAATACCAATGAGATTAAGTAGTATACAAATTATAGCACCTAAATAGGATTGTTTTAAAAGTTAATGACACAACTAGTAAAAGTTGGATTTAAAGTTGAGATGGGAAAAAAAGGGGGGGAGGCCGGAGGGGGGTTAAAACGCTTTAGATATAATTAAATATAACACAAGTTTCAATTATCAAAACAATCAAACTAAAAAGAATAGAGTGAAAGAATAATAATTAAATTATATAAATAGTAATAAAAATGTGTGATCTGATGGTGTAACTTTAGGCACCAAACGAATAAATATTATAGCTTTTGAAGACAGACAAAATACAAGGGGAAAAAATAATAATAATAAAAAATGGCTAATAAATAACAGAATATAAGCTTGAGAGAATTTGCAGACCTCAGATCTTTAATCATGAAATCAATTGTTGTGTTATTATCTCCATCTATGATTCCTGCAGCTATCACCTTCACCCGCATCAGAATCCCTATCACCAGATTGTTTATCGTTTAATCCGATATTGTCAATCTTATAATCATGATTAGAACGTGAAGATTCTCTCCTCTCCTGCAAATAAAAGTAAAAAAACTTCAAATTTTTTCAATATTAATTATTAAAAATATATTTAAAACAGCCAAATGATTCCTCTATCTTAATTCTTATCATTAACTAAAAGGCAAAGTTAGTTCATTGTCCATTAGTGATCATTAAAAATTATTTATAACATCCATAAGATTCCACCAATTTTGTCATTATTAAGAATTCCAAAATTTAATTAAAAATACATGAACTTTATCATCCAGGAATACTTCAGGGAATTGACCACCTAAAGAGAAAACTGGAAAAATAATGCTTACAGTGGGAAACAACAAGTCATCAGCTTCAAGCATGTGAAGTACATGCCCCATTTTTGGTCTTTTTTGTGCATCTGGATCAACACACCGAAGAGCGACTAAAAGGATACGTTTTAATGCTTTTGAAGACGGCATTTCAGGCAACTTAGGATCAACAACCTCATCAGATTTACGGTTTCCAACCATTGTCTTTAACCATTCCACTAAATTCACCTGAAATTATGCATTTGTTTAGACAGACAACAAATTTCAATCAATAAGGTTCATCTTGATGGCTAACCTCGCCTTGTGGTCGACCATAATCAACTGGATTTCTCCCGGTGATTATCTCCATAATAAGTATTCCAAAGCTATATACATCACTCTTCTCAGTTAACATCCCGGTGCATGCATACTCCGGTGCAACATAACTAAAGAAAATGGACCAAGTTTGAGTTTCAAGATTGTATTCAATAGGATTTAGGATTGTATACAAAATGAACATTCAACGAACAATATTGAAATATTCAGGGAGAAGTTCGTTTACGTTTGTTTGTTTAACTAATGAACAAACATGAACAATTAATATCGTTCGTTTAGTTAAATGAACGAACATGAACAGAGGGTGTTCATTCATTTGTGTTTGGGAACATTCAATAATATATTCGTTTATTATATTCATTTATTAATGTGTTTTATATTTTTAAAATTTTAATGTTTAGTTTATTACCTTAACATTTAAATTATAAACCTAGTCATCTAGGAGTTGTATCTTGTTAAAAACTTAAGTCATTTGAAACCTAGATCCTTGAAACATTATTTTGACATTAAGATTATTATTTCTATATTATTTAATTCTTCAAAAATATATGTTCATTTGAGTTCATGGAGTGTTTGTGAACAAGTAGAATTCCTTGATGAACGGACACAATCAAAATTTTTCGTTCGGTTATGTGTTTATGAACTGGTTGTCGTAAGTTCAATGCTAAACACACGAACATGAGCAAGGGCATGTTTGGTTAATTTACAACACTATGGGAATACAATCACTAAACTGTTCTAGCAAAAATAAAAAAATGTTTGAATTTAGGTGTTAAGTTTGACATAAAAGGTGACGGAGCAGAGAAACTGGAACTGAAATTTACTTACCCAAATGTTCCCATTACACGAGTTGTAACATAACTTGTATCTGATCCCAAGAGCTTCGCAAGCCCAAAGTCAGAAACTTTAGAATTCCATTGACGATCTAGTAATATATTGTTAGATTTGATATCCCGATGGACTACTTTTGGTTCAAGACCCTCATGAAGATACGCCAAACTGTAATAATAAGAACATAAAGTCTTAACAATAAATCTGGATTTCCAAGCAATTTTATGCTAATAGTAGGACAAGTAATTAACAATTCAAAATACCCCTTTGCAGTTCCCAGAATGATGTTCATACGAATACTCCAAGTTAAAGGGCTAACATCCCCGACATCACCATGAAGCCACTGTTCTAGATTCCCGTTGTCTACATATTCATAGACGAGCATCCTGAAAAAGCACATCTAATGAGAATAACAAAAACGAAAGTTTTAAGGTTTGAAAACTAGCCCTTGAAATAAAATTCACAATAAAGTTAATTTTCAAATCATTACCTATATGCTCCTTCAACACAGTACCCTAGCAATCGAACAAGATTTTTGTGCCGGACACGTCCAATTGCTTCTACCTCTACTTTAAACTCCCTCTCAGCTTGGCCCCTGATTGATCATCATTCATAGAACCATAAGACAATCATATGATACACAAATGCAAATTTACATTAAAATTGGGCTCAAATAAGAGATTGACGGAAATTGAGGTATAATCTTGCGAGTCTGTTAAATAAAGTAATCACAAAAAGTGTAAATTATAAAGAATTCCCTTGTTCTTTTGATTAAATCCTTGAATTGGAGTAACAAATTTCACAAGTTCTTACACGGGTGTCACAAATTGAGTCGCCAATTATCATAAAACATTGAGTAATCATTGTTGAAAAAGAACACAGACACACACATATACAGTTGAGTTCATGCAGAACCATAATTGACTTCCTTATAGCATAGCAGTATCCCTATTATATAAGAATCAAGAATTTGAAAATCAATTAGCAGAATTTGGTTGTTACTAGATTGCCTCACAATTCAACCAAGCATCTGAATTTGGATAATAAAATGAAGAGTGTAAAATATTGAATATCACCTGTTATTCAATAAGTTCTTCACTGCCACACGAGTATTATCCCCCAAAACACCACTATACACTATCCCGTAGCCTCCTTCCCCGATCACATTCTCATCGGCCAATCCATTCGTCGCTGCCTCAAGCTCCCGGAGCGTATACCACCGCCCCCACCCTAGATGCGACACCTGCGGCAACGACGAGTTCCCACCACCACCGCCGCCGCCATACGACGCCGTATCATTACTCGTAGCCCTGCTCTCACCGCTCGATTGCCGATCGGAGAAAACAACACGGTGTTCCGACTTCCCTAAGTCGATTTGGATCTCCGGCACCGCCATTCGGTGATCCACAGACGGATCATGGTGCACGATCTCCTGTATCTCCTTCGTTACTACGGGGGTTAGGGTTAGGTTTTGCTTAGGGTTTTTACTCGAGTGAGAGTGTCGCCGGCGGGAGGTGATGCATACGGAGAGAAGGAACAACAGAAGGACTATGATTGCTCCGACAAAGATCCCGACGACGACCCATAGTCTGAGACCGAATATTGAGGTGGGTTTTGAGAGTTCACTGTTCATAAATGCTTTATCGTATATTGACATTTGGGCGTTAAAAATAGAAACTATAGAGAGAGACAACGGGGCACATGTGTGAGTAGAGTGGGTTCAGTGAGTGGCAGTGTGGCCGGAAAATGAGCAGAGTTCGCCGGCGACGAAGGGATTTCCGATAAGTGTTTGTGTGTCAGAGAGAGAGAGAGAGAGAGAGATGATGTGTGTTCCTAAATTAGTAAGATGTGCTGGTTTCAATTATTGTACAGGTAAGGACTTAACGTTTAGTCTAATTACAGTTTGGCCCTTTATTTTAAAGGCGTTTCAGAGTTCAAAGACTTGTCACTTGCTGTATTTTTAACTTTAAAGTTAACAACTTTGTTGATTAAATAAGGAGTAAATTACAAATATGATCCTTACGTTTTGCTAATATTTTATTTTTAGTATTTTAGTTTTATAATTATTTATATGATCTGAAATTTTAAATATTTGTAACACATAGTTCTTAAGTCATTAAATTATTCTCATATAATTGACTAAATTACTCTCATATAAAGATTATATTTATTACAAATATTTAAAGATTCATAACGTATGAGTAATATATAAAACCTAAGGATCAAAAGTGAAATAATAGAAAAACACGTGGATTGTCTCTATAATTTACTCTTAAATAATTTACGAGTAAATTACATAAATCGTTCTTTATATTCACTCGTTTCATGGATAACATCATTTATTATAAATTATTACAGAAAACATCTTTAAAATGAAAATTTATAATGAATTTTATCCTTAAAATTACATAAATTGTCCTTTATATTAAGAAAAAGGATTAAATCCATTATAAATTATCATTTTTAAGAATGATTTTTGTAACTATTTCTAATAAAGGATGTCATCCATAAAATGAGTGAATATAAATGATGATTTGTGTAATTTTCTCATAATTTATTTTATACAAAAACTTACGGTTTACAATAAATAAATAAATAGCTCTCATTATTATTAAGATGATTCAAGAGAGTCAAAACGTAATTATGTTTTTACTTTTCCGTCATGACAAAAAAGTAATTAAAAAATTATCAAATTTAAAATTATCTACTTAAATAAAAAAAAAGAAGCTATTTTATTAAATGAAGTCCAAATCTACTCAAATAAAAGAATTAAAATCGACGGTGGATAAAAAGATTATTTATATATTTATTCATTTAATTTCTTTAGGATGAAGTTGATTTGAACCTGCCCAAGTAAAGGTCAGGATTAGGACGACAAAATAGGCGTTATTATGTTTATTAAGTTAAGTAATTAATATGAAAATGTCTCGTTTAATTATTTTATATTTATATATTTTTTTTTCATTTTTGTGTATCAAGAAAAATAAATAACATAGCATACCTTCTAATTTTAATTATTTTTTAAAAAGTACTTTTTACCAAACAAGTTTTATCACGTCATAAACTTTGTTAAGAATTGCTAGCCCTGGTATGGATTGAGCAAACAACCAACCAAAACTTATGTTAGAATTATGTTTATGATGTTTGTTATTATACATATATATAGTTAATAGACAAGTATTGTTTACACTCACATTCATGTTTGTATGTTATAATAGAAACTCAACTATTTTTAATAAAGAATTTTCTAAAATATTTATACTTGTGTTTATGGAAGGTCGATCCTTACGCGTTTATAAACATGAAACCTTAGTCCAAATTGTTGGTTTTAAGATGCAAATAAAATACAAGTTATTATTTATCAACAATGATGCATTGCTTTGCTACCAACTTTTTTCTTCTGCAACTTTTGTTCTGGTTATATTTCACGACCCATCTTTTATCCGATTGTGTAATTATTTATTATTTATTTTTTATTTTGGGTTAGTTTATTTTGTGTGTGCGTCTAGGATTCCGTTTATGTTTCTTTAAGTCGATTTGCCCCTAATGTAAAATGTTTTAGGTCCCGTAGCAAAATGCGTCAAGTAATTTATAGTATCTTTGTCGGCTCAAAAGAACCAAGAACGACACACCAAGACCACTTCATGTGTTTTCCTTTGCAATTATGAAGGCCCAATATGATCACAATAATCTTTTTGGCCATCGATTGTATGTAGATCAGGGGGGATGTTTCTCTTTAATTGTTAATTTGAACTGACAAGGGTACCAACCCATAGCAAACATGTCTAATCACCAAAATATTCCCGAGTTCAATTTAAGAATAGAAAAGAAAGAAAATTGAAGAAAGGGGGGAACATGTTTGTGTTTCTGAGTTTTATTTAACGAATAAAAGAAAAGGAAAACATCACATGTTGTGTTCCCTAGTTTTATGTAACAACCCATTTTGGTGAAATATTATAAATTAAACATAATTGTTGTATGATTGTGTTTATTTTAATTAAAGGGTGTTTTGTATGATTTAATTATCTAAATATTATTTGGTGGGTGTTTTTAATAAATACTTGATTTAAAATATAACATATGGTGATGTTAACTAACTTATCTAAGTTACTCATGATTCAGTAGTTTTAACATGTAAATTGAGGGGTTAGAAGTGTAAATAGCTGAAAGTTGAATTAAAAGGGGAGGTTTTATGAAATGAGGGCTGGTCAAAATTGGTCATAAGACCATTCCTTGGCTGGAAACGTGAAAGAGAGAAGGGAGAACCAAGGAAACCTCAAAAGTCCTAAGGATTGATCAAATTGATTGCTGATTATTAATCTGATCTTGAATGCAAGTTGAAATTGGAGTTCTTCTTGTGTCAAGCTACATCTAGGTAAGAAATTTTGATGTTTTTGTTGGGGTTTCCGTGGGTTTCTCAAAGGGTGTGGGTTTGATGGGTCAAATCCGAAATTTGAAGTGTAGATGGTGTTATATGTTGTTAACTATCATGATAATCATCAAAGAAACAACATTTTGTTCAATTCTTGCATGATAATGTATTTGATAAAAATGGAGTTTTGGGGTTGTTCATGGTGATGATGAACTAAGAGGTTTAAATGGGTGATTAGATGATAGCTTTATGACATACAACATATGAAATTTGTGTTACCATGGTGATTGTTGAATTTTGGTTGATTATAAACAAACATGTGGGATTGTTGGAGTTTTAGAAACAATTGAAATGTGTTTATGAAATCCCTGCACACAAGTTGTTTGATGAAAAGTCAACAACTTGATTTTTATCTAACAAAGTGTTTAAAGGGATGGGTGTGGTTAATTAGGTGCTATAATCATAAAAGATGAAATCTTTATGATTAAATGGGTCAATTGGTGTAAACTAAATAGAAATGGTAACATTGGGGTGAATGGGTGTATTTTGACTAATTGTAGTCAAACTTTATATTAAACCTATTAGTTGTGATAATAGGAATTGATAGTGAAGATGTAAGTGGCACCAAACGACCCGGGAAGGAATTGGTTATAGAGGATAGCGCGTTGGATCAAGGTAAGTCACCCAATCTTCTATTTGTTATGTGTAAATGGTGTTATGCATGAATGAATATGTTGTGGAAGATTGACTTTATGGTGAATAGATGATATTGGTGCTTGTTGATAGACAATAATAAGCAATAGGTGATATATATTGCTTGATTTTTGTTGGTATGGTGTTTTTATGCTAGTTCATGATTGACTTGGTGTTAATTTGTATGTGTGTTGAATGATTTTAGTTATTTCACAAGGTGTGTGAATTGTAATTGAAATCAACTCAAATTGGTGTTTTGAATCACAAGTGGTGTGATCATGACATTGGATTATTCACATGGTGTGTGAATGTCCTTTGTTGGGTGTAGTCAAGTTAGTAAAACACAAGTGGTGTGGTTTACTTAACTTGAGAAATCTTGTGGAATAAGATTTCAAAGGAGTTTTGGGTACAAACGACCCGTTAGTAAATCGTTTGATATTATGACCATGATGGTTATAATTTGGTGAATTAAGGTGTTTATTATGATTATATGGTGTTATATAATGCTTATGGGGGTATTGGAATGGTCGTATTTGAGCGGAATGGGTCGAGATGGTGTAAAACATCAAAATTGGGTGTGCAGGTGGTGCTGGAGTATCATACGCCGGGGGATACTGTAACACCCGAGGATCATGCTATACATCTTAGAACTCTACTTGAATTACTAAAACATGAGAAATTGTATGCTAAATTCTCCAAATGTGAGTTCTGGCTCACTGAAGTACAATTTCTGGGGCATGTTATTAATGCTCAAGGTATTCAAGTAGATCCATCTAAGATAGAGGCTATTACCAAATGGGAGAACCCCAAGTCACCTACAGAGGTGCGTAGTTTCTTAGGCTTGGCGGGTTATTATCGCCGATTTATTCAGAATTTCTCCCGAATAGTCGTTCCTCTCACCTCATTAACTCGAAAATCTGTAAAATTTGAATGGGTTCCAAGCAAATTGAAGCATTTCAAATTCTTAAAGATAAGTTGACTCACGCTCCAATCCTAGCATTACCTGAAGGTGTTGAAGACTTCGTTGTCTATTGTGATGCTTCTCATACAGGATTAGGATGCGTATTGATGCAACGAAACAAAGTTATTGCTTATGCATCACGTCAATTGAAGACTCATGAGAAGAACTATGTAACTCATGATCTGGAGTTAGGCGCCATAATCTTTGCACTAAAGTTATGGAAACACTATCTGTATGGCGTTCATTTCACAGTTTATACTGATCACAAGAGTTTAAAGTATATCTTTGGTCAGAAGGAACTAAATATGCGACAACGAAGATGGATGGAAACGTTGAATGACTATGACTGTGAAATTATCTATCATGAAGGAAAGGCAAATGTGGTTGCTGACGCCTTAAGCCGAAAGGAGGTAGAGAAACCGAGAAGGGTACGTGCTTTACGGCTAGAACTTCAAGTCGATTTGTTTAATCAAATTAAAGAAGCACAAAAACAAGCCCAAAAAGATGAAAACAAGGAACAAGAAGGAATGAAGGGCATGATTGAACAACTGGTCAAAGGAGACGATGGAATTCTTCGTATGAGTACAAGAATCTGGGTGCCAGTCACTGGTGGCTTAAGAGAGAGAGTATTGGAAGAAGCCCATAAATCTAAATACATGATGCACCCAGGAGGCGATAAAATGTACAAGAATCTGAAAGAGAACTATTGGTGGATTGGCATGAAGAAAGATATTGCCGCATATGTTGCAAGATGTTTAACTTGTTCACAAGTTAAAGCCGAGCACCAGAAACCTTCTGGTATGTTGCAACAACTTGAACTACCTGTTTGGAAATGGGAAATGATAACCATGGACTTTATAACTAAACTTCCCCGAACAAGTCGTGGGAATGATACGATTTGGGTTATCGTTGATAGACTGACCAAGTCTGCTCATTTCCTATCAATGAAAGAAACTTACTCCATGGATAGGCTAGCACAGTTGTATGTAAATGAGATTGTATCTTTACATGGTGTGCCATTATCCATTGTGTCAGATAGGGATAGTCGTTTTACGTCTCGATTCTGGCAAAGTTTTCAAAAAGCTCTCGGAACACGTTTAAATTTCAGCACTGCTTATCATCCACAAACTGATGGGCAGAGCGAAAGAACAATCCAAACATTGGAAGACATGCTTCGATCTTGTGTAATAGACTTTGGAGGAAGCTGGGATGATCACTTACCTTTAATGGAATTTTCCTATAATAATAGTTATCACTCAAGTATTCAGACTGCACCGTTTGAGGCTCTTTACGGTAGAAAATGCCGAACACCAGTCTGTTGGTCTGAAATTGGTGAAAATCAGTTGTCTGGTCCAGAAATCGTGCAAGAAACAACTGATAAAGTCTTGCAAATTCGAGAAAGATTGAAAGTGGCAAGAGATCGTCAAAAGAGCTATGCAGATCGAAGAAGAAAGCCACTAGAATTCAATGTTGGTGATAAAGTACTACTCAAAGTTTCACCATGGAAAGGAGTAGTACGATTCGGTAAAAAGGGTAAGTTAAGTCCACGTTATGTCGGACCTTTTAAAATTACTAAACGAATCGGACCGGTGGCTTATCAACTCGAACTACCGACAGAAATGGCCGGAGTACACGATGTGTTTCATGTCTCGAATCTTCGAAAATGTTTGGCCGATGAATCCTTGTTAATGCCTTTACAAGATGTCGAGGTAAACGAAAAATTAAAGTTTATCGAACAACCACTTCAAATCGAAGACCGACGAGAAAAGAGACTCAAGCGTAAAAAGTTGGTGTTAGTTAAAGTTAAATGGAACTCCAGACGTGGTCCTGAATACACATGGGAACTTGAGTCAGAGATGAGAAAGAAATATCCACATCTATTTCAATAATCTCGAGGACGAGATTAAAACAAAGGTGGGGAGGATGTAACATCCCGTTTTGTAAATATTAATAATATTACTCTCGTTTATAATTGAATTATTATTATTAGTCAAATATATAATTAAAAAAAAAAGATCAATTAAAATGTAAAGTCTCGTCTAATATTATAAAATAATTTATTTTAAAAATATGATTTTTCGAGAGTATAAAAGTATAAATGAGCATTTAAAGATTGTAGCATCTATTTAAACGAATAGGTCGGATGAAACGATTATTCAAAATAGTTAGGATCTAAAAGATCGTTAAATTTAGTCAAACGTCGTTTTAATAATAATAATAATAATAATAATAATAATAATAATAATAATAATAATAATAATAATGATAATAATAATATATATATATATATTTGATCTTAATCCGTTTTTAACGAAACTTAGGTCAAAATGTAGAGAAAAATAGGCTGATCCTAACAGTATATTCAGAATTTTATAAAACATTATATTTTAAAAGATGTAAGAGTAAAACAAAATTTGAGGTTAATTAATTATAATAATATAATAATAATAAATATAATTATAATTATATATGTACTTGCGATGTTCTCCAACGAAATGAAAAAAAAATATAATATAAAAATAATAATAATTTATGCAGAACACACGTGTAGGTGTGTGTAGGCAAAAAAAAAAAGGATAACTTTTGGGTTATCTTCAAATTGAAGATATTTACAAAAAAAAAAAAAAAAAAAAAAAAAAAAATCAACGGTTATTATAATATCTTCGAACGAAACCAATATTAAGGCGGTTAACTTGCTATATATATATAAAAAAAAAGAAACAATAATTTTCTTTCGTTTTGCAAAAGAGAGTTTCTCCAGAAGATCTTTCAAACAATAACCGGAGCTTATTTAGGTACTATTTCGATTTCTAAGTTTAATTTACAGATTTAAAGTTTTATTATAAGGTTAGGGTTAAGATCAAACTCTATAAATAATATTTATGTTGAACGTATGATATATTTTAGGAACTGAAAAATTTATGCATCAAGAATCATCCTTGCAAAGTAATGATAATTATAAATTAAGCAGAAACGCTGCCCAAATTTATATTTTGAAGTTCTAAGCTGTTACCCAACCAACCCAAAATTCAGGTGAATACATCTAACTTGTTTTTAAATTTATAAATGAATTTTTTTTGAGCATGTATGTTTAACTTTGACGCATAAAGGGATACTATGATACCAGCATTTAGGCCATTAGTATACGTACGATTTGCAAATTGTATCCGCTATGGGTGAAATTCCCATACGTGGCTGGTAACGTGGGCTGGAAGGTTATACGTAAGACGCACTCCGCAGGCAACCTAACCAGTGACGGGCTGTGGGCTGGAGGGAACAATTGTAAGACGCACTCCGCTGTTGTTCCTAACCAGTGACAGTACAAGCTAGGGTATGCAGTGGTTGTATCGATCAGTGAAATAACCTGCTAAATGTGTAGTATTGCCATTATTAATTATGGTTAAAGGACCAAACATGCTATGCTTACATATCGAGTCTGTTATTTGTATTCACCAACTTTATGTTGACGTTTTATTTTCAAAAACTTTTCAGGTAATAATGAATGACCAATCAGAAGCAAGATTAGAGATTTAGGGTCTATGATACCTTAAATAAAAATCTTGTGGCGAAACCGAGGGGCGATTGGAGTTATACCTCCAAGTCCCATGTAACCAATATATGTAAATATATGTTTGTAAAACTCGGTTTAAAATGAAATAAAATGTTGTGTTCATATCTATGCATATGAAATTTTATAAAACCCTGAAAAGTTATTTACAGGCGATAAAATGTGGTTTTTCATACCCATGCGTATGAATTATTTGTGAATTATGAAAAACAGATTTCACATCCATGCATGTGAATTATTTATAAAATTACAAATTTATGAAACAACGCTTCCGCTGAAACATATTAAATTGAATAATAAACTCTGACCGAGACTGTAATTATCAATGAAATCAATCGGGTCGCAGCGCCCGGGCCGCCGAGAGCTCGGGGTGTGACAGGTTGGTATCAGAGCACTCCTGGTTTTAGCGAAATAGGTACTAATGATTGTATCTAAGCTTTAACCGAATTAAGATAAGTGCCTATCAAAGGAATAGGTAGAATAGTATACTTGAAATACTAACAATGATTGAAATAACATGATGAATTCTGATGATAGCTTATAAGTTAAATTATGATGAATTATTTTAAGACCTTGTCAAATATCATATTTTGTAGACAATGTCTCGAAACCAAAATTCTGGCGGGCCGTCTGCAAATACTCGTGGGCGAAAGAGAACGCACACGGATGCTAATGAACCTGTGATTCAAAAGGCTGAACTCAAGGAAATAATTGCAAAGGAAATTAAGGACGCAATTCCAACGATTATTGCAGCTATGAAAAATAATGAAAATTTGAATCCAGAGAACACAGTGACAAAAGCAAAAGAGGTGTCTGGTTCGAACAATGAAAATATAGAAGTTTCTAGTTTGAAACGTTTCAAAACTGAGGGATGTTCATATAAGACATTCCAATCTTGTAAACCTCCTGAGTTCGCTGGAACGGAAGGAGCTGTGGTAGCATTACGGTGGATTGAAAAGATCGAGGCGGTGCTTGCAATCAGCAAATGTGCCGAAGAAGATATGGTTCTGTATGCTTCGAATTCCTTTAAAGACGGAGCATTGGAGTGGTGGAACTCAATTATTCAAACCAAAGGCAGAATCAATGCTTATGCTATGACTTGGGAAAGTTTTCGGGATCTCGTAACTCGAAAATTTTGCCCAATGAATGAGAAGGAACAAATCGAGCGAAAATTCTTGACTCACCGCATGGTCGGTGCTGGACATCGTGAGTATACTTCCAAGTTCTTTGAGTATGCCCGATTGGTGCCACATCTTGTGACACCAGAATCAAACCTTATCAGTCGTTACATCTGGGGACTGGTAAGCGAAATACGTGACATGGTTAAGGCTGCTATGCCTCAGACCATTGATTCAGCTGTTGAACTGGCAGGGTTGCTTACAGATGGAATGGTAAGAACCCAAGAGGAGAAGAAAAGCAAAGAAGCAATCCAAAAGGTTGATCAAAGTTCAAAGAGGCCTGCAGGAAAATTTGTGAAGAAAGAAGGAGGCAGTGGTACGTTCCCACAATGTAAAACGTGTGGGAAAAAGCATCTGGGAAAGTGTAATAGGGCAAAGTATTGTAGCCACTGTAAAATGATGGGTCATTCATTGGAAGAATGTAGAAGGAAAGTGATGGTGACGTGTTTTAATTGCAACGAACCGGGACACTACCGAAATGAGTGTCCTAAATTGAATAAAATGAGTGGGACTGGCGGAGCTGGTGGTTCAGGAGCAAAAGCTGATACAACTCCAAAGAAGACGACTCGAGCTTTTGTTCTTAATGCCAAGGAAGCTGCAGACATGCCGGATGTCATTACCGGTACGTTTCTTATCAATAATATTTATGCTAAGGTTTTGTTTGATTCGGGAGCAAATCAAAGCTTTATTGATTATGAGTTTTGTAAGCTTCTAAATGAACCATTAGTGAAACTAGATAAACCTTATCTGGTAGAAACCGCTAATGGTGATGTAGTCAAAATAAATGAAGCATTGGTAAATGGTAAGATCACAGTCTTTAAGCACAACATACCTGTAAAATTCTTACCAATGAAGTTGGCCGGTTTTGATGTGGTAATCGGGATGGATTGGTTAGCTACAAACCAAGCTTGTATCTTATGCGACACCAAATCAATTGAAGTTCGTGTTCCAACGGGAGGAAAGTTGATCATCAACGGGGATAAGCCAACGAATAATGTCGGAATCATTTCTATGATCAAAGCTACAAAATATCTAAACAAAGGTTGTTTAGCTTACCTAGTCTCAGTCACAACTGAAGATCAAGAAAAGAAGAAATTGAAAGACGTACCTGTTGTAGCTGATTTTCCCGACGTGTTTCCAGATGAATTGCCTGGTTTACCACCTGAACGTGAAGTAGAATTCAATATCAATCTAGTACCAGGTACTGCTCCAATTGCTAAATCTCCTTATAGATTAGCACCGACGGAGATGAAAGAACTCAAGAAACAATTAGACGAGCTATTGGAAAAAGGTTTTATTCGACCTAGCTCATCACCTTGGGGAGCTCCAATCTTATTCGTCAAGAAGAAAGATGGGTCGATGCGGATGTGCATTGATTACAGAGAGCTAAATAAGGTGACAATTAAAAACAAGTATCCACTCCCACGAATTGACGATTTATTCGATCAACTTCAAGGAGCTTGTCATTTTTCTAAAATTGATCTTCGATCAGGATATCATCAACTAAAAGTCCAGGAAGAAGATATTCCTAAAACTGCTTTCCGTACAAGGTATGGGCATTATGAGTTCACTGTTATGCCATTTGGACTTACTAATGCTCCAGCTGCTTTTATGGACATGATGAACCGGATATGTAAACCTTATCTGGACAAATTCATCATTGTGTTCATTGATGATATTCTTATTTATTCAAAAACACCGAGGATCATGCTATACATCTTAGAACTCTACTTGAATTACTAAAACATGAGAAATTGTATGCTAAATTCTCCAAATGTGAGTTCTGGCTCACTGAAGTACAATTTCTGGGGCATGTTATTAATGCTCAAGGTATTCAAGTAGATCCATCTAAGATAGAGGCTATTACCAAATGGGAGAAACCCAAGTCACCTACAGAGGTGCGTAGTTTCTTAGGCTTGGCGGGTTATTATCGCCGATTTATTCAGAATTTCTCCCGAATAGTCGTTCCTCTCACCTCATTAACTCGAAAATCTGTAAAATTTGAATGGGTTCCAAGCAAATTGAAGCATTTCAAATTCTTAAAGATAAGTTGACTCACGCTCCAATCCTAGCATTACCTGAAGGTGTTGAAGACTTCGTTGTCTATTGTGATGCTTCTCATACAGGATTAGGATGCGTATTGATGCAACGAAACAAAGTTATTGCTTATGCATCACGTCAATTGAAGACTCATGAGAAGAACTATGTAACTCATGATCTGGAGTTAGGCGCCATAATCTTTGCACTAAAGTTATGGAACACTATCTGTATGGCGTTCATTTCACAGTTTATACTGATCACAAGAGTTTAAAGTATATCTTTGGTCAGAAGGAACTAAATATGCGACAACGAAGATGGATGGAAACGTTGAATGACTATGACTGTGAAATTATCTATCATGAAGGAAAGGCAAATGTGGTTGCTGACGCCTTAAGCCGAAAGGAGGTAGAGAAACCGAGAAGGGTACGTGCTTTACGGCTAGAACTTCAAGTCGATTTGTTTAATCAAATTAAAGAAGCACAAAAACAAGCCCAAAAGATGAAAACAAGGAACAAGAAGGAATGAAGGGCATGATTGAACAACTGGTCAAAGGAGACGATGGAATTCTTCGTATGAGTACAAGAATCTGGGTGCCAGTCACTGGTGGCTTAAGAGAGAGAGTATTGGAAGAAGCCCATAAATCTAAATACATGATGCACCCAGGAGGCGATAAAATGTACAAGAATCTGAAAGAGAACTATTGGTGGATTGGCATGAAGAAAGATATTGCCGCATATGTTGCAAGATGTTTAACTTGTTCACAAGTTAAAGCCGAGCACCAGAAACCTTCTGGTATGTTGCAACAACTTGAACTACCTGTTTGGAAATGGGAAATGATAACCATGGACTTTATAACTAAACTTCCCCGAACAAGTCGTGGGAATGATACGATTTGGGTTATCGTTGATAGACTGACCAAGTCTGCTCATTTCCTATCAATGAAAGAAACTTACTCCATGGATAGGCTAGCACAGTTGTATGTAAATGAGATTGTATCTTTACATGGTGTGCCATTATCCATTGTGTCAGATAGGGATAGTCGTTTTACGTCTCGATTCTGGCAAAGTTTTCAAAAAGCTCTCGGAACACGTTTAAATTTCAGCACTGCTTATCATCCACAAACTGATGGGCAGAGCGAAAGAACAATCCAAACATTGGAAGACATGCTTCGATCTTGTGTAATAGACTTTGGAGGAAGCTGGGATGATCACTTACCTTTAATGGAATTTTCCTATAATAATAGTTATCACTCAAGTATTCAGACTGCACCGTTTGAGGCTCTTTACGGTAGAAAATGCCGAACACCAGTCTGTTGGTCTGAAATTGGTGAAAATCAGTTGTCTGGTCCAGAAATCGTGCAAGAAACAACTGATAAAGTCTTGCAAATTCGAGAAAGATTGAAAGTGGCAAGAGATCGTCAAAAGAGCTATGCAGATCGAAGAAGAAAGCCACTAGAATTCAATGTTGGTGATAAAGTACTACTCAAAGTTTCACCATGGAAAGGAGTAGTACGATTCGGTAAAAAGGGTAAGTTAAGTCCACGTTATGTCGGACCTTTTAAAATTACTAAACGAATCGGACCGGTGGCTTATCAACTCGAACTACCGACAGAAATGGCCGGAGTACACGATGTGTTTCATGTCTCGAATCTTCGAAAATGTTTGGCCGATGAATCCTTGTTAATGCCTTTACAAGATGTCGAGGTAAACGAAAAATTAAAGTTTATCGAACAACCACTTCAAATCGAAGACCGACGAGAGAAAAGAGACTCAAGCGTAAAAAGTTGGTGTTAGTTAAAGTTAAATGGAACTCCAGACGTGGTCCTGAATACACATGGGAACTTGAGTCAGAGATGAGAAAGAAATATCCACATCTATTTCAATAATCTCGAGGACGAGATTAAAACAAAGGTGGGGAGGATGTAACATCCCGTTTTGTAAATATTAATAATATTACTCTCGTTTATAATTGAATTATTATTATTAGTCAAATATATAATTAAAAAAAAAAGATCAATTAAAATGTAAAGTCTCGTCTAATATTATAAAATAATTTATTTTAAAAATATGATTTTTCGAGAGTATAAAAGTATAAATGAGCATTTAAAGATTGTAGCATCTATTTAAACGAATAGGTCGGATGAAACGATTATTCAAAATAGTTAGGATCTAAAAGATCGTTAAATTTAGTCAAACGTCGTTTTAATAATAATAATAATAATAATAATAATAATAATAATAATAATGATAATAATAATATATATATATATATATATTTGATCTTAATCCGTTTTTAACGAAACTTAGGTCAAAATGTAGAGAAAAATAGGCTGATCCTAACAGTATATTCAGAATTTTATAAAACATTATATTTTAAAAGATGTAAGAGTAAAACAAAATTTGAGGTTAATTAATTATAATAATATAATAATAATAAATATAATTATAATTATATATGTACTTGCGATGTTCTCCAACGAAATGAAAAAAAAAATATAATATAAAAATAATAATAATTTATGCAGAACACACGTGTAGGTGTGTGTAGGCAAAAAAAAAAAGGATAACTTTTGGGTTATCTTCAAATTGAAGATATTTACAAAAAAAAAAAAAATAAAAAAAATAAAAAAAAATCAACGGTTATTATAATATCTTCGAACGAAACCAATATTAAGGCGGTTAACTTGCTATATATATATAAAAAAAAAGAAACAATAATTTTCTTTCGTTTTGCAAAAGAGAGTTTCTCCAGAAGATCTTTCAAACAATAACCGGAGCTTATTTAGGTACTATTTCGATTTCTAAGTTTAATTTACAGATTTAAAGTTTTATTATAAGGTTAGGGTTAAGATCAAACTCTATAAATAATATTTATGTTGAACGTATGATATATTTTAGGAACTGAAAAATTTATGCATCAAGAATCATCCTTGCAAAGTAATGATAATTATAAATTAAGCAGAAACGCTGCCCAAATTTATATTTTGAAGTTCTAAGCTGTTACCCAGCCAACCCAAAATTCAGGTGAATACATCTAACTTGTTTTTAAATTTATAAATGAATTTTTTTTGAGCATGTATGTTTAACTTTGACGCATAAAGTGATACTATGATACCAGCATTTAGGCCATTAGTATACGTACGATTTGCAAATTGTATCCGCTATGGGTGAAATTCCCATACGTGGCTGGTAACGTGGGCTGGAAGGTTATACGTAAGACGCACTCCGCAGGCAACCTAACCAGTGACGGGCTGTGGGCTGGAGGGAACAATTGTAAGACGCACTCCGCTGTTGTTCCTAACCAGTGACAGTACAAGCTAGGGTATGCAGTGGTTGTATCGATCAGTGAAATAACCTGCTAAATGTGTAGTATTGCCATTATTAATTATGGTTAAAGGACCAAACATGCTATGCTTACATATCGAGTCTGTTATTTGTATTCACCAACTTTATGTTAACGTTTTATTTTCAAAAACTTTTCAGGTAATAATGAATGACCAATCAGAAGCAAGATTAGAGATTTAGGGTCTATGATACCTTAAATAAAAATCTTGTGGCGAAACCGAGGAGCGATTGGAGTTATACCTCCAAGTCCCATGTAACCAATATATGTAAATATATGTTTGTAAAACTCGGTTTAAAATGAAATAAAATGTTGTGTTCATATCTATGCATATGAAATTTTATAAAACCCTGAAAAGTTATCTACAGGCGATAAAATGTGGTTTTTCATACCCATGCGTATGAATTATTTGTGAATTATGAAAAACAGATTTCACATCCATGCATGTGAATTATTTATAAAATTACAAATTTATGAAACAACGCTTCCGCTGAAACATATTAAATTGAATAATAAACTCTGACCGATACTTTAATTATCAATGAAATCAATCGGGTCGCAGCGCCCGGGCCGCCGAGAGCTCGGGGTGTGACAGATACGCCCCCAGATACGCCACCTTCAGCTCAAGAGTTGAAACTTTCTGTGATACGCCTCAAATACGCCAAACCCATACGCCAAGTGTTGAAATTGACCAAAATTGACTTTTTTTGGTCATGTAAGCTCGGGTGGGCGGGCATGGTGATCTTACTTAGTTCTAATGAACTAATGGTGACTTAATTATGGTGTTTTCAGGTGAACGAAAGGGTTGAACGCGGTCGTGATCGGATTGTCTTGCAAGGATTCGGATCAAACATATTTTGGGGTTTATTCTTTGTTTGTTTAAAACAAAGGTTTTTGGTGAATAACTCAAATGTAATTTTTGTTATTGAATGTTTAAATAGCATCAAATATTTTGTAAATTCGCATGTAAGTGGGATGTTTAAGGTGTTAATTACATTTGATGGTTTGAAAAATCTGGGACCTATTTTCATTTGTCGTTTTTAAACACACGTGGCATGTGTTGGTGGGTTTGGGGCTTACATTTTATTTAAGAGAGAGAAAGAAAGGAAAGTGAAAAGAAAGCTATACAAAATTATTTAGTTTTTTTTTTCATTTCATTTTCATTATGTTCTCTCCTTTAATAAACTCGAAAACATAACAAATGAAACAAAAAACTAATTCGATAACAAAACTCAAAAACATCATCACCATATATAATTTCTCTATATATGTATTTAAAATAACTAAAATAACAAAAGCGTCCCACCAACCTTCTTTTTCATGTTCTTGTGGATACAAACAGAGCCCCAAAACCAAGTTTTCTCCACCAGTGGTCACAAACGTCTGACAATCGAGGATGGATTAAATAAGGGTCCAAGCCACACTCAAACGATAATTAAAATAAGAATATTAAGCAAAAAAAATGTAGGTCTATGCATTTTTTGTTGTATATTTTAGTGTAATTGGATGTAAAGAAATATTAAAGAGTTGAATGTGCGAAGTGCATGCTCGTTTAATATTTTCTGTCAATTTCTGAGCCCCAGACCAAAAGCGGGGGCCCTTGGTTGGTTGGTGATTCGACCCGCCAATTTTACCCGCCGAAACCATCCGCCAATAACTGTCATGCGATTGGTTGGTGATTAACAAGAAAAACGAACTCGCAGAATCAATTATCATCGAAATTCGTATCTCTGATATTCTCTTTATTGGATTATCCCAAAATCAAGTTTCTTGAACTCGGAAGGGTAGAAATATTGATCTCAGATATGATTTCATATACGATCCGATAGATTTCCAAGCAATTATAGCCGAATTTCTCCAACATTTTTTTATTAGGCTCATATAGTCAAATTTTACTCCAGGTCAAGTAAAAAACATTAGGCCTACCCAAAACCTAGTCGCAAAATACTGATGATAGAACTTATATGTAGACTTAAGCATTGACGTAATTGGATTTACGGATTTAAGACACTTGTAGTCTTGTAGATATGGTTTTGAATTTATGATGTATGTAAGTTTTCTTTTTTATTCAGTGTTTATCTATCTAATTCTTAGCAGCATGATTATGTTTTAACCGACCTGTTTTATCATGTTTTAGCTGTCTCATTTTAAGAAAGCATTTTTTATCTCCCTAATGAAAAATTTTGAATCCGTACTAAGAATGACCACTTTCGCCTTGAATGACTCCCCAAAAACTAAGGATGTAAACTAAGGATGTGCTCGGTTCGGTTTTTGGCTAAAACGGAAACTGAAACCAATATAGTCGGTTTTTAGTTATTAGAAACCATTCATTTTCGGTTTTTTCGTTTTTTTTTACTTTTTTGTTTTTGTTTTTTTCTCTCTCTCACACTTAATATTAAAAATGCAAACAAGTTTAACAATAGATAATTCATAAATTAATTGATCAAACACCAACTAATCAAAATAAAAATAAATAATTATAATCATGTTCTAACATTAAAAAAAAAAAGTAAATAATTAAATTTGAAATAATTATGATCTTCATCTTTTAAAATGGTAGAGATAATTTAATCCAAATCTTTATTATCATAAACGGTAGACTCTTTATGTGTTTTTACCCCATTAAGTAAGTATAAAAATAGCAACACACACATATATATATTAATTTTTAAATAAGATAACAAATCGGTTCGGTTCGGTTATTTCGGTTTTTAGAATATGAAAAACCGAAAATGAACCGAAAAGTTCGGTTTTGGTTTTTTTCGGTTGTTCATTCGGTTTTTTAGGTTAAATCGGTTCCGGTTGGTTTTTTCGGTTTTTTCCTCACCCATGCCAAAAAATGACCGTGGAGCTAGAGGTGCACAAAAAACGGACCCAGAACCGGAACCCACAACCCGAACCGGTGGGTACGAACGGGTACGGTTTTTCAGACAAATTAGAACCGGAACCGGAACTGGTTCCACCTGAACCTGGCCAAAACCCGAACCGGAACCGGTCAAAAACCGGTTGGAACCGGCTAAAACCCGGAACTGGAACCGGAACCGGTATTGACTTGTTGACGGGAACTGGAACCGATTGAAACCGGAACCGGTTCCAAAAAAAACCCAATTTGTACACCTCTGCGTGGAGCTGGTCTAATCTCTATTCCGACTAATGAGTAATGACTTACGAGACAAATTCAGAAAAGAGAATACTAGCGGGCTTATTTTCTATGGCCCAATCCAGGTTCAAGTGGAACTGTGGAAGGTGGAAGCTAAATATTCGAATTTGGGGCTGATTCGAGATTAGTGGGCCAAAAATGTGGTCTTAGATAGCCCTTAACATCCATGCCTAATAGTAGTTCAAACATAAAAAATATATCGCATTTACAAAATTTTTAGTAGCAAAACTTAACTCCAATCCACTTCAACCATTAGTATTACCCGTTGTAAATCACATGGAGCATTGGTATAATTTGAAAGGGTGAGGTATGTAATTGGTTCAACCATAGAAACCATTCGTGTAATTAACTCTTTCAAATTGATAAATTAAACGATTTGATTTGAGAGCTTTACAAGCTGAGCTCGAACTTAACATTTCAGCTCTTAAAAATAAATACGCAGAGCCTCATTAATTTGTTTAACTTCAAATCCAAGATTAATCCTAACATGATCTTGACTCAGCTTCTTTACAACTATTAAAAGGTTTGGAGAAGAAAGAATTTCATTACGAGTTCATCGTCACACATTGTAAAGCTAAAAAAGTTGTGAGGATGATTCATAATATGTATTTGTTGTTATTTATGAATAATACAGAGTGTTCAAAAAATCCGAAATCCGAATAATATCCGAAACCCGAAAAAACCGATCCCGATTAAAGATTCGGATATTCGGATCGGATATCCGAATAACCCGGATAGACCATGGACGAAGGATGGTTAGGGCCAGGGGAGGGGGACCGCCCCCCTGTTTATTCGTTTTTCGTCTGAAAATTCAATACATTTTGAGCTCACCCTCTTAATTTATGAGTTCAGTGCTGACCCCTCTATATATCAAACCAAGACTCGTCACTTTAACAGATAAAGAATGGTTATAATCCGGAACAGAATGATAATCGAAGGTCAGAAGTGTGTGGCTTGCGAATAAAGTAATCGTGAAAGGTGACGTAAATTTGTTTGCATGATCCATGCAACACAAAATTCTCTTCTCTCCCACATGACGTAATACAAACCTCATATAATAAAAAATAATTAAATTAAATTCTCTTATTTCAATTCTCTTAATTACATGAAGCATGCAATTCTGCAACTTTGAGGTAGGATCGACAAGCTCGATCGAGGCGTTTTGATAATTAGAGTAATTTGTCAACTTTTTTTTTTTAAATGAAAATTCTGCAAATTGCAGCAAAATTAAGAACTAATTAAAGATCATAACATTGGGCGGTTTCAATTATATTTTTTTTAACAGCGTAGGTCTCAATCGTGTGAACCCACTATTTCCAGGCTATGTCACCAAGGTCTAGTTACCTGGACCTCCCATGAGCCACCACAACCACCCCAGAAGGAAACCCCACTGGGAAAACCCCATGACCCCCTCAGACCCATATTTCGGTGCGGGAATGATTTGAACGCAAGACATCTCATTTGAAAGACTCTTGAAGTACCATTGAGGCAATGCCTCATTGGTGGTTACAATTATATTAATTTGTTTGTTTGATATATATAATCAAATAATTTCCAAATTTTAAATTACATATTTATTAATTAAACACTAATTGTATTATCCTTAATGCATGTATGTATGCATGCATGAATGTATTGTTGTATGTAGTGAATTAAGTAGTATCATAAGATTAAATAAATAAGCATTAATTATACGTGAGATACAAATTCGACTTCATCTCAAAATTCATGTCAAATTGGCATAATTATGGAAAGGGTTGTTTTATTGAAAAGTTTGCTAATATAATAGTTCAGAAACCGAGTTTTTTTGATATTTTATTTTCTGAAAATAAAACCACTCAAGTTTTAATATTGTTTCATTGTTTAAAAAATCATAAACGTTAGAATTTCTTAAATCAAAAGGACTTAATTAATAAACGTATATGAAATTCATTTACTGTTTACTAATTATTATGTTTCAAGTTTAACCGAAAAATGTAGGAGGTTATATTAAAGAAAAATATCACTATAACAAAATGGTTCTATAGCGGCAAACACTATAGCGATGACAAAAGTCGTCCCTGAAAATAAGGTTATAGCGACGAAAAGTGGTCGCAACAGAGGAGGCGTCGAAAAATATTCTGTTTTGACCTATAGTGACGGCAAGTCGCCGCTACCTGGTAGGTGGGAAAGTAGGCGCCATTTTGATATCTATAGTGAATATGAGTCGTTGATATAGGTAAATATTATTTTTTTTGTTTATTTTTAATTAATGAAAAATAATATTTGTAGAAGAAAATATTGAAAATTCAAAATTAAAAATGGGTTGCGATGATATGTCATCGCAATAGGTCATTATTTTGTTTCTCGTATTTTTTAAAGACCATTAATTAAAATGCCGCCGTATCACTAAAACCTTATAGGGTTAGAATAGGGCAAATCGCACAGAGGACCTCCATTGTTGTAGTTGTTCGTTTTCTCTGGTTTTTGTAACACCCAAACCTTGCACACGATTACACGTGTCTAATCTTGGACCCAGTTTAAACTTTATTGTAACACCCAAACCTTACACACGATTACACGTGTCTAATCTTGGTCCCAGTTTAAACTTTATCAAAAATTTATGTTCGGAAGCGTGAAATTTCATTTTTATAAGTTAAACACACTCAATTTCAATCATTTACATTTATGATTAATAAAAACTGGTGTGTTTAAATTTAATCTCACCAAAGATTTACATAACGTTCGGTTCTGCTTCATAACATGCCCGATCAGATCGCCCGATGCATATCTATCTTTGACCTGTAACATCACATATAAGTCACCATTAGTTCATACGAACTAAGTAAGTAACCCCTCCCCGAGTTCCCACAACTCATTTAACACATCCACATACATATCATATGGATGTTTATCATATCTAGATAATAATATATTATCCAATACAACTTTATCACTAGCACCTCTGGCTAATTTAAAACACAATAATCACCACATATATATATCATTGGCTCAACCAATTTCCCACACACCTGTGGTTTCAACAATTCAATTTCCGGTGTAACCGATTATCCACACATTGGTGGTATCATACACATATTAAGTCTTAAGATGTTCACCCACCGGTCCTTCCATCTAAGACAACTCATAGTACCTCTAACTAGTGTATCCCGTAACACATTACAGATACACTACCGATGTACCAAACATAATTTGGTAACAATATTCAATCACCTACAAAACTATCCACTAGTGGGTCGTTTCCACCCAAAACCCCATGAATCACCCATTCATGTACAATTATTATAATTTAACACCACACATACATGTGCATATTTCCAATTTACCATTTGTTCACACGCCTTGTGAATCAATTACATGGGAATTGCAGGTTTTATGTTCACACACCTTGTGAATCCAAAACATGCGCTTTACCAATCCAACATCTACACATTTGTAGATCGCCACACATTCACACACCGTATGACTCATGCAGCCATAATAACCACCATCATGATCACGGCATGTTTACACACATTGTGAATCATGCAGCAAACATAACCACTATCACGACCACGGCATGTTCACACACCTTGTGAATCATGCAGCAACGATAACCACAATCATAATCACGGCATGTTCACACACACTGTGAATCATGCAGCAACAATAACCACAATCACGATAACGGCATGTTCACACACCTTGTGAATCTATTACATTGGAATTACATGTCTTATGTTCACACACCTTGTGAATCAGCATGCACATTTCCAATCCACCATTTGTTCACACACCTTGTGAATCTATTACATTGGAATTACATGTCTTATGTTCACACACCTTGTGAATCAGCATGCACATTTCCAATCCACCATTTGTTCACACACCTTGTGAATCTATTACATTGGAATTACATGTCTTATGTTCACACACCTTGTGAATCAGCATGCACATTTCCAATCCACCATTTGTTCACACACCTTGTGAATCTATTACATTGGAATTACATGTCTTATGTTCACACACCTTGTGAATCAGCATGCACATTTCCAATCCACCATTTGTTCACACACCTTGTGAATCAATTACATTGGAATTGCAAGTTTTTTATGTTCACACACCTTGTGAATCCAAACATGCACATTACCAATTCAACATTTGTTCACACACCTTGTGAATCAATTACATTGGAATTGCAAGTTTTATGTTCACACACCTTGTGAATCCAAACATGCACATTACCAATTCAACATCTACGCATTCGTAGATCACCACATGTTCACACACACTGTGAATCATGCAACAATAATAACCACAATCATTTATATAAACACCAAAATCATATTGATTAATCCCCGGTTCATCCGGTTATTCCAATGCAAATATATTGCATACACGTTTCTCATAGAAACACCACAACACAAACTAAAGGATTTCTCATCCATTAGTTTCAATCACATATCAGGCACACAAGTAGACTCATTCTACTTCTTATATGTAATGTTACAGTAAGTTGGGTAACTTACCTGGTTCAAGCGGTTGTTCACTTCCTACAACCTCTTTTCCACTTCTGTGAATTGTCACTTGACTTTCACCACCAACACCTAGTTGCATATTCACACATATACAACTATATTCAATACATATAATACATACCATCAAGTTCAACTCACTTGACTGGTTTGACTTTCTCAAAGTCAACTTATCACATAATTGACTTTATCTTACTATATTTAGTAAGTTTTAGTCAATTAATCATATCCCATGCCTTCCTTAGGCATTTCATCAAATAATTGATGTTTATTATTTTAGTTATGATCCCAATCACTTCTCTTAATCAAAATTCATTTATAATCATAACTGTTAATAATTTTTAACACCAATTCATCAAAATCATCATTTAACCCATGGATCATAATCCATATTTCATTTAAAATCATATCCTACCCATCCTACTAGTTATCACTCCATGATATGGGTTTCATAACAACCGGACATTATCCCGGCTTCAAAACGAAGATTTAACCGTCAAAATATCAAATTCTTCGTTTCTAACAACCCCTAGTCATCAACTAGGCAATAATCAATACCCATAATCATAGTATTACATTCAAAACTAAATTTAATCCACAGAACATCAAACTAGTAGGATAGATCGAATCATTACCCTTTTGAACGAAGTTCTCGGATGAAAACGACGATCAGGATTTGTAGAATCGAACCCTAGCTCGATCCGGACATCTGGATGGCTTCAAAACACTGATCTAGCAACAAAAGTTGCTATATTCGTCCCTGCGTGTGTTTGAGGTCGAGATGTTAAAAATAAATAAACTCTGGTGCAAAGCTGATAAGAATAGGAATCTGTCAAACCGCCCTACCCGTCGCGTACCGCGAAGAGGGGCAAAAGAATGCTTCGCGTACCGCGAAGAAATCCGGAGTTTTCAGATATTTTGGGCTCTTCGCGTACCGCGAAGGACCCTCAAAACCACCTTCGCGTATCGCGAAGAGTCGTTTTCTTCGTTTCGCGATTCCGGACAATCCGTAACTCTGTTTCGCGCACGGTTTTCTCCCACGTTCATGATTTCTCACATACTTTCAAATTTCAACAATCACAATCGTTATTTTAACGATTATTTAAAATTCGTTCAATTATTAAAACCGGTTGTTACAAATCTCCCCTCCTTACAGAGGTTTCGTCCCGAAACCGCTTATACCTTAAAAGAAATGATAAAATTTCTTCCACTCGTCTTCTGACTTCCGCGTGGCATCAGATTCCCTTCTGTATTTCCATTGAACCTTTACCTGGTTTAAGGACTTGTTTCTCAAATGTTTGACCTTTCGGTCTAGTATAGCTACCGACTTTCCACATAGTTCAACTTGTCATCAATTTCCAAGTCTTCTAGTGGCACATAAGCCGATTCATCCGCCAAACATTTTCTCAGATATGACACATGAAAAGTGTCATGTATGCCATTCAATTCCTCCGGTAGCTCAAGACGATAAGCAATCTCGCCGATTCGAGCTATAATCTTGAATGGTCCAATGAAACGCGACTTATCTTCCCTTGCTTTCTAAAACATATAATATCTTTCTAAGGAGAGATCTTTAACAATACAAAATCTCCCACCTGGAACTCAATAATCATCCTATGCTTATCAATATAGGAATTCTGACGGTCTTGTGCCGCCTTCAAATGAACTAAAATCTAATCTATTCGTTCATTCCTTGCTTTAACTACCTTTTTACTTGCCAGTTCTCATTTCCCAACTTCTCCTCAACACAAGAGTACAACATTTCCTCCCATACAACATTTCATATGGAGGCATTCCAATACTGGAATGATAAACGTTATTGTATGAGAACACTGCTAAAGGTAATTAATCATCCCAACTACCCTCAAAATTTATTATACACGCTCGTAACAAATCCTCCAACGTTTAAATGGTCCTTTCACTTTGACCATCATTCTGAGGATGATACGCCGTGCCTATCAACAATCCTAATTCTCCCTGGAAATTTTTCCAGAAATGAGAAGTAAATCAAGTGTCTCGATCCAAATTAATCGTCACTGGCACACCATGCCTAGACACCACTTCTCTAACATATATTTCAATCATAATTGAACATTTACCCTTAGATAAACATGATCATTATACATGATTTTACATAATCAATTTACAATTGATTATTTGTTTTGACTTTCTTCATCCAAACCAAATCATACACTCAAGTGTATTTCTACATATAATAAATATCCTATTTCTTTACAAATAGGTATAACTCTGACTTTTTTTTTTTTAAAGTCAAACCTCATGTATAATGTATTTAACACACCACCACAACCGAATGACTTATCATTCGCGTTATTCGTCTGCCTAGATAGACATTCTCATCTATCATTCATGTACAACCCTTATTACTTAACCCACCCTACTAGTTATCATACCATGATATGAGTTTCATAACAACCGGACATTATCCCCAGTGGCGGACCCAGAAAATTTTTTCATGGGGGGCGGAATTTTTTTAGGTTTATTGGTGTTCAAGTTGGGTTGAGGCGGATCGGGTCGGGTCATGTTAAAAAAAGAGAATCAAACTAAATTTTATATATAAAGACATAATGAAAATACAATACATTTAAAGTTGTTCGCTACATGATTTTTTTTTATATCCAAAGCAGCGTATAAGGTCCTGAGAATTGGGGGTGCCCAGGACGAGTCGAAAAAAAGCCCACTTAGTGAATTTGAATATTAAGTTGAGGGTATTTAAAAAAACTGAAAACTGTTAATACTAGAAAAATGAACCGTATTCATAACCGAAAAAACGAACTGAATTCTAAATTTGGTTTAAGTTTTGGTTCCTAACTGTATCCGAATTCCGAAGTTGGTTTTTAGCCGTATACGAATTTCGGTTATTGGTTCCAAATTTTTTGAAATTCGTTTTGTTTAGTTAACCGATTAAAGCGAATTTATATTTAAATTTTTTATCTTTATAATATACAAGGTTGAACTAGGTTTATTTATATCAGTTTATTTGGTTTTTAATTGGTATATTTGATTGAATTCGGATTAATCGGTTTTTAACCAGTTTAGAGGTGGATTTTTTTATTATAATTAATACTGAACTTGATTTTACATTGGGTTTAAATTATCAGTTGGATATTTTTAAACTTAGTATTCTTAATTAACACTTAGATTTTAAAAGTTTAATGGGGGCGATTGTAAAATTTTACGGAGGGCGATCAGGATTTTAACATGTATATACTAATAAAAAAATTTTTTTCAAGGTGGGCGGCTGCCCCCCCGGGGCATAGTGTAGGTACGCCACTGATTATCCCGTCTTCAAAACGAAGATTTCACCGTCAAAATATCAAGTTCTTCGTTTATAACAACCCCTAGTTATCAACTAGGCAATAATCAATACCCATAATCATAGTATTACAATTAAAACTAGATTTAATTCACAAAATATTAAACTAGTAGGATAAAACGAATTGTTACCTGATCTGACGGATTTCTACGGTTAAAACAACGATCGGGACTTGAAAACACGATCCTATGCGCGATCTGGATGATTAGAAGCCTTCAAAATGAAGATTTTAAACTTAGAAATATTAAATTTTGCGTCTGGAGCAAGAACCAGTCGAAAGGAATAAGAAAACAACTTTAAAAATGCGATCTGATCTTTAAACGCAACTTTTGCCGACATAAGTCATGGGGCGTATCGCCCCAGCCCATTGCTTGGCGTGGGGCGTACCGCCCAAGGGGATTTTTACCCAATTTTTGATTTTTAATTTCTTTTAGCGATTCCGGACAATCCGTAACTCCGTTTCGCGCACGGTTTTCGCCCACGTTCATCATTTCTCGCATACTATCAACCTCTAATAACCAAAATTGATAAATCATCATGGATCTCTAGAACGATCACATGTGCTCTTGCCATTAATGACGTAATTCTTACATATTTTTAAATTACAACCACCACAATCGTTCAATTGACTATTATTTCAAATACGCTTCATTATTGAAAATCGGTTGTTACAGTTTTGAGGGGATATTTAGAGATATTTTGGGGAATTTTCTCCTATTTGAAGGTAATTTCTACTGTATTAGTGATTTGGGTCTTCTGATTACTTTGATATATTTTTTTTGCATTTTTTTTTTCATATTTTGAAGATTTTTTGGCAATAATTTGTACTAGTGTGTGTGTTTGTGTATATAAGTTGGTTTGTATCTACGCATGGTAAAGATTTCGATTTGGTTAACATGTGGGTTTAGGGGTTGGTATGTGTATGTATGTTTATTTGTGTATGTGTATTTGCATTTGTGTATACATAAATTGTGTATATATGTCATGTTGCCTAATGTATATATGTATTTTATTTGTATTATATTTGTGTGTGTATTTATATTTGTGTATTTTTGTGCATAACTAAGATTCTGTTTGTTTTTTAAGAGGTAAATGTCTGGAGTCTGCAGACCACATCTGCAGACATCTGTAGAAGAAGAGATAGACCAAATGTATGCAGTCTGTAAGAAGAAGCGTGTTTGTTTTTTAACGTCTGTTAACTCTTAAAATAAATTGGTGGTGGTGTACGGTGGTGGGTGATGGGATGGCGGCCGGCGATGGTGGGCGGCGGCGGTGATGGCCGGAGGTGGTGGGTGGTGGTGGCCGGCGGCAGTGGGTGGTGGTGGGTGGTCTCTGCAGACCTTTGAAGATCCTAGAAGTGGTTGGTTCACATCTGCACCAAGAAGATCTCGCGCAGACGTTTTTTAATGAAACGTTTTCGAAAAAACAAACAGTCTGCATATGTCAATGTCTGCGCGTGGTCTGCGCGGCGCAGACAAAAGAGGCTGCGCAGACCTTCTGGCAAAAAACAAACAGAAGCTAAGTGTTTGTAAAATTGTAAGTTGACTAATGTACTTATATGTGTATGTGTCATGCATATTTGTGTATGTGTGTGTGTATATACATAAATTGTGTATATATGTCATGTAGTATATATTAAAAAATTCATATTAAATTATCTTTTTTATTTGAATTTATTTTTTTTATTTTGAATGAAAAATCATTTTTGTAATTTTAAAAAAAGAAAAATTAAGTTTTTAATAATGCCCTATAGCGACGACTTCTCGTCGCTAGTATTAGTTTTTTTGCGACGACAGCTATAGCGACAACAAATTTGAGCAATTGCGACGAATCAATAGAGACGACATTGTGGCGACAACGTGTCGTCGCTAAACTTTGCTTTTCGTGTAGTGTATATATATTGAATAATAATTAAAGTTCATTAGTGTTCCATTTGAGTCAATTTGGAAAGAACTAATTAATTAGCATGTTTTTAACTATGTTAATGTATATTGCTAATTACACAAAACATACTGTGTGTTATTTTTCTTCACCAGGCATTACTTTTGCTATAAACAACAATATCTCACTCCACAAATATTACAAAAGAAAAAGAAAAAAAAATTGCAACGCATAACACATACATGGCATACACATGTATGTATGTATGTATGTATGTATGTATGTGACTCTTTTTATATGTTCTTTGTAAACTCTTTGATTTTATTATATCTTATCATTATACATGATTACTCAATACACACACATACATATGTGTGTGTATCATGATCTTAGCTACATTCTTTTATATTCAAATGTAAATGTCAAACATTAAAAAATGGTGGTTTAATTACCAATTGTCCCTTTTGTGACACTCAACACTAGTCTCCAACTAAGTATCACTTCTATAAATAGCAATCTCCCTTTTTTCTAAAGCAAGCCAACTAGAGAGAGAGAGAGAGAGATGATGATGATCATGATCAAAGGGCTTGCAATGGTAGTCTTTATAGGCTACCTTCTCCTATGGGTGATCACACCAACCTACGTCTATAAGCAAAAATGGCTCGTAACAGTTCGAGCCCACACGACTTCTACTTACTTTGGAACTCAAGGTTTGGTTCCACCTCTTCAAGTTGAACGACCATTATTTGAATCTATACTCTAATTTTACTAATATAATTACATGTATAATTACATTAAAAAAGAAAAAATAGCATGCTTTCTTGCTTTATTTTCTAATAGTTATATTTTTTACGTTTTATTTATTTAAGTTGTGTATAACCTTTAGGCCCAACGATGTTGCTCTACACATTCCCAGTCTTGTTCATAGCGGTCGTGGGAAGTGTATATCTCCATTTAAGAAAAAATGCAAACCAAAACCGAGATGAAGGGTATAATTGTCATTTCTACAATTTTTTAATGTTATTTTTGTTATTTCATAATATATTGCTAATATATACACTTTATCTTCTCAAACTCTAGAGAAAAAGAAGCTACCCTGGATAACTTGAGTATATGGAGAAGGCCAATGATCATCAAAGGCCTTGGGATCGTCACAAAGATCGAACTCGCTTTCTTTGTTATGTTTATCGCTCTCATCATCTGGTCTTTCACGACATACTTACATGTCGGTTTTGCTAAAATCACCCACAAATCAGCCGCGAAAAAGGGAGAGGAAGTGTGCGTAAATCAACATCTTGTTTGCCAATAGCCCAATATATAGAGATGTTCGAAAGATAACAATTAAAAACCAGAAAACCTAAAAATTATTGGATTCTTATGCGAAAAACACATATAAAACTTGTTTTATCACAAGAATTTTTTTTTTTACATAATATATGGAAATTGGATATAAACGCATCCAGAAGTTGTTCTAATTAAAAAAAAAAACATTTCTATAAAAAAAATAAAATGTATTAATTTCAATAATATTTAGGTTTGTTATCTTCTTAAGAAACCTTTTATATATACACACACTATTACTACAAAATACATCATATACACACACACACACTAGCCTAGAAAACCCGTGTATTACACGGGTTCAATAATTGAAACATATAAATCGTTAATATCAAATAAAATAAATATTTCATAATTATAAAATTATATTTCAGGATAAGATATAATTAAAATATTCTTATAATTTATTAAATTTTAGTAAATTAGTAAATTATTATAAAAAGATATATATTTTCTGATATTTAATTATATAATTTAATTAGGAAAGATTATTAATATTTATTATGAGAAAGTTTTTGGATTGTAAAGAATGTGACATGTGTCTCCTAAAAATACTCCTTTATTACAATAGATGGATATATTTATATACACTCGTATTAACCCGGCCTAGATTTTTTTGGTTGATAGTTGGGAATCAAAGTTGGACTCGGTGGCTCTACGGTTCGGGTTAATTGGTAACTTGTGTCTAGCCTTTTTGTTCTTCCCCGTGACTCGAGGATCATCTATATTATCGCTGTTTGGGCTGACCTCTGAGGCCAGCATCAAGTACCACATATGGCTCGGGCATATTGTTATGACTCTTTTCACTTCTCATGGTGTTTGTTACATTATTTATTGGATCGCAACCAAACAGACCTCAGAGGTAACAATATTGTATTGTTATGTTATGAATTAGCTAGTTACAATCTTTATGGCTGACAAGTCCTGAAAATATTCGACCAGTGAAGTTGGAAAATTGTGATAAAATCCACAAGTGTTTCAATATTTTCCACTTAAAAGTCAACTTTTATGATGGTATGGTCCCAAATCATTAAAAAAGGCATACCGCGTACCTGACTACCCGGTGCTTTACTTAGATTCCAATTTGCACAAGGACCCGGGAAAGGTCAGATCCTTTTGTGATCTGATGTATACAGCCTTACCCTATACACTTGTGAAAGAGTTTTTTTCCATGGTTTGAACATGTGACCACAAGGTCATAAAACAGTAACACTACCATTTGCTTCAAGGCCCGTTCTTTTTTATTAAACATTGTAAATACTAACTCACCAAATAAAGAGAAAAAAACACACACAAATCTAATTCAAAATCTTTCTTCTTTAATTTTATTGGTGATTACCAATGATTTTTATAAAATTTATTTTATACTCTTCTCTTTTAAGACTTTCTTTTACACGTTAGAAATTTGTTTGTCACTACTTACTGGATAGCAACAGAAACTTTCAAATTTTATTTTTTTTTAATTTTACTTCTAAAAATTAACATGGCCCTCAGCTCATTGATCCATCTGTTTTTATATTTTTTGGTCACCAATTCTCTAGTAGTGTATCAACTTATGTTATATGATGTTTAATTTAGATGGTGAAATGGGCAAAAACTGACATATCGAATGTAGCCGGAGAGTTGGCTTTGGTAGCAGGATTGGTCATGTGGGCAACAACGTTTCCAAAGATTAGACGAAAGATGTTTGAGCTTTTCTTTTACACTCACCACTTATACATCCTCTTCGTCGTGTTCTTCGTGTTCCATGTTGGCATAGCGTACGCCTCCATCATGCTTCCTGGGTTCTACCTCTTCATGATCGATCGATTCTTGAGATTCTTACAATCGAAGGGGACCGTTCGAGTGGTTTCTGCTCGCCTTCTTCCATGTGAAACTCTTGAGCTCAACTTCTCCAAAAGCCGAGGTAAACTTCATCCAGCCTTTCGTACCAACCAATATTGATCGCTTGCTTAATTAAAATGTGATGGTCTGATTTTTTTTCTTCCAAACAGGTCTGGATTATACACCAACAAGCATCATATTCATCAATGTACCAAGCATTTCAAAGGCTCAATGGCATCCATTCACCATTACTTCAAGTAGCAATTTGGAGCCAGAAAAGCTAAGTGTTATGATAAAAAGTGAAGGAAGTTGGTCTAGGAAACTATACCAAATGCTATCATCTCCAACTTCTATTGACCGGCTCGATGTATGCATTGAAGGACCATATGGACCTATCTCAACCAATTTCCTAAGGTAAAATGTTCATGATAATGATTTGTTTTAGGTTATGTTCATTTGGGTATACTTAAAAATGATCAAGTAATGGTTTCAGGCACGATACGCTAGTGATGGTGAGCGGAGGAAGTGGGATAACACCGTTTATCTCAATATTTAGGGAGCTTGTTTACACCACCGAAAACTTAAAATGTAAAGCTCCAAAAATTCTGCTGATAAGTGCGTTTAAAGACTCGTCTGATCTAACCATGCTAGAATTGTTATTGCCATCATCTGGTGCACCTGTAGAGTTTTCAAAACTAGAGTTACAAATCGAGGCTTATGTGACAAGAGAGAACCAGCACGTGAATGATAAGAAACCAGTGAGTTCCATATGGTTTAAACCAAACCCTTCAGATGCACCCATTACTCCAATTTTAGGACAAAACGGTTGGTTATGGCTTGGTGCGATTATTTCATGTTCTTTTGTGATTTTCCTCGTGTCGATGGGACTTGTAACGCGATTTTACATCTATCCTATTGATAAAAACACTAACAAAGTGTACTCGTATGGATCGAGGGCCGTGTTGAATATGTTGCTTATTTGTGTATCTATAATGGTAACATGCTGTGTGGGCTTTTGGTGGAATAAGAAGAGAAATGCAATGGACTCAAAGCAGATACAAAGCATGGAGGGGGTGACACCAGTTAGCTCACCCAACTCATGGTTCTATAACGCGGATAGAGAGCTTGAAAGTGTGCCACAACAATCGCTCTTTCAGTCTACAAATGTGCATTTTGGTAAAAGGCCAGATATTAAGAGTAAGACCATTTTCTAGGCCTTAGGCATTAAAATGTTCACACTTTTGAATATGTGTTAACACAAACCCTAACAATTTTTATTTTGTTTATGTTTTTGTTTAGGAATTTTGTTTGAGCAAAAAGAATCAAGTGTTGGAGTTCTTGTTTGTGGACCAAAGAAGATGAGGCATGAGGTTGCAAATATATGTTCATCCGGATTGGCTTCAAACTTGCATTTTGAGTCCATAAGTTTTAGTTGGTGATTGGCTTTTACATGTTACAAGATATGGTGTGCAGCAAGTTTTTTGTTTTTGTTTTTTTTAATCCTCCCTTTCAACGATTCAAACTTCGTTTATGTTCGATAAAGCTATCAAAAAATAGAAATGTGTGTGAATTTGTTTTGTTTGTAAAACCGTAATACATAAATAAAACGTTTATTAATTTACTAGCAAATAATTTTTGGGTATTTGTTTTAATGTTTTGGTGGGGTTGCACTTCGCAGTTGTTCACCGTAACATCTTCTACTTTTCTAGGTTATTTTGGATATTAATTTTATAAAGTTAATTCAAATCCAAATTATAAAATAAATAAATAATAAATTTATAATATTAAATAAAATACGTAGATATCTATTTATTGATAAAAAAGATATCAGGGTAAAATCGTAAAAAAATATATTCCATTTTAAACGTGAAACCAAGAAGACGGGAAAGAGAGATTCTCTATCTTTAGTGGAAAGGTTAGCTCCATTATATATTTGTATAAACGTCTCCGTTGATGGTGGTGGTACGGGACCATACGGGACTCGACATAAACTAAAAATAAATAAATAAAATGGTGAACATCACCAAATAAGATCGATATTATAAAAAATCATTATAATCGAAACCTGCATGTTTAATTGAACAGCAAAAGAAATTAAAATTAGAACAAATTTCCTTATCTTAATTCAATTAAAGAAATTTCATGTTGCTTACAATCACCGTTACTACCACTACCAGTATTCAGCAAAGTTAGTTTAATGGTTAAGGTTTGGCACTTTCTTCTTGAAGACAAGGGTTCAAATCTTAAGCTTAATCTCGAGTTCTGAACCAATAGGGGGCGAGAATTTACCTATTCCACAGGGTTCGTGGGGTACGGTCTCACGGTCGGCAATCGAGGAATCAATCTTAGTTACCAACCGCCTGGATTACTGAATGTATCACGGGACCCACTACCGTTAAAAAAAAACTACCACTACATTACATTCTAATTATTGTTTAAATTAGAAATAAGCATGATTCTTTTATCATTTAAATACGATCGATCATCATATTTGAATCCGAAAGGCTACATTATAAGTTAAATTTTAAGATTCCGAACCATTTGTTAATGGTAATTTTAGGCAAAGCAGCACCACCATGTCTCATCTGGCATGAGAGGAAATGCAAATGGGAGTGACCACAAAAGTATACAACTATTGTTATTGGGGATCATTTTTAGTGCCAATAAAGTGTTTAGACAAACCAGTTATGTCCAAACACCATTTTTCTATCAACTTTTTTCCTAAATTAACTTGCATAAACAAAAATCAAATAAATTACAAAATTAACATATAATCAATACATTAAACAAGTCCATGTAATTGTTTCTTGTGATATAATAACTGTGTTTTCCTTTGGTTTATTGATAGGGCCAGAGTAATTCAGTATGTGACCTAGTTATGTTTTTTTAATGGTCATGACTCATGAGAACCTGCTTACTATGTTTAGCATAAATAAGGTTCCTCTATAAACGCATAGTTGTCTTGCTCTATGATGCAAACATACGACAGATATATAAGTTTCATCTTTTGTTGTTATCTGTAAGTCAGGGGTCTTTTCAGAAGCAACTTCTTTATCTCATTGGAATAAAAGTAAGGTTTGTCTACGACCACCCCCCCCTCCCCCCATACTCTACTAAAAATTGATGGGTATGTTTTTGTTTTTGTTATCCTTTGTTGTTACTTTTTCTCTGGTTACACAGTTTTGAAGGAAAAAAGCCTTATATACATTATTAGATTTTCATCCAAAAAACTACATAGGTATTTATTTGTTCAACTTCTGGTTTACAAAAACCCATCCACCCCCTGAGGTTTTTCTCAAAGTCAGAAAACAGAAAGAAATACAAAACAATACAACTTCTGGACTTGCTACCATATAAATTACCTTTTTACCTCATGAACGAAAGATTCATCCTTTTCTTCGGGTGGTAAAATCTTTGTTTTGGCTGAAGATCTTGTTGATCTTTTTAAAAAGATTTACTGAATTGTGTGTTCCCGTCAGGTTTCTTCTGTAATTTCATTGGATGAAAGTTTCTCTCCCAAGTCACCAAGCAAATCATGGTATTCAGAAAAAGATGGATGTGACTGACAAGTGTAAATCATATTAGTGATGTGTCAAAGTAAACGATTAAAGACAGGTGTAAAACTGGACGGCTTTTGCAGACCCATAAACAAATCTATGAACATTTTTTTTTCTACAAATAAACATGGTGCCAGAGATGATTATAAGAACAATATTTTTACAAAAAAGTAAACATTATTCATTAAAACAATTCCAGCGCCTTACAACTGATTAGACTGTCCCAACCGCCCATTTAGTTAAGTACTTTAACTCAACCCATTTATACATAATCATATTAAAATTTGAGTTAATTACCGAGATGGTTCATATAGTTAGCTAGTATTTCAGTCTTGTTCCCTAGGTTACATAAATTACCCATATGGTCCCAAACTTTAAACCTTTGTAACACATATAGTCCTTAAATGATGGTAATTTAATCAATTATGTGAGGGTAATTTGGTGACCTAAGCACTATATGTGTTACAAATGTCTAAAGTTTGGGACCATATGGGTAATTTATGAAACCTAGGGACCAAGAGTAAAATACTAGCAAGCCACATGGACCATATAGGTAATTTACACATAAAATTTTCACCTTTATTTAATAATTGGAAATTTTAATAAACATACCTGCAGCGTTGCGTTGTATGCTTGCCAGAGCCTCATATCATGACGAAATAGATCAATGAGAACCTGTACCAAAATCAGGTTAAATATACTAAGACATTTTCTAAAGTTATTCAATTACAGAAATTTAGTTTCCAAAAAATATCCGCTTCAAAAGAATCTGATTCCCATTCTACCACTAGAGTAGCTATATCATACCCCACTTCGTCCATCTATAAATTGCGATTAAGTTTGGCAAAATGAACAGGTCGGGTTGGATAACGGGTCGGAAAGGGTGTAGGTCAGGATGGGTGCGAGTCAGGTAGTGTTTTGAGCAAAATTAGTTTGGATCTAAATGGGTTGTTTTTAAAAACATCAATTTAAATCAAGACAAAATGGATTGTAAGTTTGTAAATGAACAAATAGTTCATTTGAATAATTTTTAGTGATTTTCTCATCAAATAAGTTATTAACCATTCTTACCTAATGCAAATTCATTTTATTCACATAGTTTTTATGTTACTCATCTTGACTCATATTGTGATAAGATGTTGCCCATCTCAACCCAATTTTTGTTATGATATTTACCTATTTCAATATAAAATACAATAACTATCTACCCAAACTAACCAATTTTTCTTGCTTTGGGTCAAGATTGTCATGCCTAATTGCGACATTTGACTAACTGCATAGTTTAGGAGAGCACTGGACTCTTAGTTATGTATCTAACATAATCTTCAAATATTAACAAAAATAAAGTGATATGTGAACCCGGATTAACAGCGTCAAATTTTGCATGATGAAACGGAAAACAGGTGGCTGTAAATAGTGTCATATTTCCAAAAACAGAAATGTATTGTCATGGTGTATTGTGCTTGTACTGAACAAAAAGATTTTAAACTACAGATTTTTATTCTATAATTTTTAACTTTACAAGATAGAATTTAGGGTGTGTACCTCAGATCGCCTCAAAAGGGTTGCCAGAACTACAATCCACTCTTTAAACTTGACTGAGCACATGTGGGACAAGAGGAATTCTGCATCCAACCGACTTTGCAAAGTTCCCATTTGAAGCTGAAAAGAAATAAAAGGCAAATTTTTTACGTGTAATTTGAGAGGAGCTATCATGTTGAAACATTAAATAACCCCTCCCCCCCCCCTCCCCCCAACAAAAAAAAAAAAACACACACACACACTATAAAAAGTCTAATTTCAAAAAATGAAAGGTGAATGCAAAAAGCTTCTTCAAAACCTCAACTTTAAGTACACTTTTCATAAAAATTCAGAAGTCATCAACTTGAACATAATATTCACAGAAGTTCCCAATTTTGTAACTTTAAACCTGGTTTGGCAAATAGCATGTTAAATAGCAACTATAACCAGGGAAGGATGAGAGATGATATAGGGGATATACATAAATTTTATTTTGATTTTTTGATTTACTGATTATATATGATCAGAATAATCAAGATTTGGAGACACAAAAGGAGTTATTATAACTGGTTATTGAATAGATGTAGAATTATCTATCAGCGACTTTAATTAAGCATAGATCATTTTTAATGCATATAACATGATAATGAGGAGGAATACCTTCTGACTTATTAACTGAAGTCCAGAAGAAAAATTCTCCAAACGAGCACTTCCATATTTTTCGCGTTGAAGATATTCCTACCAATTATAATTGAATAATACAATAAGAATATACTCATGTTTTTTTTATCATATTCATATCAATTTAACAACGGGTTTTTTTTCACAAAAGAAAAAAAAAAACTCTTACCACTAGATCAAACTGGGTGCCTTTCACAAATGCAACAAGCTTGGATAATTCTTTCCCAGACATCAAGTAGCTAGCATGACTTTCTAGAATATTTTTGACAGAAGCAACATGTGCATTCTGTTCTTTGAATGAAGGGCTGCATTTCCAAATAGATAAATTATAATACTCATGGTACATGCAATCAACCAGAGAATATATTGATTAATTGGTTACCTTCTTGGCTCTGTAGACTGTCTCCTATAACTAGAAGGAAAAAGAAAATATCCTAGAAATCTGGGAGAGAGTTTATCTGAATCTGTAGTTGCAGGTTCATATTCCCTTCCTGATCTTAACAGAAATCTCACCTGGATAAGAAACAGAATACCTTTCTTATCATTCAGCATCAAGGTATATTGAATAGAAGTGGCAAAAGGGCAGGTCAGGCAGGTATGATAATGGGTCAAAAGGAGGGTCTGGGCTCAATTTTTTCATTTGTCCTTGAAATTTACAAATAATTAACATATCAAATATCATTATGAAAAGTTGAAAACTATATAAATAAACAACTGGTTTTTTTAATTTTTTGATGAAAAAACACTTGATTTTTTTGGGTTTACGCATCTGACCAGATAGTGGTTAAATATAACCTGAATTGACCCATTAGTAGGTAAATGGTTGAAATTGCCACCTCTAGAATCAACCATTTTACTCAAGACTAATACTCCCCACACGTACCAGCTCTCCAGCAAGTTCGTATAATGATTCATCCAGTGTCGCCTACACAATCCTTCAATTTAGATCACAGGAAAGAGTAACAGGGGGCATAAATGAAACATATCATCAATTAATTTTACCTGTAACAAGCGTAGAGCACAGTATTGACTGACAGGTGCTCCTTCCAGTTTTGCTATAACCTAAAACATTAGAAGTTACTTCATGAGGCATTGTATCCATTAAACAATAAAATTAAAATAAATAAATATAACTTATAAGTTTCAAATCATTAAGTGTTGAGTCCTTCTACACTTACAAGTATATAACAAGCAGCTGTTTGATACCATCTCCTCTGGAAGCATTCTTCAAACAACCTGGATGGTTGGTCAGTTAACATATTACTGGTTAAAAAATCATGAAGCTTTGATACTTGCATAGCCACACAAGAAGAGATCATAAAGAAGTAAACAAAAAGAAATATTTATCATGAAAGCTTCGAGAAACATACAAGTCATGCACTGACCAATTTATAACCAAGTAAAATAGCTACTATATATTCTGAAAACTATCACAGTAATAAATGTAAATCATTTTGCTGTCATTGTATACCAAAAACAAAAATATAAAATGTATGTCCTTATTAAACTTAAACGGGCAATTCATCAGTCAATAAAATAGAGCAATACATGATTTTCACTCTCTCAAGTATGCAACGTAGAGTACGCCCACTATAGTTAGCTCCAAAAGTGAAGTTGAAACATAAGCAGTTTTTGATGGAAGGAAAACTTACTCTGTTGATCTTCCGGCAGCAGAAAACAAATCTGACCAATGACGGCCATCTGTCTTTCTTGCCACACTAACCACAACATCAAAGTACTCCGAAAAGTTTTTTATTAAATCACAAGTTTTCTCCAAAAGAGAAGGGTTATCTCTGTTAACATTTTGCCTGTCGAAACAAGTTTCATTAAAAGAAATCTATCATATGAGATAATTCTAACATGGAAAATAAGTGTAAGATGCAAAAGTGCAAAACTTTTCAAAAATATTGAAATAGCAATTGGTCTCTTTATAGGATTACACGAGTAGTGTAACATATGATTTTCACATAAACAAACATGGTAATTCAAACATCCAAATAAGTACATGTGGAAACTGGAAGCTTGTTATTTATAATGTAAAATTACCTGGAAATTTCAGTTTCAAAAACAGTAAAAAGAAGCCATTCTAAGCAATGGGAAAAATGAGGCTTCTCCTCAGACAACCGAGCCAGTTGTAAGGCTTCTTCACTCTTATCTCTCTATTCAGCATATAAACATAAAATAAGTAGAATTCAAATGGGGTGGGGGATTGGGTCCTAGTGGTAAGAGGTGTGTCCCATAACCAAAAGGTTGTGGAAACTGGAATCTAACCTTGTACAAGAAAAAAAATATCCTAGAAAAATTCTAGAAAAAGCTGTTCAAAAAAAAGTAGAAATCACGCAAATCTAAGTCTCTAAGTCGGTTTTACAATAATAGCAACTCTTTACAGTATCGATTTCAGTATAATACAAATTTGATTTACAGTGAAGGGAAATTTGGAAGTGTCACGTTGCAATCTACCTGAAGAAGGTGGCGAAGTAGACAATGTAGTATAGTTTGAGCTTGAGGAGATGGCTCAAAACATGGAAACTCTGTGCACGCAGAAAAGGATAGTCTTTGGGTAATGCCAACTACAATTCCAGCATTGGGAAGCAGACCAAGTGGATAAACCTCACGATCAAATTCAAGCTCAGGATCCAGCTACAATCAAAATAAGGTTTACATTAGAATTCCAGAAACATAAATATCATAAACAAAGAAATCAAAAACCAAACAAAACAATAAAAGGCAAACAAAACGCATAGTGGATAGTAATTTTCCTCTTTCATTTACCCTTCTGTAAAGAAAAAAATAACAAATACGCAATGAAATATGTATTTAATCTACTTACCTGCAAGAATTCTTCCTGCTTATAGGGGTCCACACCTGAAGATGGATACCAAACCTGCAACCACCAACTATATTATATATATGTTAAAGAATAAAATACTTAAAGTAGGAGGCAGCGCTTTCAAACCATCGATTTGGGCTGTGTTTTTAACCTGAACAGGTCAACCAAAAACTTCGCTAATACGGGAATAGGTCAAATCGATCAAACATCATTAAGTCGCCCTCGAAAGCCTTTTTCCCAGTCTAACAACCTCCTCAATTTTATTTAAGGATTTAGATTAATTTCGTCAAAATATTGTTTTTTTATAAAAAAACAGAAAAATTACGGTTGTGAATTAACCCAGCCAGTACTAAAAAAGTCTAGTTTAAAGCCAGCCTTGCCATCTCTAACTATAGCCATAGAATTTGGTTAGATAAGAAAACAGTCACCTGCATTCCCCGATGACCATAGTCTAACCATGATACTTCCTCAATCAAATTTGTCTTCACTGACCGCCCACAGGTAACCCAAAACAATTCTATAGAATCTGTAAGCTCCCTTTCTCGACCATCAATTAAATCAAGCAATGATAGCTCCCCATTTGCCCTTAGTATTAAACATCTGAAAGGGGAAATGCAGTAGCTTAAGATTCAAAATAAGCAAAAATAATCATTTATGTGTTTATAAAAAGAAACACACACCTAATGGGCTCTTTTTCTAATGAATTTGGAGATGACGAAGCTTCTTTAATGGAGGCATCACTTTCAAGCTGATCAGGTATAAAATGCATTGCAGCAGGATGACACTTCGCAGTCATGATGGATAGCTCTCGTACTGTAGAAAGCTGTTTGTCATTTTATCACTTAAAAATGCAGGATGAAACTTTAGCCTACACTAACCATCGCTAAAAACACAGTGTGCCAAATAAGATCTAACGACCAGAAACAAACTGATCCAAGGATTTATCTACCTGTATATCCGGATTACTGGAAGGAGTCAAGTCACCAAATACTTCAACATGATATATATGGACATCAAATGGATGGTAAGTCACAAGTAAATAGTCATTATAGACATCCATCACCATGGGTTTTGCAAGCAACTGCTTCTGATAAAGAAGTGAGCTCTGATCAAGATGATATCTTGGGTAGAACAGCAACTCATACCTGAAGATAATAAATATTATTTTAAAAGTTGAACTTAAAATATTAAATTTAATGCCAAGAAATCAGACCCAACAAACACCCACAAACAATTGCAACACAAATTAAAGTGCAAAAAATAATTAAGAGTATGGCAATATAACAAGGTTAACTGACGCAATGTGATCGGGCTATATCCACGGCAAACTAGAAAAATTTTCTTGTTAATGATTTTGGTACGTTAGCAGCTACATAAATGTTGCATACAGAAAATCGAATAAGGGTCAATTGCATGTTCTCTGCAGCTTGAAAACCTACCAGAAAACCAAGTCTTAAATTATATACTAGCCTTGCCCGTAATTCTATGTTGTGCTCTAGGACCCCTACCAAGGCGCTCCGCGCTCACACTTCCACTATCCAAGTGGCAATCAGGTCCCTTCGGCAACCATCATGGCAAGTTGGCAATCATCAGACTCCATAACTCAGCAATTAAAAGTTGTGATGAAGAATTGTTTGTTCACATGAAAGAGTATAGGTAGATAAACAATTATCATTTATCAATTAAACATCAACCACAAAAAAAGTCTAAATGTGTATAAACAACTCACGCATTAGATGACTCAATGTAGTTGCAAACAACAACAATTTTCCCCATCCACAACAATCCTGTGCATTGAATCTTTTGTTCCTGAGTAACATCACCAAAAAACCTCCATCTATTTAATCGAATGTCATATAAAATCAATCCATGAAGGCCAGCAACAGCTAGATACATTCCATCCTCACTAGCTGCCACATGAAGAACAGGCCAATTTTGTGAGATATAGGAAACCTGCATAGGAGAATACCAATCTGAGCATAAATTTACAACAATATACAGAGAAAATTATCACATAACAAGATGGCGATTTCGACCCACCTCCTTATTTATGGATCAATTCGGGTTATAATATATTTCCAACATGTCAAACCGGTAAAATAAAAATAGTTGTCTAAAATGGAAACGAATCAAATGGGTTAAATCTAAAGTCACCCAGATTTTTTATGCATTCATAAAAACTCCTATAAATCAATTTATTCATACATCAAATTATAAATAACAATTTCTGTAAACATATTTGATACATCAACTAGCCATCACTTTCCAAAACGACTTAAACGGTTTTGACCCATGAAAAAAACTTGCAAGTTGTGGTAGGAACCAGTTTAACCTGTTACCCAACCCCCCCCCCCTTTCAAGATGTTGCTGCCTATGATTGATACTACACATAACTGGAAGGTTAAGATGTGTTAATTTCAGTTCATCTGTATCCTCAGACTGCACAACAAGTAGCCGATCTTCACCGTAGATAACTTGACGGACATGAGTTTTGCCAGAAACCCCTCTATTAAGGCAACATTTTCCAAAAGAAAATGCAAGTATTCTTTCGGAAGAACCTGCTTCAATTGCATAAAGTCTATAACCATATTCATCCCACTGCATAAATGAAGTGCCACTCATCAATGGTTCATAATTGCCATCTTGATTTGGCTTAACTGCTGGAGAAGATGCAGAATTTAAGCCAATTTGGCGTATCGTAGACATTAAACGACAACCAGATATAGACCACACTGTAAATCCCCTTAATTTCCATCCAACTGCAAAAGCAGAGCTATCAGGTGTCCACGCTATAGAACTAACTGCACCGGTATCATCCATTGAATATCTACAACAGCATAAGAGCATCAAGGGTTATTTGAACTGTATGAGATTAAAAACTAACCAAATTGACCCATTCATAATCATAAGTAAACAGGTGGAAATTGCCATTTCTACCAACAAGACTGATTTACTGAAAGGTGTCATGAAAAAGCAAAACTTACCCCCAGTCATGTAATGATACAGTTCGAATAAGTGCTACAGGCTCACTAATTTCATACAATTCTACGACACCTCTTCTGGTGCCAACAGCAAGGATTTGTTGGTCTGGTGAAACTGAAGCACATACTGCATCATCAGATCCTAACCTATATTCAGGTTTAACAGAATCTGGTTGCTTTAAACCTCTTTTACTTACAGAACATAACACCAGTTGTCCATCAGAGAATAGAACAAATAAAAGCCTCAGTGGCAAACAAAAGTCCAAAAAAGTGACTGCAGGCTTTCTAGACAAAGAATGACAGGATGATATAACACCGTGAATCCCTCCAGAAGTTACACCATTGGACAACTTTGAATGGCCATTTTCATTATATAAATTGAAATCCAGATCCAAGGATCCATAAAACTGGGCAACAGTAAATCAAAACTAAAAGTTATAACTAACTGGAACATGTATAATCTATTTTACCGAGCAAAACAAAATATTCATGAGTTGCAAATATTTGGCTTGCATTACCTCACCCTTCCAAGACATATTATACAAAGTTCCATTAGAAAGTCCAACAAGCAAGTTTTTGCTGTCACAAATGATATTGCTCCTGTCACAAAGGTAAAAGAAGGATTAATATATACTACGATCAATAGGAGCAAGGGAAGAGACATTATATAAATTATTTTTCCATGAGATGGTTGATCTAACATTTCTTAATATTAAGACTTAAAAGCATTTACATCCCTATCTCTATCTCTATAGTTTTACTAAATATCATCTTTTTCTAACTTTACATTTAAATTTTGTTTAGCCTGCCACATCCCAGTCTCCATCTATATCTATATTTCACTCACAAATATTTATTTTATTATTCTATCTCTTATACACTCGCAAAATATAATAGAGATTGTGAATTGTAATCTCTATTTTTAGAAAAATCCCTATCCAAAAAATTCTAAATTTTAGAAATAGAGATGGAGATAGAGATTCGGCCCAAAATCTCTAAGTTTTAGAAATGAAGATTGAGATAGAGAAGGGGATGTGAAAGCCCTAAGAGTGGAGAACATATTTGACTCTGAAAACAATAGTGCCTCAAAGAAAGTCGTTTAAGGCTAATATAGAACAATAACTCTTATTAGAAACAACATCCTCGCCTCAAATTTTCAGAACATGCGGGTTCACCAAAAAAGATAAAAGAAAGTGAACACATGCTCTAAGAAATATTTGAAGATTAGAAGGTTCAAAAGGTTGTGGAGCTGAGGAAAAGTCAAAAACATGATGACAACTAAAGTACTGGACTGCCCTTGTTGCAGGACTAACATAAGAGTACTGTTGTGATCTTTTTGATGTAATTAAATCATAGTGACAGTGGTTACAATCAAATTATATACAATAGTTGATGAGATAATGGATGTGGAGCTCACTAAGCATTCATAATTTCATTAAGGCCATCGATGTATCAAAACTATCATATAGGCCACACAACACCCAAGTATGTATACTAAGCCATTTCAACCAAAGACATCAGAATGATGAATATGGCCATAAACATTTTAAGCTTCAAAATTATGGTTGATAGGTTGTCAACATATTATATGTTAAAATTCTTGTCTTTTTATAACACTTGCCAGCTTTTCATCATTCTTGACTTTAATTTGCACAATGAGCTCCGATGAGTGTGCTTCAAAATCCGTTGCGCGATGCGTAATGTGAGTGCATCATGAATGCAATGCGCTCTTTATTAAAAAGTTTCTAAATTTCCAAAACATGTGTAAATAACTACATACATGCACATTCTTAAGTAACAATAAGCTAAAATTCAATATATACTGAGATAAAAAGAACTTGTTTTGAGTAACAACAGCAGCCAGCAGGCATTCAACAATTAAAGCATAAAAACACAAATGCAATAATATAATATGGGCATATGGGGGTATTTAAACAACAAAATTGCAATAATATGGGGGCATTTAAACAGCAGCAGATATTTTGAACAGAAACAAGATTAGAAGAACAAAATTTTGAAAAAGCGCAACTAAAAATCATATTGAGCGCATTAAGTGCATCGCAATTTGCACCACAATATGTGATTTCCAACGTAACTTGGCCGCAACATGTAAACACTACACAATATTAAAAAAAAATGGTGAACGTCACCATTAGCGCCCCTCACCGACCGATCCCACGGCCAACATGAGGGAGGTAAATCGCGTGACCCAGGGAAAATTGGGTGGTGACGGGCTTTGAACCCTAGACCTCCATTATGGATTCCCACTACCCCTTACACAATATTAGTTGTGATGTGAATATGCGATTGTTGAGCGCATTGCTCAGTACGCGAGGATTTTTAAACCAAGTCGTGATCAACATGTTTTGGCCAAAATTGGGATAAGTGGCACAAGACACATACCTGGGTGGCATGTATGATAATTTTAATAGATGGTTGATCTTTCTGAAAAAAAACTAAATACTTGAGTGGCCTCACTTACATTTTCTTTAAAAGTTAGCTAGAATCTTGTGTGGAACCGGCCCTACTCTCTTTTTTTTTTTGTATTGTATCAACACTTTTTACATATCACTCTTACATGAAATGATATATTCTTAATTCCATAAACGTCCAATATGCTAAGTACTTATATATAGCATAAGAACTAAGAACTTAAACTATAATCAAACCCTTAAGAAGTTAGAGGTGGCACTTACACTGTTAAATCCTTGACTGAAAAAGGGACCTCCTCACTCATAAGTAGAGAAATAGTTGCAAGAGACAGATTGGATGGTTGCTTTCCTCCTATGTGAATTTTTTTCTCAGAAAATTGAACTTTATAAACATGAAGAAAGAATGAAGATGTCTGCAAGCATAGGAAACCGTATAAAACTTACTTTACTCTACATATGAATCAAAATTAAACAATGCAGAGGTCTGCCAATTTCATACTTACAATAACAGCAATTAATTTAGTATCAGGACTCCAGATAGCCTGCAAGTTCTCTCCCTCTCTTGCTATTGAATCCGGACCTCTCTTGTACTTCCCTAATCTTACCCTATGCTGCATTAAATTATACCAAAAAAAGTCAGCTTCGATAATCCAAATCTCATTTTAAGCCTACAAAGATATATAATGCAGTAATGCACTTTACCAGCATATTAGATAAACAGTAAATACACATGTATCAATCTTGAACCAGCTCAAATGCATACATAAAGTAAACTTACATCTAGTAACACTCATTAACAGCTTCAATCTAACAGTATGAATTGATGATTTATATGAGCACATGGACATATATGTGCATATATATACAAGGGATGGAAGTATACATAACTTACTCTTAAAGCAATAACCCAAATAACTCCGCCAAGATGAAGCCAAATCTTGGGGTTTTTTTTAACATCATTGTAACACATTTAGAAAACTTTATGCGTTAATGACTTTGTGTAAATTTACCTCTAAATGTGTTACAATGATCTTCAAAAAAAATCCAAGATTTAGCTTCATCTTGACGGAGTTATTAGGGTTATTGCTTTGGGAATGGGTTATTATTACTTCCAATCCGATATATATATATATAGGATTTGGTTCAAATAAGAACCCTGCTTAATTGTGGTAACCCAAATAACCCTGCAAAAAATGCCCGAATCTTTTTTTTTTCATGGTTTTTATTATACATATTTAGGGGGGTTTCTTTTTTGTGTTTTGGCTAATTCGCAATGCAAATCGAATTTGTATCGGTGTAAAAGTTTTGCACTTTTCTAAATGTTGTGAAATGCAAATCGAATTTACACCGATGCAAATTCGATTTGCCTTGCGAATTAGCCAAAACACAAAAAGAAACCCCCTAAATATGTATAATAAAGACCATGAAAAAAAATCAAAGATTCGGTCATTTTTTGCAGGGTTATTGTGGGTTAACAACGGAACCTTCCCCTATATATATATATGACACCCTACTGCAACAAACATCAAGGTACAAAAGATTTTGATGCGGTAGCATCCGGGCTAAGATTTAGGATGATCCCAATCCAAAATGAGATATTGGTTGAAGATTATCCAAGAAATTTGAATTTGAATAATTATCTTTTTTTGTATATTTATCTAGTTTATTATTATATGTAGGCTTAGTAATTATCTTTAGGTTTAGTATAAATACTAGGGTTTGTTTTTATTTGTTAGTAGTTTTTGATTGAGTTTTAATATAAGAACATTGTTCTTGGAACCTTAGGGTTCATATTAAAGTCTTTGATTAACTAATCGTTCTTGAGTCATTTGATTGCTTCCGAAACTGCATCAGTTGGTACCAGAGCTTTGGTTTTCAAATGGCTGCTTGTGGAGTGAATCATCATCTCCGTCGTCGAACCGCCGATAGAGGCAACGATCGAGTCCTGTTCAGTTCACAAGGTTGCAAGTTTCAGGAAACCAACCCAGATTCTTTCATCGAGGATGAGAACCATGGGAAGGAGGAGTATCCTGAAGGTTGTAGCGGTATCTATCTGTCGCCTCCTTGTTTCGATGATTATGGAGATGAAGAGGCTAGCAAAAATGATTATTTATGGGTTTCAAAAGTCTTGAACGGGGCTGCCATACGAGAGGGTGGAAAACTGGATGGGATTGGCTTTTTATCGGGATCCAGGTGTGGGTCGATTGAAAGATCTGTAGGCCTGAATGAGAAGTCTTTGAACCGACGGATGACAATATATGCAAACTCATCTGATAGTAAGTTTGATGAGTTTTTAAAGATATATTATAATCACAGAAACCCAATGGGTTCTTCAAGTGGAGTTCCAGTTGCTTTAGATGATCGGGATGTGCTTCCTGTTAATCAACAATTTTTGGAAACTCAAACTACCAAGCCAATTATTGGGAATAATTTGAATGTGAATTTATTAAATTTTGATGGCTTGCTCAGTTTCAATTTTCGAAAGGATGTGATAATTGTTACCGATTCCATTTACAAAAGTATTCCAATTATTGAAGATAATATTTACTTTCTAAATGTTGCGGCAAGTCAAGGCGTCGGTGGACCTTTTAGAGCTTTGGAACTACTTCCAAAGGGGTGTCCAACACTTGTAATGAGTAATTATGTGTGAGACTTAGGATTCTAGAAGATATACAAATTAACGTGAGGAATAAGGGGGGTAGAGCTTTTTCCGTTTGACCCAGGTGGGTTTGATCTGAAGTCAAAACTCGAGGATGAGTTTTCTTTAAGATGTGGAGAATGATGCGGTAGCATCCGGGCTAAGATTTAGGATGATCCCAATCCAAAATGAGATATTGGTTGAAGATTATCCAAGAAATTTGAATTTGAATAATTATCTTTTTTGTATATTTATCTAGTTTATTATTATATGTAGGTTTAGTAATTATCTTTAGGTTTAGTATAAATACTAGGGTTTGTTTTCATTTGTTAGTAGTTTTGTTGATTATTGAATATAAGAACATTGTTCTTGAAACCTTTGGGTTTATGTTTAAGCTTTTGATTATCTAATTGTTCTTGAGCCATTTTGATTGCTTGCGAAACTGCATCAAATTTGCCTACCATTAACAATCTAACAAATAACATTTTTCAGTTTCTAAATCATACATACATTGTTTACTTGTTTGTAGTACTTCATTCCTAACGCTACTGATGGAAACTCAACTACAATTTCACACTCAACAGTCAACAAGATTCATGTGCATAACCATCTGAAATCTTAATAAAAAGCATCATTCTTGCTTATTACACATCATTCTTTTCAGCAAGGTCAATTGAAAAGCAACTTAAATTTGACCTGATGATGTATTACTTCGATTGGGTGTTTGTAGTACTTTATTCTAAAGATTATACCAGAAACCTGACAACGGTAAAATAAATTCATGATCATAATCATCAACTTCTAGAAACAAATGCATCAATCCTTTCTAATATACACCCATGATTTTAGTAATACCAATTAAAACAGTTAACATTCTTAACCTGATGATGAATTGCATCATTTTGTTGTTTGTAATACACTAATACTTCATTCTTATGCTTGTAATATAAAGTCAGCTATAGTTCCACACACAAACATCAACGAAATTATGTTTAATTGCTCTTAATCATCAATTTTGAGAGCCAATTGCACCATCTCACGTAAAATGCATCACTACTTCTTAGTAAGACCAACTGATAGTCATTAACTAATGACGTAATTTCTACAAATATTAAATAATATATACTCATAAGTCATAATTGTAACGAAAGAGAGAAATAGACCTGAGAAGAGCTCCATAGCTCGAAATGCGAAGGGCAAACGACGAGCAATAAACGATCGACAACTTTAAGGTATATGATCTGCTGCGAAGTAGGACATAACCCTGATTCCAGAGGGATCACCTGAGGCCATCCGTACGCCATATACATCTTCGCTTTCTGATTGTAAGTACGACAATATTAAGAATTGAGTTGGCAATATCAAAGGATTGAAATGCTAGGGTTTTATGAATAAATCAGATATCATTGGGAGAGACGACGAGCATGATTCGGGAGAAACTGAGTGTGGATCTGAGATTTTGAATGAGAGAAACGAAATTTGAACCTCTTTTGTGGCCGGATCGGAGGTTTTGTTAGTGCGAGGGTTAATTTAACAATGGTTGTGTTATTTTTACACTCCATTTTTTAAAAATAAACCATGATACGCCCGTACTGTCCAGTTTGATCCGTCTCAGTACTTGGTCAAACATTCTCCCTGACAATATGTGACAATGATTGGGAGCAAGACGGGCCGTACTGATCACTACGGCCCGTCTCATTCATCGTACAGACATTCCCTGAAACATAAGACAATGATTTGAAAGCAAGACGGCCCGTCTTGCTTTTTCAATTCTGGCAATGCTGACATGGAAGGACATTGATTTGATCCAGTACGGGCCGTATTGAACCAACTTCAAATTTGTATATAAGTTTGAATCGTTTCAAATGAACGCATAAGTTTTCGAATTCGAATATATCTCAAGATAATTCAGATTTGTAACGATGTCGTTCTGGGATGTGAGTTTTTTCAACTATTACGTGCCAGATTTGAATGAAGAGCCTCCTGTTGAGTATTCATACGGCACGATAGATCTGAATTTTGAACCTAACGCTGATGTCGGTTTTGATAGTCAAGCATCGTATGCGCAACAAAACGATTATGGGTTCGTGTATGATGACAGTAAACAAAGTAACCCGGAGAAGGCTTATGAAGAAAAGCCGGCGAATTCAAACATTAACTGGGAAACCAAAGAGTTAACTTAAATGAAACATAAATGTTGATGATTGTATATTATCGCTACCCATTTACGACATTTATTATTATTTTTACATGTCAGGAGTTTATGTCCGAAGAAGCACTGGTAGGGTGGGTGAAAAGTATAACACTAGACAATGGTTACATTGTAGTTAAAAGAAGAACGAAGAAATCAAAGACAACAGGCAGTGTAATCAAAGTCTGGCTCATGTGTGACCGTGGTGGCGAACATAATAGCATCGCAATCCTTAGACGGTCAGCAGCAAGAAAATCGGTTGTCTGTTTCAACTGATAGGGTTACACAACGAAGTTCGTGAATCATGGATATTACAGGTGATAAACGACAATCACAATCACGAGCCTACTCAGAATCTAGAGGGTCATCCATATGTTAGAAGATTTACTCAGGAGGAAGAAGATATGGTCGAGAATCTGACCGAGCGACACATGGATCCTCGTAACATTCTTTTGAGCATAAAGAAACATAACCCTACAAATGTATCTATATCTAGAGATGTATACAATTTACATCAGAAAATAAAAAAACAAGAAGAAATTCGGTGATACTCCGATGTAGGTTTTGGAAAACGTGCTTCACAGTCAGCGGTACGTAAGCAAAGAGCTGATGTAGGTTTTGGAAAACGGCTATACAAACGTCGTGGAAGACATTTTCTTCTGTCATCCAAAATCGTATTGCTGGTGGCGTGCATTTCCGCACGTACTGATGATGGATGCGACGTATAAAACGAACCAGTACAGGCTTCCATTTATTCAAATTGTTGGCGTGACTTCCACACACTAGACGTTTAGTATTGCTCACTCGTTCGTAAGCAAAGAGCGTGAGGAAAACTACGTATGGGTCTTGGAAATAGCTAAGAGTATGTTGAATAAATGTATGGAGTCACGTGTGATCATAACATATCGAGAACTTGTTGTTATGAGTGCGTGTCGTAAGGTATTTTTAGAAGCTGCAAAATATCTCTGCAGATGACACATAGACGAAAATATTGCCAAACACTGCAAGGTAAGCTTTTCGGATGCAGACTGGAAGAAATTCAAAGGTCGATGAGCGAATTTTTGTAACTCTCCGACAACAGAGTTATACGACAACAATTACAACCGTTTGTACGAAAGACTTATCAAAGACAACAAAAAAGTAAGCATCATATACCATCATTATTATCATCATATAATGACTGGCAGGCCGTGCAACCTGGCACGGTGTTTTGCATTATACTACGCCTCCTTCTACCATCGACAGGAGCGCGGTACACTGTGGGTGCCGCCTCTGTCACCCACATCGCACGCGCCAGAGGCATGGTTGACATGCTTCAGGATTTGCCGGCGATCGAGCCTCATAAGCTCGATCATCAGACGATCCTAAGCATGAAACTTGCCACCGACATCCCGGGTCTGGGATTGCGTTTTATTGGATCTGACGGCCGACCGTTTCAGGCCACTCAGGTCGCCGTAATACCGGTGCAGCAGCAGCAGCCTCAGGACGATGGTTCGATGCCGGAGCCCGACCGATTCGGGATGAGCCGGTTCGATCACCGGCATGCGAGGAGTCGCCGCCGCATCATCCACCGCACGTTTACCGTGCGGTGCGCCTGACCGAGCCGCTCGAGGCGTTGTTGCACCATATTGTCGCCCGGTGCGACGAGTTTTCGGACCGGTGCGACAAGATGGCCCAGGCGGATCGTCATCGGGCCGCCTGGGAGACATGCATCGAGCGACGGCTCGATCGGCTCGATGATTTGGTCCAGTGGTCGGTTGCGTCAGAGCATGCGCGACAGGACGGATCACAACTTCCACCGTTCCCGGAGCCACGCGTCTACGTAAACGACGGATCGTCCGCTGGACCATCCGGAGGTTCGTAGTTACTTTTGTATTTTTGTATTTTGTTTTCTTGTATGTAAAACTTATGCTGTGTATATATGTATGCTTCTTTTTGCATTTGTATTGTTTGTGTTTGTGTTGTTTAATATTTGCACGATAAACTTATATCATTTAAATTATTTAAATTAACGTAAACAAACTAATTATAAAATGAAATATTTAGTTAAAACGATTTCATAAATAATCAATATCATTAAAAATGATAACGTAACAAGAATTATGACGTTTAATTAACATAATAGTCGTATATCGTTCAAATAATTCACGTACTAAACGTATATCGTTAAAAATTATTTAAATACACAAATTAAGTTTAAATAAAATAAATAACTTCAAGACGGCCCGTACTGCTCAGTACGGGCCGTATCAAGTAACTCAAACTGCTTGCACCCAAAAATGGCTTGGAAAAGTAAGTCGAGGCCAATACGGGTCGTCCTACAGAATGTTTCACTGAATCCAAGGAATACCCTGGAATGTTTGTCTGCACTTAATACGGACCGTACTGACCATTACGGCCCGTCTTGGACCGCTGTGGTGTTAATATAAAAAATGGGGTGTTCAAATAAAATCACCCTTTAATAATCTCAAACATACATTATTTTCCACATATATATTTATTTTTGGTTCCATTGTGATTTTTATGTCAGGATATTAGTTTAGAAAAATCACTAAAATTAATAGAAAATTTGATCAAGTTTTTTTTTCATTGGCCTTTTTTTAGGGTTAGTATAACGGGTCAGATACTACATGTTAAGATATGAAACATGAAATGAGTATACACGAACAAGACTAGAAAAATTATTGTGTCTGTTTTTTCAAACATGAATACAACCTATTTAAAAGTAAACACGAAATGACATGTTTAGAAGTCTGTTAACAGTTAAGATTGTAAATGACCCGTCAAATTAGCTGATATGAAACCCGTTAAGAAACTAGGGTTAAAAATTATAAATTTTATATGTAATCGATTACCCATCTATTTAACATAATATTGTATTAATTTTTAAATAATAAACAAGTCTTAACATTTTTAACGACTATCTACGTGTTTAGACACGAAATAAAACATGCTTTAATGTGTCCGCATGTTTTAGCCAGTAAACATGTTACAAAAGGTAAACACGAAGCAAATTAACATATTCGTGTCTTAATTATTATCCCTAACTTTGTTGTCATTTTTTATACAAAGCTAATTAAATAAATAAATCCCAATGCATCATTTCAAAGTTTTAGTTTCCAAACGCTTTAGTGACAAATGTTTAAGCTTCAAAGACTTAGCCTAGCGCTATATTCCCGAATTTTCTTTAGCATAAAACATAAATAAAATCAAATAGAAATAAAGAAAAAGAAAATAATGGGAAACTTTCCTTCCATTTCCTTCCACATCTAAGGAAAATAAAACTAAATAATTTGTCTAGTTTTCCTTTTATTTCATTTCCTTTTCTATTTAAGTGAAACCTGGGAACACACCATGATTTACTTTCCTTTTTCTCGTTAAATGGAATTCAGAAACACAAACATGTTTCCTCTTTTCTTCCATCCTTGTTTTCGAGCCGCCGGTATGGAGACCTTGAAACACACAGTATTTTGAATCGAATGTACCGGTGTGTATTCATTTTCCTCGTACATGTTGTTTTAGGAACACTTGAACCGTGTAATGTCAAAGACAATTTCTATGTTATTTGTCTTTGAAAGTCAATATACTTGTTTCAAAAGCCCCAAAGACGAAAACTCGAGTCACATTATCCTTTAGAGTGAAGATATATAATGATCGTTCCATTTTAGCAATCGAGTGATGTATTAAAGTCTCACTTAAAGTTTGTAAAAAACAGAACGATATCGAACGAAAGGGGTTGTTAGTTTGTTTTGTAATTTACATTGTTAAAATCTAATGACCAAAATGTCATTACCAAAGTACCAACATTATATCAGCGAACCATCTTCAAAAGCAAACAATGTAAGAGAGATTAAACTCGTAAAAATCGTAACTGTAAAACCAAAATCAAGTTATCCTAATCCGTATTACTAACAATGTAATTTTCCATGAAAAATCGTATTTGAAGTCTATTATTTTATTTGCGTATTAACACTTGTTGATTCAAGCAACATTTTGCAAAAATTTTCACTATTGATGTTTCATCATGTACTTTAACCATCTTTCTATTGGTTCTTATCAAGCTAAATAAATATATTGCCGTTCAAAAAAAATTATTTTGACTAAATGCACCCTCGTGTTCCTCTTAAGTCAATATTGGTAAAAGAAAATTAAATAAATAAAATAAATAAGTGCTTAAATGTTGCGCTATACAACCCTTCAAGCATCGTTATTAATTACATGATTATTCATATGAAAAAAATTAAAGAAATAAATAAACAAAACCACCGTTCATCTCTTTGCTCATAACACCGGTGGGTCTACCACCCATGTGATGGCACACGACATTGTATCACGAAAAAATTTAATGTAATCATGTAAATAACTATGACCTACCTAAAATAAATGCTTTTTAAAAGATAAAAAATGGTTTGACCAAAAAATTAACTCACCTACGACATTGTTCTCTCTTTTTTTTTAACAGCGAATATCTCCATCATGTAAATCTATTGTTTTCAAGTAATGTCACCAATGTCTAGTTACCTGGACCTCCCATGAGCCACCACAACCACCCCAGGAGGAAATCCCACTGAGAAAAACCCCCTGACCCCCTCCCTCAGACCCTTATTTCGCTGCGGGAGGGATTTGAACCAAAAACCTCCCATTTTGAATAATCATAGGATACCATTGAGGCAGTGTCTCAATGGTGACATTTAAAAATCCACTTTGTTGAATATTATAATTAACTAAAATACAAATCATTAACAAAACTGCTTAGCTAAATAGTGTGTATACACACACTATGTTAGCACCCCGTGTATAAACGGACTGAATGAAAAATACAATAAATAATCATAATCATTAATACTGACCATATCAAAAGATTTTTTAATATAAAATATGGCCAAAATTTTGTATAATTTAATACCTTAAGTAATAAAATCATTATATTATTTCTTTAAATACTGATTTGTTCGAAGTATGTTTCTTTAAACATTTTGTTTTAAATACTATTTTTAAAATTTGTATATTTTATTATAATTTGAATTTTTAAAATGTATTTTTTAATATTAATATATTTTTAATGTATTAAAAAAACGGTTTCTTATTTTAAAAATATAAAAAATAATTTAATACTTAATATTATTATTTAATATATGTTATTAATATGAGAAAGATGTGTAATAAAATGTAAGAATCGTGTTAAGAGGTTAAGAAAGACGTGGTATAATATATAATAAAGTTGTAAATAATTTGTATGTTGTTGAGCTCGCTTAAAATACCAAGACTAGTTGACATGGTTCTCATAACACTAATGGACATAGTTCTCATGGGCTCGTAATATGTGAGCCAATGTGACAACATACACAACGTGAGCATCGATGTTTCTCTTGTGTGGATCGTTACCGTGGTCCTAGCCTGGCAAAATATCACCACCACGAACACTATATCTATATCAATTTGGAAAGTCGGTTACCAATCAATTTTTTTTCTTCTTTTTAACAATAGCAATCCTTTTTTCTATTAAATAAAATTGATTTTCAACTTAGGTAAGGTATGTTAGACTTGGTTTAATGGTAGGCACCTATAAACTTTGGTAGAAGTCGAGTTTTTTTTTCCCTTGTTTTTTTCCTTTTGGATTAACTGCATATCTTATATGTATATATTTTTTCCTTCGATTTTTGTACTAGATAACTTTTACTGGAATTGTTATAGCAACATACGACATATATTTTTATCGTTGACATGAGTTTGCACTTGAGTTATTAACACGCTTCATCATTGAATTCTTTCACCCATTTTGAGCCTAGTAACTAGGTTTTTCTTTTCATGTGTTAAGTTAAATTAAATAAATCTCTTAACCTAAAATGCATAAGAAAGATCTTTAACCATTAGATCATTAATCAATAACTATGATTAAATCAAGTTGTTGATGGATATTTTAATAATGTCTATATTTGTTGACTTTTTATCAAATTATCCCATATTTTTTAAATGTTCGTAACTTTTACATATAAAATTGTTTTTTTGAAAAAAAAATATATCATAAAAACGAGCATATTTTATCTTCAAAATTAGTATATTTTATCTTCAAAATTAGTATATTTTATCTTCAAAATTAACATACTTTTGCTATAGAATAAATTTTGTTTTTTTAGTTCATCGTGTTTTTTTACAGGTTATTGTGTCTTTTGTACATGACATTGTGTCTTATGTGCAAGTCATTGTTTTTTTGTGTTTCTGATTAATGTTGTGTTTTTGTGAATACTTTAAGACACAATGATGTTGCATAATACATAATGACAAGCAAAGATGACATAATGAAGAGTAAAAATAACACAATGACGACTATGAACAATTTTGTAAGATCATTGTGTCTTTTGCACATGTCATTGTGTCTTTTGTGTTCATGCTCAATATTGTGTTTTACAAAAACAATTTAAAACACAATGATGTTGCATAATACATAATGTCAATCAAGGATAACACAATAACGAATATAAATAAGATAATGGTGATGCATGACAAACTAAACCGTTTAAATTTATACGTTTCTTTTTGTATTTAATCACGGTTATGTTAAGGTTGCATTTATTTAACTTTGTTATCAATTTTTTTTACAAGTTTATTATTTCATAATTAGAAGATGTTTACGGACCAATGAGTTATTGCCTCAATTGTACCCAGTGATTCTTCCAAATAGAAGGTCTTGTGTTCAAAACCATCCCGCAGCGAAATAGGGGTATGGGGGGTTAAGGAGTTTTCCCAGTAGGGTTTCCTCCTAAAATGGTTGTGGTGGCTTATGAGAGGTACAAGTAACTAGACCTTGATGACATAGCCTGAAAACAGTGGGCTCACACGTCGGTACCGTTCGCCGTTAAAAAAAAGAAGATGTTTACGTCACACCACTATAATTTTATAGGCCTCATTTGTGCCTAGTCATATTTATGTTACTACCGCATCAATTTAAATGTTAAAAAAATTAGTTTCTCGCACCGAAATGCCTCATTTGCTCAATCAAGTTTAAAGGGAAATATAAAAATAATAATAATAATAATAATAATAATAAAATAAAATTCGCCTAATCAGTTAATTACCCACACACCTTTTCAAAATTTATGCTCCCCAAACATTCCCAATTTCTTCATCTTTCTGTCACACACAAACACAGACCACCTTCATGCTGCTATTTTGGAGCTCTAAGCTTCCATTAATGCAGATGTTACCCATCTAAAAAATGCTTTTACTTCAATTATGGCTTCTTCTTCATACATCGCACCACAAATTTCATACAGTTTCATCAATTTGCTTCTCATTTTGACATCATTGCAATTATTGAGCTCCACCCAATCGAAATCCTGCTTAACCACTAGCTCATCCAAAGTTATAATCTCTGGGAACTCCACTATTTTCAGCGAAAACAGAACATTCGTGCTCGGATTCTTCAACACAAACAACGAATCGAAATGGTATTTGGGGATTTGGTACGCTTCAATCCCTACACCGACCTACGTTTGGGTGGCCAACCGCGAAACGCCGTTGATCAGCCTTGAGTCGTCGTCGCTAGAGATCGACGCTGGAAAGCTGACGGTGAAGGATAATCGGGATTCACGATGCGACGTCGTTTGGGAGAGCGCTGATCCGAATATTGACAGTGAAGGGGATGTGAAGCTTCTAGAAGATGGGGATTTGGTGGTGGTTGATGCGCGTGGAGTGACCGTGTGGCGGAGCTTTGATTTTCCGGCAGACACGTTTTTACCAGGGATGAATTTGACCGTCGGTCAAATGTTGACTTGCTGGAAAAGCTCTAACGATCCGGCACCGGGGAAGTATTCGCTGCGGTTGAGACCACCGGATTACGGTGAGGTTGAGCTGTTGTACGGTGGAGATCGAACGTATTGGACGAGTGGAAAGTGGACCGGGAATATTTCTCCGGTGTACCGGAGATGATGATTCCGTACATATACAAGTTTTACTTTACAAACCCGTTTACCGAGACGGCGACGTTTGGGTTCACCGAAACAACGACTCAACAAAAACCGCTCACGCGATTCAACATTGATCCCTCCGGCCACATTAGACAGTACACGTGGTCGCCGCAGACGGAGTTTTGGAACATGTTTTGGTCGCAGCCGGAGAATCCTTGTAGGGTTTATGGATTGTGTGGTAATCTAGGGTTTTGCAATTCTAAATTGATGGTAAATCCGTGCAAATGTTTCGATGGCTTCCGACCTTCAGATGGCGCTGGGTGGGACGCCGGAGATTTTTCCGGCGGGTGTGTAAGAGACGGTGATAAGAATTGCAGAAAGGATAAGTTTGAGGGGATCGGCGACGTGACATTTGATGAAGAACAAATTGAATCATCTTCAGGTAGCAGAAATGATTGTGAACGAAGATGTTTGAGTAATTGTTCATGTATAGCTTTTTCACATAATCAGAAGACTGGTTCCTGCAAGAATTATTTTGGGGAAATCTTGAATCTTGGAAATTCGAGTTTTGATTTGGGGTTAATTCAAGATTCATTGAATATTAGGGTTCCTAGAGGGGTCTCTGGGAAGAAGATCGGATGGAAAACAGTTATCCTAATAATCATAATCTGCTGTGTCGCTGCTACTTCATTTGCCACCATCATCATTTTAATTACTATCAGGAAGAAGAAAATTACACGAAAGAAACTAGAAGAAGAATCTGTGTTCCCCGTAACAAATTTAAAGGTTTTCACATACAAAGAGCTTCACGCCGCCACTAACAGCTTCTCAGAGCAGCTGGGGCATGGGGGTTTTGGGGCTGTGTTTAGTGGAACCATAGATTCAACACTGGTGGCAGTGAAGCGGCTGGAACGACCGGGTGGCGGGGAAAAGGAATTCCGAGCAGAGGTATGCACAATTGGTAATATCCAACATGTTAATCTTGTTAGATTAAGGGGTTTTTGCTCTGAAGAATCACATAGACTACTTGTTTATGATTACATGCCAAACGGACCGTTGAGTGTTTTCTTGAAAACCGGTGGTCCTAATCTTGATTGGAATGCTAGATTCAGAATTGCAGTAGGAACTGCAAGAGGCATTGCTTATTTACACGAAGAATGCCGGAATTGTATCATACATTGTGATATCAAACCCGAAAACATTCTCCTTGATCAAGATTTTTCAGCAAAGGTGTCGGATTTTGGTCTTGCTAAGCTGATCGGACGTGACTTTAGTCGGGTTTTGGCTACAATGAGAGGAACATGGGGCTATGTTGCTCCTGAGTGGATATCAGGAGTGGCTATAACCACAAAGGCTGACGTGTATAGTTATGGGATGACGTTGTTGGAACTCTTAGGCGGTCGCCGGAATGTTGAGGGGCCACCTGACTGCGGTAGTAACGAGAAGTGGTTTTTCCCGCCATGGGCGGCTGCCAGGATAACCGTAGGTGATGTGGCTGCTGTTGTGGATGAGAGGCTTGGTGGGGAGTATGACATGGAGCAGGTAGTGCGGGTCGGGTTGGTGGCGGTGTGGTGCATACAAGATGAAGAGGTGGCTAGACCGACTATGGGGATGGTGGTGAAGATGCTGGAGGGGGTGGTAGCGGTTGAGGTTCCGCCGCCACCGAAGCTGCTTCAGGCATTGGTTTCCGGCGAGTCGTTCGGTGGTGTTGGTGGGAATAGCCAGATCAATACGTTTACTCGTGTTTCGAGTGAATCGAAGGATTCACAGTTTGGTGTTTAAGGTCATTCTGCTCTTTAATCAACGATTCTGTTAATAGTAGAATGCCATCGTTTTGTTTATTTCGTTTGTGGCAAAACGTTTTAAACATCTTGCTATTACGCTATGTTCCCTAGTTTATTTAATGAGATAACAGAAAGAAAAAAGAAGGAAAATAAAATAATGGAAGTTTTTTCTTCTATTTCCTTCCAAATCGGAAATAAAAGAAAATTAAATAGTTTTGTTTAGTTTTTTTGTACTTCCTTTATTAAGTAAAACTTGAGAACATATTTTTTTCGTTAAATGAAACTCAAAAACACAAATATGTTTCTCATTTTCTTTACTTTCTTCTCTTTTTAAATAAACTCGGGAACGGACCGTTAGTGTTTTAATTTTGACTTTGAAAAAGGCAAAGCATTCAGTCGGATAAATTAGTGATCAATCGGTGAAATTGTGCAATAATTTTTTTTTTTTTATGGAAGTAAGCTTGAGGGGAGTTTGATTTTTGTGCGTGTGAGTATTCGAATTTGTGTTATTTATTTAAAGTATTTATAAAAGTTACAAGATTTTTTCATGCATCCATGTGTGGTGTCGTTATTACATACATGTATTTGCACAAGACAAAGAGGTTTAAGCAAAATGAAAAGTTTTTTGGACGTTGTGTGATGGACGAGACAAGTTACATTAAATCGATGGGATAACGACACTGCCCATCACAATTATTGTTCTTTAGACTATAGGCACCACCTTATGTCCGTGTGTGTTTGTTGCCATCATAATATCATTACGCATCTCAAGTTGTACATTTAGGTCAAGTCACATACCAAAATAAACAACCCATTCACACAAATCTTGACTTGCATATTCGTTTTTAAACATGACTCAACCTGTACATTTATTCACGCAATTTTCAAAATCTTGACTTACGTGTCATATGACCCTATGACCGCATTGATAAAAGTATGATTAACTAATAATATATGACTAATTTGCATTTAAAGTTATAATTTTAAACTAATATACAAATAATATACAATATATAAATAAAATAATTAAATAATAAATAATAAGAAATGAGCTAATGTTGTAAAGTGAATCACGAGCCGAACTCGAGCTTTGAACAAAATACCAAAAACAACCTAAGCTTAGCCACTACATAGTTTATTTTTTAATTCAATTATTAGGTTTGAACTTTCAAAATGTCAAATTTTCTTAAACCATAATTTCGATACCTAACTTCTTTGATTTTTAAATCAGGTTATTAAATTAAATCTAGTCACTCTAAATCCATTCAACTATCAACGGAATTTAAGAGGCTTCGGAGGCCGGAGGGTTCCTTGACCCTCTGACCGGTATAATTTTTTTGCTAATCTAAGTTAAGTTAATAAGAAGGCTATTTGAAGTAAACTTATTCTTGTGAATTCAACATCTGGCTGGGATTTCACCTTGTGATCAAGAGGTCATTGGTTCAAGCCCTGCTAAAGGTGATTTAAAGGTCATTCAGGTGAGGGAAAAAATCTTAAGCTTAACCTCATGTTGTAGACTAATAAGGGTGAGAGTTTACCCAATCCAAGGGTTCTCGCGCATCTAGTGTGGCCGCGTCTTACCTCTGCCTAGTGGGCCCTGTTAAGACAACATACGTGGTATGTAGGATCGCGGATGTTCGAAACAAAATTGTAGTTAACTTCTAGATTCCTTCAACCATATACTAAAATAAGAAAGAAAGACATATACTATTACCATTGGAGCTTTTTCTGACCAAGAGAAAGACGTGTTGTGGCTCGGCTACAAAGAGAGAAGGGAGAAGAAATTCTTATCAATTTGGTTTTGAAATTTTTTATCTGTAACTAGAAATTAAACCGAACCAAAATTTTAAAATCATTAATCGAACCGACTGAATTCAATTTAGTTAAAACTCAAAAAATTGAATAAACATAATAAAAGTAAAAAAACCAGTTAAAAACCAAATTCGACCGAACCGAATCAAATATGTAAATATATAAATAATAAATATAATAATCTATATTTAAATTCGATTCAACCAAGTGACTAATTTCAAAATAAGTAAGGTATTGATAAACGAATTGAAAAACTGAATTCAAAATTCAATTACGGTTAGAAAAAGAACCGAAAGCAGAATTTAGAACTTGTTTCAATTTTTATTTTTTTTATTATTATTTTTTGTTAAGAATACAATTTAAGTTTTAGAAGAAGATACCTGGTTCGTATCCCATCATTGACAACCTTTTTATTTTCTTTTTATATTGTATTAACCACTAAGCCAACATGACATATGGTTGCTAGGGTATCTATAGTAGGGTGTGACCCTCCACCAAGTGACGACCCTCAAGCCTCTGTCATGCGGTCATGCCTCTTTCACCATTACACAAGCCCCGTGACCAGGGCGTAACCGGTCTTGGGCACCGATCAGGCCCTCTCATTACAAATAGCCTTATAATAAAAATAATGTTTATTTATATAGTTATTATTTTTATTTAATTAATTTTACCATTCATGTCTAATTATCTTTGGCTTTTTATTTATATAAATTTTCGGTCCTTTTTTTTTCTTTCTACTTGCATAGTTGTTCACATTATAATTGTTGACATTATTGTTGTTGACGTTGATAGCACTTCATCATAGTCACCACCTCACTGTCTACTTTATAAAGTATATTTTTTAAATTTCTTTTATTTGCTATTCACATAATTAAATTAACTTCGAGAAATTTTCATGGGGGAAGACGTTTCACTGGAATAGACCAAAAACAAAGAAAAGAAGTATGCAGGTATTATAAAGTCAAAAAATTTTGAAGTTTAATCCAAAAAACGAACAAGTTTAATTATAAAGGTCAAGTGGATTGATATTTATAAATACACACAGGGTAAACATTTTTAAGTTTAACCCAAAAAATTAATAACATATTTTGTAACTAAAAAACAATTTCGATTGTAAATTTGGTTTTCTGTTTGGTTTCTAAGTTATAACTGTGTTCGTATTTGCTGTTCGCTCAACGAATATAACCTTTTTTTTTGATTTTGATATACTTCACTAACCAATAAACCGAATAAAACGAACAAGTGATGATTATAATGTTGAATACGGTTTCCACAGTTTATACATTTTTTGAGTTTTTTCGCTTGAATTTGGTTCGCTTAAACAAACAACCATACCCATTATATTCCCACTTTTCAGTAGGGTCTGGAGGGAAAGATAGATACAAACCTTACACCTATCCCAATTGGGATAGAGAGGCTGCTCCAAAAGAGTCCCCGGCTAACGAATAATCCGGACCAGGTAAGACAGCCGCTATGCCAATCCAAACGGTTTTGGTTCATGAAAGGTTCAGCAAAACATGAACCAAAATACAAACCCAAGAATGTGGGCATTACGTTACATGTTCATTGTCTCTCCAGAAAAGCAGCAATTTCGATTACATGCCAACAATAATAATCTTGTATTCTTCAGCACTAGTACTTAAGTTAACAAGTGATCATACCAAATTACAAGTTACAAGTCAAGATTCTGGCCCGAAACATTTACATATGACTCGGCCTTCGTTTCCCAGCATCTGTTCTCATCCTTTTAACAGGGTTAGCCCAACCCATTCCGCCCCCATTCCCGCTTCCTTGCTGGGGGGACTGACTATTTGACCACCCTTGTTGACTTTGACTCAATCGCGTTTGACCTGGGCTCCTAATTTCACGACCAACGCTAGTCCCAGGTTTTACAGAAGCTTTCTCCCTATCTTTTCGTTTCTTCTTGCAGATTACAAGCTCACCTGGATGGGTCAAGGGTCTCGGTTCATCCTGCATTTCTGTTGTGTCGCGGGTGCTGTTACTCCCGAACCGCGTTTCTCTTTGAACTGTAGAACCCAACCCACGAGGGTGTGACCTAGGTTGGGGCTCAACCTCAAGTACCTGTTTCTGTCGTTTGGGTTGACCCAAGGGTGGGACTGGTACGACTCTAGGAGACAAGCCAGATGCTGATGCAGCCACTGAGCTGGAGAAAGTAAGTGCACTTCTCGCTTCTCTAAAGTCGGTGTCGGGAAATGCAATCTTTAAGATATCAAAAAACAAATCATGCACTTTTCGGGCCTCGGATCTCACCTGTTAATCAAAATAAATAATTAGTGTGTTAATTATCATTACGTTAAATCAAAACAAAAAGGCACACCTCATGTGAAAATCCAAAAAACTGCATTCCACTTTTCAACATAGCCTGCACATCAACAATCAAGTCTGGAACCGTATTGTAGTCAAGTCGATCAACCCGAAGTTCAATTTTGTGAAAATCAAGAATATTATTCCCAGGACTTTCGGTTCTCTTCCATAGATCAGTTAGTAATGGAATAATTTGTTGCCCTTCTTTGTCGATCCTCCTTTGGATCTTGGTTATTACATTCTTGCACTGCAAGCATAAATCATTAAAAAAAACTGATGTAAAAATCATCATAAAGAAGACTTTAATTTCGCAAAAATATCAAAAGATATCCATACCCTTCTTTGGATCGCCTCGGACATCTTGGTACCACTTTCTTTAGGAGTATCTTTAAGAGGGGCAGGTATGGAATTTCCTCTGGTTGGTCTCACTACAACATTCACATTCGCCTTGTTCGAGTTTTTCTTAGGAGGCGGTGTTTTTTTGGTTTTGAGCGAAGGATGTGTTTGATCACTCGCTACCACTTTTTGTTCAGTTTCGGTTTTCACATGCATTTTATTACGGTCAGCTTGAAATGGTAAATGAGAGGTACCACTATGAGGGAGACTAGGTTTTTCTTGTTTTGGTCTAAGACGAATACTACGTTTTCGTTTTATTTTCGGTTGTAAAACCTGTTCATCTTCAATTTCATCATGATCACGGGTCCCGCTAGATGATTGCTTGATTTCCAGATGAGAATCTCCAGAAAATGCAATCTCACCCTCTTCTAGATCATCATGCTGGTTTAATTTGTTACAATATAACAAATTAGATACTATGCCATTCATACTATAAACAACCTATTTGATACAAACCCGTTGCCCGACCCACCAAAATTGCCACCTCTAGTTTGACCAAAAGAACACATACCAGCCTTCTTGAACGAGAACCAGGCCTGGCCTCAAGTGCAGAAAGTGACCCAAATTTCTGAGAAGACAAAGAAGGGGTTGCAATTGGCATCAATCTTCGACTACCTGATGATGAACCCGAAGAACCCTCCTCTTTAAGCTTTACAGCATTAGGCCCACGGGGATAATTATATTGGTTATTAGCAACTGGGATATCGTCTTCTGATTGGGCCATATCGGTTCCTGGTGTTTCATCAGCATCAACAGTTTCATCATCTTCAGCCTCTTCAGATGTAGCTTCCGAGAATTCCTCAATATCGTCATCCAACTCAGCATAATTTGGGAACTTTTTATCTTTATAACGACCCCTTCTTCTCTCCGTGACATTGTTTTCAATGTTATCGGTAAATATCATATGTTTTGGCGGTTTTTTGGACAAACGGGCCACGGTTGTGTTTACTTCACGGGTACCCGCCCGAAGCCACTTGGGAACTTGATCGTATCTAGTCATCTCGTCAGCCCAATCAAATTCTTCATCCATTTGATCAAAAAGCTCAACTTCTTCTTCACTTCTAGCAATCATTCGGTTAACCTCTTGTAATGAAGGCACATCATGAACAGTTTCTTGGTATCTGATTCAGATATGAATGAATTAATATAATACGCTTCAATTATGGATATAACATTGATACCTGATTTAATCATAATTTTAAAATAGTACCTTTCTTCATCACGTAACAATGACTCCAATGTTGAACGCCTTTCTTCATGTGTTGTTCTTTGATCAAACCTCCCGGCATTAATAACTTCATCAGCCATATCAATTTTATATTGTTGAATATTATTCCTAATAAGGCTCTCAATAGATCCCATATAACGATCTTTTCCGGCCAAATCATCATCAGAATCAACTCTGCTACCGTTTTTAAAATTATCTTCTTTTTCATGGCTTGAAATTTTATCAACCACTGCTTCCATGTAAATGACTTTGACTTCTCGTGTTTGACCGATTCGGTGAGCCCGAGCCACTGCTTGCTCTTCGTTTTTTGGATTCGGGTCCGGATCGTAAATGATAACTGTGTCGGCTGTTTGAAGATTTAGACCCCGTCCTGCAGCCCGAATGCTAAGCAAGAAGATAAAGCAATCGGTATCAGGACTATTAAAGTCAACTATAGCTGATTCACGGTCTTCTAAACTTGTTGTGCCGTCAATTCTTCTGTAAACAAGTCTTCGCCACTGTAAATATTCTTCTAAAATATCTAAAAGTTTTGTCATTGTACTGAAAAGAAGTACCCGATGACCTGTGCTTTGAAGCTTTACCAAAATTCTATCAAGAATCCATAATTTTCCACATGATCGAACAAGAAAATCTTTGGAAAAATCATTAAAATATGGGTAATTAAGCAATGGATGATTGCAAGTTTTGCGAAGCTCCATACATTTGTTATTCAGCGGTTTATATGTTTTTGGTTGATGCATTGGATTCCTTTGAGCCTTACGCTTCTCATCTTCCGGGTCGACCCGAATCGTACCGGTAGATTTGATCCAGTCATATATAGCACCCTGAATTGCTGACATTTTACAACGTAAAATGATAGAAATCTGCAATAATAAAAAAATAGTATTAGACCTCATCAGAAGATGTGAATGACTGATTGACTTTTCTTGTATACGTGACAAAATCAATGGGTTCAGTAATAGGTCAAAACCCGTTGTATGGTTAACCCAACGCTTTCTTTATCCCTATTCTTGAATTTTATAATTAGCTAAATACATCAAATGCAATCAAAAGTTTTTGCAAGAAACAATTTCAAGAAAGCCCTATTCTTGAATTTTATAATTAGCTAAATACATCAAATGCAATCAAAAGTTTTTGCAAGAAACAATTTAGAAATTCGTATAATCAGGTCGCCTTTTTTAACCATTAAGACTCGTTTCTTTTTCCCTTTTTCTTTTTGTATTTTTTCCTAAATTTTGATAATTAATCAAACATATAAAGAGTGATGCAACTTTTTTGAGAAAAGAATTTATAAAGTTGCATACATTGGATGGCCCTTAAGACATGCTTCTTTTTATCTAACTTGTTTTTTATTTTCACCAATTTGGCATGTTATTATTATTAAACCATAATTTCCTTTTTTATACCTTTGGAGGAAGTGAACCTTCAACATCTTCCACACGACGTCTAAGCATAAAAGGCTCTAAAATTTGATGGAGTCGATGTATGATGATAACTTTTTTCTCAGTTTCTAACCAATCATCTTCACCATTGTGAACCACCTCTTTTGAAAATGGTTTTGAGAACCAATCATGAAAAGCTTTTCGATTATCAAATACTTCTGGAAGTAGTAGGTTTAACAACGACCAAAGTTCTTTTAGATCATTCTACACAACACAAAATAAACAAAGCTAAAAGGTATGATCAAAAAGTAAGCACACACATAATTAAAACTACATTTCATTCCATTTTATATGTTTCCTTATTGTCAGCCTTTGCAGCATAATAATGATACATAAAACCGTCTATAAAGCTTTACTTAATTTAACAAGATCATTATTTCAAAGGAAGATTGCCAAATTTAAGGTCCCAAACTAGATAGTAGTGATTAAGAAATTTCTCTCATCAATAGGGGCAAAAAATTAAATTTTGACAAGTTTTAGAGTATAAATTCAGTTTTCACAGATTTAAAAGTGAAATATTTGACTCATACTGACAGGAAAGAAATTTCTTGGCAATTTTGCTTTGTTTTTATAATAGTTTTGTATATCATATTTGAAAATTTAATACAATACTTATTTACAAAACCAAACCTGCAAGGGGGTCCCCGTAAGGAGTAAGCGTCTTTGGCAACGGTATTTGTCAAGATCACGAGCTAAAACCGATTCTCTATCTTTCATTCTTTGTGCTTCATCAATGACAATATATTTCCAATCAACTCTTGAAAGTTTAGAACGATCATACATAACAAATTCATAGGTTGTCACGAGAACATTGAATTTCATGTGGCAGACCTCCTATTAATACAAAATAAAATAAATAAAGTCTTCAAAATGTCATATAGATAATCTTGGAGAAAGTTAAAATAAAGAAAAGATTGAATCTTTACTTGAGAGAACAATTTTGATCGTTGATCCTTGTTACCAACATAGTAAATGCAGGATACATTCGGCAACCAATTATGTAACTCACTCTGTCGAAACAGAGTTGGATAATTACAATAATACAATTAAATAATATTAATATTAATATATATAATCTTATCAAAGAATAAAATGAAAGTTCACAAATAGCAAACCTTCCAATTAACCAAAACAGCATTTGGAACAATGATTAGGTGTGGCCCGTAATTGCTTTTAAACTCCATCAAATAAGCAATCAATGACATAACCTGTAAAAATGAAATGAAAACACCTTGATTGATTAATATAGCAAAAAAATGAAACGTTTGTAACTAATACAGGTTTAAAAGGAGAGTATAAAATCATAAACTAAATGATTTTCACCAATGTAAATAAAATTTGGAAGTTCCAATTAAAGGAAACAAGATAATAATTAAAGTTTACTAAAAAAATAACCTGCACGGTTTTCCCAAGACCCATTTCATCAGCCAATATTCCATTTAATTTGTTGTTGTACAATGAAAGCATCCATTGTAAGCCAACCTGAAAGATTGATCACATGATTACGACATCCCTATACATTTCACTGTAACAAAATTTTACAGGGATTTAAGCCACAAGGAATCTATATGTTTAATAAACATTTCTCAAAATTCATTAATGCATAATAAGATAAATGACATACAAGTTGATAATCCCGTAAAGTTCCACATCTTAACATTGAGGGTTGCCTTATGACCCTTTCATTCACAGCATGTGCAAGAGTATAATACCTGTTGATAACCATGAAGAACAAAAGAAGTATGAAAAGAGTCAGGTGCAAATTTTAACCTTTCCAAAATTAACATTAATCAATCCGATTTTTCCTGAAAAATTAGCTTTTTATGATTACATCGGAAATAATCCGGCAAAAGGGGTGACTTCCCCAGAGCCTCCGGTAGCACAGCCGAGACAGCGACGGGTTCTCTGCCCCGCATTAGGCAGTGTTTGGATATGTGATTTTTGAAATGATAATCGTGTATTCAGAAAGAAGAATCAGTTGATAAAACTAAGGTATATATAGGTGATTCGGGCATCCCAAAATATAGGTAAAATTAAGGTCAATCGCAATAATCAGTTTCAATGCAATAAATTGATCTTATTTTGACACTTTCCTTGCAGCTCATTCAGGGCATTCCAAAAAAGTCGTACTTTAGCATATTGTAAACCAGCAGACCAATTATTTCTTTAATAACCTTTGGTGGATATGATGGCTATCCGCTATTACAAACTTAAAAATTATTTATTATTGTTCATTCCTGCCAACAAAAAAATAAAACTTGAACAAAGATCACTTACTTGCTAACAGATGAGCTGTCTTGTGGTGCATTCATTTCAGAGAAACGATTTCTTATTATAACTTCTTCTCTCGCACAAGAGGCTGCAGCTCGCACTTCTTCTTCAGATAAACCCTTTACCAGCAAAAATAAAACATTAAGCAAAAATGCATATACATTTATACGGATAAATGTATACATGCTTGTGTATCTGTGTGTGTGCAGATGAACTGATTACAAGAAGCACTTTCAAATTTTAAGGTAAAAACTATAATTTAAATTTTCTAGTTATTTATGGTTAATAAACAGATTTGGAGAAGCATATTACAAGTGTTAACCGAGATTAAACCTTTAATCAACTCACCATCTTGGTTATAAATATGTATGGCTGTCTTAGTTGCAAACTTGAAATCAGTCCTTTATAGCATAATGAAAGTTTGTTTCACTAAATAAAACAAATGTTAAAAGTGTAAAACAATGTTATTGGTGTAATTCATCTCCGCAAATAACGTTAACTTTGTTTTATTCAGTGAAACAGACTACAACAAAGTAATTGGTTTCATTAATATACATTGTATAACAAGTAAAATAGTTTTCGTGTTTTTCAAGGGTAAACAAATGATATTAAAAACTTTGGAACATATATAAAACTGCCACAACAATGCATAGTGTAAATATGCGTATATATTCAATTTAATGGGCACCTGAGCTCGTGCTGCCGCAGCAGCAGCCGCCGCCGCCTCTTCACCTTCCTGTTGGTTCTTTGCAGCAGTTATTTTACTTCCAAGTTTTTGAAGATATTCTTCGGTTTGTGATAAAAATGAAGAAAGAACCTCATATCTTTCAGCAGCTTCACCTGGCATACTAGTCTGCTGTTCTAACAAAATCTCTCTATATCTTTCCACATCATTATTCTTCAAAGCTTCCATTCTTTTACTCCTATCATCATCTTTCCTCTTTGAAAATTCCCTCAACATCTTTTCGTGATATTTAGCAATCCCCCTGTTCCTTTGAGTCCTTGCATCCCTAATCGCCCAATGGCATTCTAGAAGCTTCTTACGCCACTGAAATATCACTTTCAGTTGTTTTTCCCGAATTGCCCTTCGAGAAGCTTGTACTTGTCTATTAAGTTCCATCCTTTGACGTTCACATAACCGAATAAACTTCCTATAGGGCCTATCAGGCATTGCCATTATGTCTTGTTGTTGTTGGTCAACTTCAGCTCTCACACGTTTTTGTAAATCCTGAAGTTTTAATTTTTTTTCTTCAATTTGTAATCTTAGAACAAGATCAGGTCTTATTCTTCTTCTTTCTAGATTTATGGCTAGTAGACTGTTGATCTTTTCTATATTTTCCTCTCTCTTTTTGCTAATAACTTCAATGCCCTCTTCAGCAATTAGATCTTTTAAGTCGTACGCGAGTGTAAGATTGTTGTTGTTATTGATCATCATGCTTGACCCGAAAGCATCATGCTTTCGGGTAAAAAATGGAAAGTCAAATAAAGGACCATGGTACTTTTTTGGGCCAGGATCTTTGGTCTGGGGTGGATTTCCAGCTTGTGGTCTTTTAGATTGAACATTGTCAGGGACAGTAACAGGTTCTGAAATGACTGATTTACCTTTGTCAATTGGACCCTCACTAACATTAGATGTTTTCTGAACCGCCAGTTCCACTTCTTGTTCTTGTTTAGCAGGAAGAACGGCTGGAGTTTCCTTTTGTGTTGATGTTGTACCTTGTGCACTAACTGTTGATGTATTCTCCTCATGCCCTTCTCTTTTTATGCTGCTTGTTCCACTTGTAAAAGCTGCAGCTTGAAGATCTTTATTGTTGGACTCTAACTGCCTCATTTGGTCCTCAGGTTGACCTTGACTTTTCATGTTAATGGTCCCAGCATGAGCAGTTGACTGTTGAGTTTGTGCTTCAAGTGGTGGTGGGGCAATAGCTTGGATTAGTTCATTTGGCAGAGTTTTTTCTCCTTTCTGCCACCAAAACATATTAAAAGATCCACACAACAGGGTAAAAGATTATCCACCATAAGAAAATTGGAACCCAAAAAGAATGATTTTACTTTCAAACAATGCTCTTGCCTTTTTATCATAAAAACCATCATTCTTGTAAAAATACAAATATATTCTTGCAGCATGCACCCCCATAACATTTTTTTAACAAAGGTGCAGGGTACTTTCCTTTTTAATATTATTTGTTTTTGCATTTAACCGCCCCGTTAGCGGTGCGCACATATAATGTATATATGTGTCGACAGCTCTTGAGGGGCAAAAGTAAAATTGCACTAATTTTAACGTTATTTTACTTATTCAGTGAAAATAACGTTAAAATCGTTTCGGACGGTTGATCAAGCATCATGAGCCGAGGGTCTCACTGGAAGCAGCCTCTCTACCCCTACGGGGTAGGGGTAAGGCTGTCTACATCTCACCCTCCTCAGACCCTGCCTTAGCATGCTAATGGCGGGATATACTGAGTACGTTGATTGATTGATTGATTGATATTGTTTTTGCATTTACATTTCCAATGTGTCTAAATTGTCTTGTTCTTGCAAACTAGTGTGTTCCTAGCATTTTTCACAAGAATGATGGTTTGTAAAAAAGTCAAATCACTCAACTATAGAAATCATACAATTAAGTAATTAACACATACCTTTATACGTCTAAAAGCTAATATTTGTGCTTTAAGAACATGCAGTTGCTGTTTAGTAAAAGCCGAAGGTAACTTTTGTTGTGAAGATCGATTCATTTGCTGCATTGAGCCTTGGTTCATGTTCATTGATGACTGTGGTATATGCATTGATGACACCCCACTATTGACAGGACCAGGCAGCCTAGGTGGAAGCTGCTGACCATGAACCAGACCCTGAGCCTGACCACCCTGCCCCTGAACCTGACCACCCTGAAGCTGACCAGAGCCAGAATTGTTGACTGGTAAAGGGTTTGAACTTGAACCGAGATGGCCCAGGGGAATATTTTGGCGTGTTTTGGTGGGCCCCACATCACTTGATGAATTCCCTCTTGGAGAATTATCATTTGTGATGTTCGTTTCATTTGCCTTCTGCATTCTAGCTTGCATAAGAGGGATTAACTGTGCAACCAGATTAGCATTTTGTGGAAGTGATAAATCAATGTTGCGCTCAAGAGCCAAAGCCTGCATTGCCTGCAATTGAGCCGCCATTGTCATAGTTTGAGAAGCTTGTGGAGCTGACATAGGTCGCATGCTATTATTATTCTGCATTAATTGACCGATTGATGTCGGTGTGACAAACTGTTTCTGATTTTGACTTTGACTTTGATCAGAGTCTTGTACTTTTGAATCTTTTGAAGAAGGAACCACTGTTCCCATTCTTATTTGTTGTTGAGGTTGCACTCCTAGACCTGATTTCGGTTGGTTTTGAAAACCATACTGAGTGTAAGCCTGTTGCACTGGGTTCATCATGTTTTGATCAAAACCCTGATTCCGATTTTGCCCCTGCATTTGGGCAACATTACCACCCAAAACTCCTTGCATATTTCCAGATTGATAAGCTAACATGGCTTCTCTTGCTTCAGGGTTTCTAAGTAATTGTTGTTGTAACGACTGTAAAACATCCCAAAAAACAAATTTAGAACCCGATCCATGCATGATATCCCAAAAAATAATTCAGAATTTGTGGCATCTAGCATAACTTCATGCAAAGACGCAAAATGTAAAATGAATGTCCAAAAACACAACTTTTACTTGGTGTGAGCTGTGAAGATGTTAGCTAAACTGAATGTCAAACATTTTTTTGTATAAAGGAATGTACAAATTGTTAATAACTTTAAAATCGGACATCCAAACATCCCTTAGAAGTACTACAAATCCTCTGTTCAACTTATTGAATTAAAAGCCCAATTACCAATTATTGATTCTTCAGAGAGAGAACTTCGAATTCCCAAAAGTGCATACTATAGTGGTCAATTGAATGATGATAATTGGATTATTAATATCAAAACTAGAGAAGATTAAGCATGTTGAACATAAAATAGATGACAAAACACATACTTCAGCTACAGAATTTAAGATATATACAAAATTAACATTAGCTAAAACAAAAAAATTAAAAAAAGAGCTTAAATTCAGCAACTAAAAAAAGCCCTAACCTGTCTCTGCTGCTGCTGTTGCTGCATTGGATCAAACCCCAATTGGGGAGTAGAAACAGCCGATGATGACGAAGAAGGAGATGCGGAGGAGGACGGTGGTCCGGCGACAATGTTTCGCCCATGACCACCCCCTCCGTGCTGGCCGGATTGCATGCAGATAATTTATAATTTTATAACAAAATTCCAAAATTAAAAACTAATTCATATCCCTCCAAAATTTCAACCGCTGTCGTTCAAATCCTAACGATCCCCCTCCAAAAATAACTTTTCTCCCCAAATAAAGCAAAAACCGGCGATAATTTTGCAGAATTCAGAAATGGGGTTCGATTGATTCCAAATAAAATTGTGTCGGGAACTAGTGACGAGAGATCTTGACGACGGCCGATTCCCCGAAGTTATCGTGAAAAGCATCTGATCTCGACACTGAACCCGTTTCTCTCTCACCTAGAAGTGTGTGTTTCGATCTATGATTGCAGATTCACACACCAACTTTTTTGCCATTCATCAGTAGCACTCCGAACCCTAGAACTGTATCAATTTACACCTGATATTTGTAACGAAATGGATCCGATAGATTTGGGTTGACCCGATTGGATGTGAACTCTTTAATCTTTATGTTTGGATCTTGGTAATCTTTTTCAGGTTAAAAAAGAAAACAATGAATGATGAAATTACTTTTTTTTTAACAGCAAATTTTTTCCAACTTTTGTTCACTATGGGACTAGATTCCTCAACCTATTTTAGGGAGGACACCTTAACCACACATTGGTACCATTGGGACAAATAACACTTACTTCCCGAGTATATTTAAGGAGATAACTAACAAGAAATATAAAGAAAGGAGAAACATTTTTGTGTTTATGAGTTTCGTTTAAAGAAGGAAAGGAAGAGAACCTGAGAAGTAGAAGGAAACTAGGCAAAATTTCTAAGTTTTACTTTCTTTCCGATTTGGAAGGAAATTAAAAAAAAGAGAGAGAACCTCGTTCTTTTCTTTTTCTTTCTTCTCATTTCTTTTCCTTTCTGTTCTCTTATTTAATAAGCTCGATAATAGAGCGTAATTGCTACGATTTTTGCCTCCTTTTATGAACGAAATAAGGGTGTATAGGATCATGGTTGTAGAAGTCGCTAGGCGCTAATCGGGCGGCGAGGGACCGCCTATGGATTAATCGGCGCTAGGCGGATTGGAATTTTTATATGTAATTTTACAAATATATATTATATACACACATTAATATCAATAATTTAATATAATACTTCAAATAATTTAAAAAATAAACTTAAATATATTAAATAAAGTACTTTAAAGTGTAAACTTAAACACTGAGTTCAAAGTTTAGAGATAAATTTCGATGTTAATTGACTGGATTCGATGTTTTAGAGACATATTAATGATTTTTTGTTGAGAAATGTCTAAGTAATCATGAAATTGGTCCATTTTTTACAAGAAAAAAGTCGAAAAAAGTCAAAAAAGTAAACAAAAAAATCTGCCTAAGCCGCCTAGCACCACCTAGGCCAAAATTTAGACAGTTTCCGGGCGCCTAGCACCTAAGTGGCCGCCTAGGCCGATTTTTACAACCATGTATAGGATACATATGATGAATGAGCAAGGCTATCATTCTCATAAAACTATATAAAAAAAATCACGAAGTAAATTTATTATCAAATTATATAAAACAAAATCTATATGTTTACTTCTATAATAAAAGAATAACAAGTTTATCACTTGTCACTTTTATATTTATTTATCATTAACTTTTAACATTTGTAGTTCTTATATTCATTTGTCATTAATCATTAATTTTTAACATTTATCATTCTCATATTATATTTCATTCAATTATATTTTTTTAACTCTCTTTCTTATTTAATTTAATAATTTTAAGTAATTAAATTATACAATTAAATGTAAATTATATAAATCTTTTTATTCTAATAATTTATTCTAACTTAATAATTATAATTAGATTTCAATTGTATCTTATTTTAAAATACAATTTTATATTTTTTTAAATATTTATTATTTATTATTTTTAATTCTTAACTAAATCTTATTTGGTATTATATCTAACATACAAGTTTTCATAAAACTATTGGTTTACAGCATGTTTAATGTATTCATTTCATGTAAAACAATTTTTATGTGTTCGTTAGTCATTAGAAAAAAAACTTTAGTCATTAAAAAAAAACTTTAGTAATTATGAAAATAATATCTTACACTATATTTTGCGAATACAACTTTTTTATTTTATTTTCGTTCTATGATTTTTAGAAGCGTCATGTTCTTTGTGATGTTTCGATTTATTGTTTTATGATTGATAAACAGTTAATGTGGGTAGTTTTTTTATATACGTTTTGATATTCGTGATATTATTACCACAGTCGTGACCGGGTAGTCATACCGACAATAGTTTTTTTAATTAGGTGGAATCATGCGATACAAGTTTTAGTCTGTTCTTGTTTTTTTACTATTATTAAATGTTTATAAATTGATAAATATATCATCTGCAGTCTTATGCGAGACAGTTAATGTGGGTAGTTTTTTTGGTATACGTTTTGATATTCGTGATATTATGCCCTTTTTTTGTGTACTGGACACGTTTATGTCGAGTATGTTTGATGGTTTTATGTATAAGTGACAAATGTTGTGACGTACTTTTATATTTGTAATTTTAACATACGAAAACATAGCCGCGTTAAAGTCGTTGCGAAATTCTTGTTGCAACGCACGATAAACCTTGTTGGATTCAATTTAATGGATATCCTGATGAAGGAACGAATCAGGGCTTTAATCCTGGGTTTGAACCTAATGGGGGGCGAGGGTTTACGGATTCCATCCGGTTCCCGCGCATATGAGGGCACATGCGTCTCAAGTCGGAGATCGATGAATCAATCTTAGCTATCAATCGTCAGGATTAGAGGTGTAAATTTCGGGTTTTTTTAGGAACTGGGTCCGGGTCCTCGTTTTTTCAAATAGGGTACAACCGGGTCCGGTTCCAAGGTGTACCCGGGTCCGGTTCTGGGTCGGGTCAAATAGTGAAACAGGTTAGGGTTGGGTCGGGTCCGGATCGGATATGAAACCGGGTATAACCGGGTATGGGTTAATTTTTTTTTCTTTTCTTATAACTAAACATTTAAATAACATAAAATTCAGTTTTATTTATTTTAAACAATTTACAAACTAATACAAAAACATTTAAATAACATAAATTTCATTGTTATATTTTTTTAAACACTAAAAACCAATACAAAGATTCTAAAAAAAAAGCCAATCATACAAATTTATTTAAATTCGCTTGTAGTTTACATTTCATCTTCACCGGAGCTATTGTTCGTAAATTTATTACTGTTTAAAAATAAACATCATTGTAAATTTTTAACTTACATCAGTATAAGTTTATAGATCCAAAATTATAACGTTGTTAACTATTAAACGACAATATACTTACGCATACACATAAAGTTATATGGGTTTTCACTTCGATTTCTCTCGAAATCTCAACTTTTGTCTCCATTGATATATCGGTGTGTTTTGACAATAGCTGGTGGATTGTGAATTTTATTTATATAAAAGATTGGATCAATTTGATATATGATCGTGCTATTAACCAAAGAGTAAATTACATAAAAGCTCAGTTAATGTATATATCAGATTGTAGGTGTTATTTTTAAAATTTAATAATTACGTTATGCGTTGTTTATCTTAATGTTTTATGATAGTCAGGTCATTTTTTACTAATATAGTAAGAAGAGAGTGAACAAAGTTAACACGAGAGTTTTTGCGTTTTTGTGTGAGCGTTCGGGTTTGCGTCTGAGAATTGTGAATCAACCAATACATCAAAAACCTTTATATACTAGCTTGGAGGGATAATACCAGGTCAAAAACGGCTATATTTTCGAAAAAAACGGCTAGAGTTTGAAAAAACAGCAATACCCGGTTCCGGGTCGGGTTTTTTCGAGTCGGGTCCGGTCTCAAAGGAAAAACCATACCCGGGTAGGAACCGCCGGGTTTTTTCGGGTACAACCGGGTTCGCGTGCTAATCGGGTCCTGTTCCGGGTTTTGGATCAGGTCCGGTTCCATACCCGGTTTTTTTGTACATCTCTAGCCAGGATAACTCAAGACAGCACGACGAGACAGTTTAACTGCCGTGAAAAAAAGATTTCAATCCCTCATATTTTACACACGTAATTTTCATGATTCATTACACCAAGATAGCATGATCAATGACGTCATGAAGGTTCACAGCAGACCGGCGATGGCGGAGGTGAAATCTTCGTTATTTTATCCGGCCAATTTCCGTTTCCTATTCTTCACATTGCTTATTGTTTCCGGTAACAATGGCGTCGCCGGAACAAAGAAACGAGTTCACATTCCCGACGACCTCCATGACGTGGAGGACAACGAGGAGGACAAAGCATGGATCGAATGGGGACAGAAGAAGAAAATGACGAAGGAAGAATTTGATCCGCCGCCGGAGAACTTTTCCGATCTGGATATCGCTCAGATGCAGGACGAGATTATGAAACGGCAGGTCGGACTGTCGTATGGCTTTGTTAAGCTCCGGTTAACCGATCATCGTACTCCGGTAAATCGAATCTCCTTATTTTATTTGCATTTTCCTTGTAATTAGACCTGAGTCTGGCTTTTGGTTGACCGAATCGATTAATTAAGTTGATCGCCGTCAAACCTATGTTGAACATAGTGTGACAATGAGATCGATTGTATCATTTATTTTTGGAGTTTTTGTGGCAATATGGACCATATGGTGATATTAGCATGATTAAAACGATCAAGCAATGATCAAACTTGACTGAACCTGATTGTATCTTCCATAGATTGATTTTCGGTTTTAAAAGTTGTAGCTATTAGCGTATAAACATATCCATCTGTATAACTTGAATCCATATCCAATTCTACGGTAGGAAGGTGAATTAAAATTAGTGATGTATTCAAACAATGTTATGGTAGTTCTTGGAATAGGAAGATAAGGAATATATAATCACTTGTTTGTGTTTGAATCTAATCGTTGTGGTTTCTATTTTTTCTTTAAAGAGAATGAAGATATTGTCATCTAAAAATGGGTTCAAATATCATCAACAAATTGTCTAATGACAAAAATCTGATGCAGATTGTTTGTTGATAAATTTGCAGGATATGGTATCAGATCTTGCAGAGAAATGGACCAAACTTGCAAGAACTGGAGCAATTGAGGTCACTTTCATGGGGTTTGATATTACTACTGTAATGTTCTCATTACAAAATGCCCAAAACACTTACGAGGTTAGTTCCCTCTAGTTCCTAAGATACTATCAAGACCGCTAGTTACAACAAGTACAAAATGCTTTAAACTATATAGTTGTTTATGACCAAAATCATGTTTGTTTTCAGGTTAAAGAGTTCGTACTGAGTCAGCCAGAATCATATGAAATAAAGATGGGGGATCGGTTTTTCAGACGACCAGGTGATCCTCCATACGATAATCTTCTAAAGGAACTCCATAAAAGCAACAAAAAGCGAGCTAACTCCTCAAATGACACCATCCTCAAAACCGAATTATAATTCAAAATCAAGTAATAATTCTTCTGCTTCTTCATTTCACTTTTATCTTTAGCAAATTTTTCACTTTATTATTTATTTAGTATTATTATTATTATTTTCGTATTTAGTTTGTAGTATGACTTTGTATCTGTTACCAGTTTCATCTTTTCTATGGTTTCTAATTTCTATATATGTAGTTTAGAAATAATTGATCGACTGTTTATACAATTGAAAATATGTCATGATTCGAGCTTTATACCCATTTTAACTTTCTCGATCATTATGATGGATTCTCTGTTGATGATGAAATTTCAGTATATCTAGCAGCTAACAGAAGTTAAAGAACACAATAAAACTTTGGATATACCCAATAAAACATGATATTATTATTATTAATTTAATGTATACAACAATTTATTGGTTCCATTTGCATCAAATGAAAGAGGAACTAAGAATTTTTTTTATCTGAGAAGATACAATCATTTTAACTTTTTGCTGAAATCAGACAGCTGAAGCAGTTGAATTCTGGAATAAGTTGCAGCTTCCTCCCTCTCTTTCTGAGTGTTGTAACCCCAATCACCTATGCAAAGCAAACCAGTCCCATTTTTTACCACAATATGGTTTGTGTTAAAATTGATTATGATGATTACAATATACTTATGATTACTGTCATCTTTATGTTTTAAAGTAAGAAAAAGAGGAATGTGACGAGGTGTAATTACTGGATTTTATTATCATACTAGGTTAATTAGTATAAGCCTATGGCCCAGTTAGGTTTTTAGGGTTCTTTATGATCTTCATATATTGTAAGTTTGTAACCCTACAACCCTAACTGGGTCTTGTGAGCTCATACGGATTAACCTGATTTGATTGTACAGTCCAACAGTAATTACCTAGATACAAGTTCCACCCATTTAGCTCGGGTTCTTTGATGACATTTTTCAGTGTTGCTAGTCGGTCTTCCACAAAACTGGTATAAGTGAGGGGAAATTATAAATCAAAGAAAGAATCAGCTGAAGCCTCAAATCATTTAAGAAAAACTAGAAGTTTAGTTTAAAGACTTACTGCAGGGTGAGGCCTTGGTGTTCTGGTTGCTTTTGAAGCATCTTTAGTACTTCTACTTTAGGACTAATTTTGGAAATTAACAAAAAAAAAAAGAATTTGGTTAAGAAATCAAAACATGAATCTATGCAATTATTCTCTGGTATAAAGCCAGTCACCCGGATCCTAGACCGTATATTCTTTCGGGTGGTAAGGTAACTCCAGCAAGTTCTCGAAGTAACGCATCAGCAAATCGACCCTATACATACAGAACTGAATTTACTAAAATACCTTTCAAGAATGATATAATAGAGGGAATGTTTTGAACCCTAAAATCATCATTCTTTCATTATAGATATGGTAAAAGGGATTACTTGTTTTGTGGTAACTATATAGAGCTGTGAGCTAGCAAACTTCAATGCATCAGGAACACCTGGATAAAACCTGTAAAGGAAGCCGAAACTGAACAGCATCAAACGATATGTGAGTTATACCATCAAACAGTCAAATTTCCCGAAAAAGGAAACTGATCTAATGTGTCGAATGGCTCATAAGTCATCAAAAGTGTATTTTCATAAACGCCAGCCTTTCATATTAACTGATATTGTCTCCTTTGCCAATACGAATTCATAGATTTGTTTTTGGTCACATGAGTGAAAACTTTGATGATATTTAATATGAGACATATCTTATGGCCAAATTATCTCTCATATGGACATAAAACAACGTGGGATGCACCTAACATGACACAATTGTAACGCCTAAAATCTATTGATTCATTGCACTAGGTATGATAGAACTTTTGTACCTGATGTTGATGCATCTATCACTTGTAAATTTCGTATACAAAATTATTTTGAGTTGACCCGGCCCATTCCAACCCGTATAAAATACAAATCACCTGTTTGCTCCAACCCATGTAGCCAAATCCTTTTCCATCCATTCATCCCTAACCTTTCCAAATAGATCTATAAGCTCATCTCTGTTCTCACTCCATTCCTTCATTATTACTGGTTTAATACCTGACCAGTTCTCCAATATCTCCTCAATTGTGAGCCCTTTTGCCACCTACACATTAAATCATAACAATAAATGCTTCAATTACCTCACCATGTAAAATCATCAGGTAACAAAATTAAAAGTTTATGATTGTTATACACACTGATGACTTTTGCAATGAAGGGATCTTAATCTCCAGAAGCAATCTCACAAGCAGCAGGTTCTCGTAACCAGTTTCCACAACAGGTCGTACCTGCAACAATTTGAGAGTCACAGTTTCTGTTCTGATATACAAAATTCAGGCATGAAATGTGAAAATGAGAAATTAAAAAAAAAAAAAACGTTAAAGAAGAAAAATCAATTGCAAATGCGAACAAAATTAGATACGTTATGAGGATGGAGATGAAAAACAACAACTACTGAATCGAATAGATACGATATAGGCTATAAAGAAATCAGAAATGGAGGAAACTACAACCTAATTTTGAGCAGAGAACAGGAAACGAAGCTTACCGTGTGCATCTGATCAACAATCCAATCTTCCATTGATGAATCTACGGTAGCAAACAATTCAGGCCATTTCAATTTGGCTGCCTGCATCAGTTAATTGATCAATCAAGCAGCGGTGAACCTTGTTCTACCAATTAACACACATACATTCACATACAATGAAAAATTAGCGAATTGTGTGTGTGGAATTGGAGATGATACCTTAACAGCAGATATAGAACTCTCTCCGCAACTATCGCAAAGAACTCCATCGAAGTCCAAGGCGTAGAGATCCCCCATCTTTTCCAATCCAGTTAGTTGTGGAGAAACTGCGCTCTTCGTTGGTGTCCAAGTGATTTCAAAATTGAACCCTTGCACTTTGTCTTATTCTCCACATTAATGCTCCGTAAAACACAAAAATACTATTTTATTTTCTTTTCTTTTATTTTATTTAGAATAGAGGAGTCCTGTGAATTGTGATCTCATATCATATATGACTATTTTTTTTTTCACGACGAATGTCTCAATCATCTGAACATACTGTTTCTAGGTCATGTCACCAAGGTCTAGTTACATGGACCTCTCATGAGCTACCACAACCACCCTAGGAGGAAACCCCAATAAGAAAACTCCTAACCCCTCTCAGACCCATTTTTCGCTGCGAGAGAGATTTGAACCCAAGACCTCTCATTTGGAAAATCTTGAGGTACTATTCGTTATATGACTATATAATCAGTAAAATTTTGTTCTTGAACAGGTATTTGGTAAAATCTATGATTTATTAATAAAATTTCATAAAATAAAGTAAATGTCAAATTAATATATATATCAATTAGCAAATATTTTCATACACACATAATCACTATTCACACATCACACACACACATCACACACACAAACGACTTTTCACGCACACACACATCACACACACACATCACACGCACGCACACACATCACACAAACGGTGGGCCCCAACATCTCACACTCACACACACACACACATATATATATATAGAGTTTGTATCATATGAAAATCCGATCTTAAAGAGAAAACCCTTAAACCCTATCTGGGTCGTTGATTTGGAATCTTGAAAATAAACATGTGGTCTACATTAACCCACATTAAAACTTATTTGTTTATCCAAAACCTAATTTTTTATTCAAGTTTAATGTGTACCACATATTTTATTTTCAAAAGTCCAAATCAATGGTCCAGATAGGGTTTAAGGGTTTTTCTCTCTTATACCGGGTTTTCACATTATACAAACCCTCACATAATCACTATTCACTACCGCGTCTAAAGATCAAAAAATAGATTTTAATACTTTTCAATTAATTTGAAATTTTCGTTTATAACCCTGAACTTTGAACTCTTATTTTTAAGGCCCCCTCACTTTACTCACATATTTTTAATGTTTACATGATTTTAACGCGTCATTAGGTTATCTAATAAATGTCATAATTATATTAATTTGATCGCAATGGCCTCATGAACGTTTATATAAATTTCTAACCCAAACGGTCAAAGAAATTTTGCGCGTTGTTTACATGCCTATAACGCATCCGTACGTTATCGAATATTTGTATCGTTTAATATCATTTTTATCGTAATTAGTTCACAAACGATTTAGATTTAATAATTTTATAAACCATGAGTATTACGATTTACATTTAATAATTTTATAATATTTGTATCATTTATAAATTCTACATTTACGCACGGCCTTTTTTTTTTTAAGTTTTCCGTAATCACATTCTTTACTATTAAATAAGTTCTTAATCTTCAACCCTTAGTTTCAAAGCTTACGTTATAGATCTTGTATAGGGTATTTTCGTGCATTTTATTGTACACGATTTTAACCTCATGTTCTGTTGGTTTTTTTTACGTCAGTATATCCGACCCCGCCGCAACGCGCGGGTCCTGTATACTAGTTATATATATATATATTAAAAAAAGGATGAATAGTTAGAATTGGTTCTTTTGGAATTTGACCACATCACTATGTACGTTTTCTTATTTCCATTCCTTGACTTTTATATGACCACACACACCACACCTAACTCCATCTGGCAACTTGACTCACCACCACCACCACCATCCTCCACCAGCCGCCGTCCACCGCCTCCTGCCGCCGTCCACCGCCTCTTGCAGTAGGTATGTCCGCTTCTCTATCGATTCTATCAGTCTCCAACTTAAAAACCCTAAAATCAAAGATTCTACCTATCTGTTTTCTTAACCCTAAAATCAAATATTCTACCCGTCTATTTTCTCCGGTCAAAACAAACCTTCACCCTCATCAAAGATTCTATCCGTCTAGATTTGCACAGATGAAGGTGATTTTAGGGCTTTAGTTTCTCATACCTAAAAATAACGACATATGAATATGGGTTGGATTGATAGCAGTGTGGAAGCGGTGAATGCTAAGCAGGCATTTGATTGATGGCAGCGTGGAGACGGTTAACGTTGCGGCAACCTCCATAGTTTCTGCTAAAAGTCGACTGTAACTGACCTCCTTCAGGTATGTTGTTCGTTTTGGGATTTTGAGTTTTTTTAAACAAATTTTCTCTTAGAATTATTTGATGGTTTATTCTTGCGTGTTGATTCATGATTCTGATATTTTTATTTCATATTGTGTAATCAGCGGTGACGATAATATGTAGTGTAGTGTGTTACAAGTCAAGTCACAACCTATGCGTTTTGTGAATTGTGACACTGAAGACGATGTCGCGTCTCCTTTCCTGTGACAACTGCTTTCCAGAGGTAATATCTTGACGGGTACTGTTGATTACATGCTGTTACTCATACACACCTATTTTGTTCTGGTTTTTACGTGTGTGTTTTTATTTGTTCAAAGATTGATTTGAGCCGGGACTCCTTCGGAGTAGCCTTCCAACTGGGGTAGGGGTAAGGATTGTGTTCATCCTTTCCCATACCCTACTAAAGAGTGTGAATATACAGTGTACGTTTGTTTGTTTGTAGTTTTTAATGGTTTGTTATGTTACAGTTTGCGAAGCAATTTTGATTGAAGGAGTGCAACAATCATTTATGATATTTTGGGTTCGATTAGGATTTCAAGCAAAATATGTTTTTGACTTGAAATTGATTCCTGCATTATGATCTAAGATATGCAAAACTTATATGATGAAACTAACAATTTTGTAGAGATAAGAATTACATAATTGTTGAATGCAAGGTTCCCCTTGACCTTGTAATTCCGTCTTTCCACCATTAATCCATACCCTCTATACTTGGTAACTGTGTTTCAAATATTTTCCCACATGTTCTTAGTCGTTATTTTTACTTCTTCATTGTCTCAATTGCATTCATGGTAAATGATATGATAAATTGTTGTTTTTCTTAGAAACTGATGCAAACTTATAATAGCTATAGTTTGTTTTGTGAATCTGATATATAATCTTTTAGTTATAATTTATCTAAACAAGCTAAATGACAAATGACTTCGTTTGATGGACCTGACAATTTGGGTACAATCAAAGCACAAATGGTTTGGTTAGTATTTTTCCTGTTTAAAGTTCTTGAATATTGTAGCTGTATGCCATCAGTTTTTACTTCTGTTTCGGATTCCAAACTGTATTTTTTTATTGCATCTCTACCAACGGTTTCGCTTAGCCCAAGATACTCAGGTCTCTTTAGAAGCAGTATTTTTATCCCACTGAGATAGGGGCAAGATTTGTTTTTGTCTCACCCCTAGACCCCACTGATTAGTAGGACATGACTGGGTATGTTTATTGTTGTTGAAATTGTAAAAACTTATCTGTGTGGTTTGTAATGTTTTTGGTAAAGGACTCTACCTTACCTAAGTAGCACAATCACCTATTAGCGTTGTCTAAAGTAATTTGTTTTTGCACTCTCCTTTCTTAAATCATCAAACTTAATAGTTGTACTTTCTTTACGCACAAATTATTTACTGTGTATAGCAAAAACTATTTTCCTATCCGTCTTTTTCATGAAACAAGATCTTTCACTACTGCCTACCATCCAAAAAAATGGTTTTGGTTATAAATAACACTTTCTTTGTTGTATTTTGCAATAACAAGCTACTTCTTGACAACTGCAAAACTGCTAACTGAATGATTTTGAAATAGGTATATGTTCCTGCAAATCAAGATTTCCTCCACTTTTGTAGCAACCTTGAAGAATAGTACAAAGCAAGTCTTGGGCAGGTTTGTTGTCAACAAGTTTATTGTTTAAAATAGATGATATATGTGCCCGCAAATATATAGATGTTTGTATTGTTGGTTGTAAATTCACGAATTCCATGTTATCAGCACATGCGTGTGACAACATTTTGAATTAAGAAGTTATCAACACATGTGTGAAACAAATTATTGGTATCATTTAATCAGGCAATGTAAGACGATTATCAGCCTATGAATTAAGATCAACAAGAAACACAAGGCTTCAAGCGATACGACTTCCAACTTAAGGGAACCTATCAATCTCAAGCTATTTCTATAATTGTAGGTGTAATTTTTGCATATTAATCTCAATGAATTGCTACAATTTTAGGTATCATTGGATCATCCATGGTGACTACTTTAATAGAGGCAATGCTCACAATATAACTTGGATTTCAGTTTTCTCATTTTGTTTTTAAAAACATGTTAAATAAGTTATTTGTAAGAGACGATAAGAAACACAACACAGGAAAATGACACATTTGAAAATATTTCAAAGGCACTTGCAAAAAAAATTATCATCATATTAAAACTTTGACTATGATCTTTCATACAATAAATTATATGACACCAGTATGTTAAACTAAAATTATTAGCCCTTTGTTTATTTTTTTGCAGTTTCCAAGAGTATGATACGAGTTTGAATAGTGCTTCCTCTGTTGAAGTTGCTATCACTTTAGATTTTGAGGTACAGTTGTTGACTCAATAGGTGTTGACGTATAGGTGTTGAAGTCTATGTGTTGACCCAGTTCTGGTCATCATATAACTTATGTAATGCTGAAAACCAAGTCATTGCATGTGCTTATATGTGTTTTGTGTTTTTGCATTTTGCTTAGATATTTTTTTGATAAAAAAATCCTAAAGATCATCTAAGAAATTAGCAATTGTTTATTTGTTTGTTGAGACCAACAATTAAGGTTCGCTTTTACATATACAAGAATACCATACCAATTGAACATATTCTTATCAGTGTATTATCTCTTTTATACATGCAGGTTATCTTTTCATTCAAACATTGACCTATTCAATCTTCAAGAAGGAGGTGGTTCCTTTAAATATCACACCCATGCATATTTATTGTATGACACAACACCATAAAAGGAGAAAAACAAATCGTGAACAAAGAGAAAAAAGATGCAGTTCATGAAGAAATCAAGTTAGTGAACCAAATCCAACTTACATGATGTGGGTTCTGAACAAAATTCTGCAACTTTTATCAGTTCACGTATGCTGTAGAATTCCTTTTTTGCATTAATTTACATCTGAAGTTCATATCTGATTTTAAATTGAGCTCTTCCTTGTAAGAATTTGATTCATACATGTGTTCTTCTATTCTATTTTGAGATTAATTTTACACTTTAGCATCTCTTTCAATTTGGATTATAAATAAGATGTTATGCCAATTTGTTTGAATTGTGAACTTTCGGAATGTGTAGATGTTAAATTTGAATTTTGTGATTTACTTATTTGATTTCTTAAATTGCCTTCATCGTTTGCATGTTTGTTGTATGTTTTGTGTATAAGGCCTAATTCATAAATACTCAATCACTTACGTTGTTTTTAATCCAGATTAACCCAGGAATTCTCCGCCGCAACGCGCGGCGGGGATAAAACTAGTTATATTATTAATTTATGACATAGATGACTTTTGTATTGTATAAGATTTATTATTAATTTAACATTATCTTGTTTTTTATTTGTCAATATTTTATTGGATAAATTTCCTTTATTTACACAAAATAATCTAACATTATCTTATAAAATTTTACAACATAAAGAAAATGTAAATGTTTTGTTCTTAAACAGGTAATTGGTAAAATATATGACTTATTAATAAAATTTTACAAAATAAAGTAAATGTAAAATTATATAATTTATTTATGAGGAAAAATATAATAAGAAATTTTTGTCTAATAAAAATAGAAACTAATAACAGTTTGACACGTGACATAATAAAAAAGTAAAGTAAGGATAATTAAGGCATAACATATAATTTTTTGTACTATATTTTTAATTTTTTGTATTCGACTCTATTTTTTTATTTAGTATTTTGTACTTAGTTTTTTTTTTATACTAAATATCTATTTTTTGTACTATATTTTTTTTTCTTGATTTTTGTTTTTATGTTTTTAACATATTACATAGCAAACTCTTACTGGTTTCTAATCTTTTTAGGTAAAAATTTCTTACTATGTGATCGTTTCTCTTAATTTATGACATTGAGGACTTGTATAGTTTTGTAATGTATAAAGATTATCTATTAATTTAACATTATATATGTTATTTATTTATTAATAGTTTATTTGATAATTTGCCTTTATTTAGACAAAATAATCTAACATTATCTAGTAAATTTAACATTATTTATTTTTGTACTTGATTTTTGTTTTTCATTTTTATGTTTTTAACATGTTACATATCAAATTATTATTGACTTTTAATCTTTTTATGTAAAAATATATACTTATTTGATCGATTCTCTTAATTTATGACATAGATGGCTTGTATGGTTTTGTATTGTATAAAGATTATCTATTAAAAAATAAAAGTACTCTATTTAATAGTTAATTGCTATTCAGGCTTCATCTTTTATATATTTATTAATACGTTATGCTTTTCATTTATATTTTTTAATACTTTATGCTTTTGTTATTAATATCAACAAGGGGGTACGAACCCGCGCTTCGCAGCGGGACGGGTCGATTTTTAGTAAAATTTTCGCTACTTTGATTACCTTTTTATAATATTCTTTTAAGTAAAGATATAAAATATAGTTGTTATTAATTTGACAAAAGAAGATAAATTTACTATTTCCCTTCTCGTAGGTAAATAATGCTAAGAGAAATTAGAGCAAAATATAATGGATTTTGTTATGATAAGCAATAAGGACAATAGGCTATATTAAATATTTTGATCAACAGAATATAAATTTATGTATGATAATAAGTCAACGTCTAATCGCTTGCAACTTTGACAACTATAAGCTCAGGCATGTTATTGAATTACAATTTTAGTACTAACACATGAAACTGATCTTTTATGTGGCTCATACACATTTTCTTCAATGTCAGTTTCTTAGTGCATAGAAGAATGGTTTTGGGTCATATTCATTTTATGGTTTTTGGTCATATAACAATTTTTCTTTAACGATTACATAAGGGTTCTATCTTTTTAGGTTCATCATTTGATTTTGATTCAATTGAATTGTAGCTCTATGTGATATTTAAAGTTTACATCACAGATATAATATACTTTCCTCATAATTAAGTATCCATGTATATTGTCAATATAAATAAAATGTTACTATATTAGTCATTTTTCATCTATTCTGGAGACAATCAATTGCTTATATGCACAAAATCATCAAACTGTAACCTCTAAGGAAGTGGTGTAGTGGTTAGATTGAAGGAGAGACAACCTAGATGTCTCGAGTTGAATCCCCATCTAGAGTAATTTTCCTTGAAGGCCACCGACCCGGTTGGTTGCGGTCGCGCTTTACATGTTCCTCTCGGTTAGTCTGTTATTAGGGGGACTCGGGAGCTTACCACGCAAGTGGGTTCCCACGGTTATCAAAAAAAATCATCAAACTATAAATCAAAACCATACATAAAACAACACATATATATTGCCAAACAAATAACATAAATTCATTGATTTTTTGTCTTTTCTTGATGAAAAGATTATCATTGAACTCAATAAAAAAAAAGAAGAAGAGTGCGAAATAGAGACCGCAACATGCTAATCGATTAGTGTTCGAGAAAGTCATAGAAGCAATGAAATTATGAGAAAGAAGAATTCTATCAACCTGCTGTTGTGTCCTACAAAAATCCAACATGAAAGTTCAAATTTTTATTTTCCTATATTTCAAGGATGAACAAACAGGTATCTAACCACATATCAAATGACCAAATTAGTAACTAAAATTGTTACATCCTAGTGGTTAATCGAGGCAAGTTATGGTGTAATATGATCTTCAAATGAAGTTACTTATTATATGATGCCTGAAAACGATCATCACATATGTGAATGCATCTAAGATCACAAACACAACAACATGTTTCCAACCTGACCCATTTGTACACACATACACACAAAAGATGATATACATGAAGGGCAATATATTAGATTTACAATCTTACATGAACCAGTATCAAGGAGGTAAATGACAAAACAATATAAATCATTACAAATTTAACAATTTTAACTATCCGAACTCATCAGAAGAACTGTTACAGTATTTTATTAGTTTTAAGAACAAAAGTTTATATTTGATATTTCTTGGATCTTCCTTCATATGTGATGATGAGAGGTCAAACAACAATCATGACATCAATAACAACCGGTTGTGTAAAAATTTGATCAGAAAATGAATTTGAAGCCGGGTGATTTACAGAGGCAATATCAAAAGCTAACCTGAATCCATGAATCAAATTGTTCGGTCCATTCAGAATCTGCAAAAGCGATCATTTATGAACACAAAAGATTTGTTCGTAATTAGAGATAAATGTATGTGTGTGTTTTTTAAAGCATACAATATTAAAAGAACTTTGTAAGTACATTGAATTAATAAATATATAAAACTGATGATACGCATAACAATGATCAAGTAAATACATTTTCAGCATCACGTTTAAATCTCAACTTTCACCAAACTTATGCCACAATCTTCATGTCTATCTATAAAATTTAAAGTTGTTAAAAAAATCAATAAAAGTTAAACAAATTACCACTTTCAGAATTAAAAACAAAAGTTCAAACACACCAGAGTTGAAAAATCCATCATATGATGGTTCATATCAATATTTTCTTGTCGTTTTCACTACCAATAATCACCATATTTTGTTTGGTCAGTAAAACAAAGGGACCCTAAATTGAATCAATCACTACATTTTACCAAGTTTTATGGTTTATTTGGAAGTTAAAATCATGATAGAAAAACAAAATCTTGAAATAAATATAATAAACACCTACCAAGTACCCACCCCTCTCAGTGATTATAAAGCTAAACAGACATCTTGCTGAAGGATTTTTTAACCTGATCTTCACACCCCCTGCATTTCTTCAACTATTCCTCTGCAAAACCCATCTTCCCACGTCAGCATCCTGCAAATTCACCATCAAAATCATGTTACCTATTAAACTCATCTTCAATTCCAATACTGGCTACATAAAAAAGATGAACTCACAGGCTGCCATTGTCGTCTCTGACTTTAAACCCGTTACCACCACGAAGTCGCCTGAAAACAAAGGCGAAGTGAGATGAAACCCTTTATTTATCTAGCCTCAAACAACAAAAAATCGTCACAATCCCTAATATATCTTCAGAATCCCTATATGGGTAGCAAGTAGGGAGACAAAGAAACAATTATATCCTGATCTTACAATTCACCATTATTCAATATCAAGTGTCATATTAGGGCTCGACACAAAATAAGAAAAAATATTTGGAAAACCCTAACATGGCATCTCCATAACCCAACTAGAAACCTCGGTGGACGGAAGACAACTGCGGCCCGTATCGCCGGTGAAGATTAACGCCGGAGGAGAAGTCGGATATGAGATCAGCATGATGTCGCCACCGTCATTGGTAGAGGGAAAAAATAGTATACATACGTTGGTTGGAATTCGTGTTGTTGGATCTAAAGTGCACATAAACCAGAGTAACTCAGATATCAGGCATGGCGGTTACGAAGGAGGGTCTGAAGAGGAAGATACTAAAGAATGAGGATGGCAATGAAGTTGGATGCTGATATATGTATGATATATGTATGTATAATAGCAGACGCTTCAATTAATTGTACCAAATGCATCATGTTAGGTACAAAATGAACAGTGTTAGGTACAAAATGCATCACGTTGGGCTTATAGCCTAGTGGTACTCGTTGACCACCAGCAATGAGAGGTCTTGGGTTCGAGTCTCGCATAGAGCAAAAAATGTTCTGGGTGAGTTAGGGGTTTTCTCAGTGTGAGTTTTCCTCCTAGACGGTGTGGCGGTTCCTCGATTCGGCACTCGCCAACGCCCGGCTTTAAATGTTTCCGGGGGTTGGTAGCGGTATGTGGTCGCAGCGCGTGGGTTGTTGGGTCCGAGGATTCGTTTAGCTGTTCAAAAAAAAAAAGAAAATGTGAGGAGAGAAAGATTTGCGTTTTAATATATCTATCTATTATAATAAATCAAAATTTGTAGGGACACATGGCGTTATTTTAGAGCCCCTCAACTTTGATTTCTCGCTTCTCTCTCATATTAAATACACCTCATAGTAAATAATAATATTAAATATAAAATACTTTATTTTACATTTTTAAACCAAGAAACATATTTTATAATACAATAAAAATATATTAATATTAAAAAACACATTTTAAATATCCAAATTATTATAAAATATACAATATATATTTAAAAAAAATAAAGAGACAAACTTGGAAAAAAATATTCTTTAAAAAAATAATATAATTATTTTATTACTTAAATTACTAAAGTATACAAAATTTTAGCCTATTTTATATTAAAAATATTTTGTATTATTTAAATATTCATTAATGATTGTTTAATATATTTTTATCATTTAGCCCGTGTAATACACGAGGTGCTAACATAGTTTGGTTTTAAAACCGGTTTGCCTATTGGTTGTGAACATTCCACCTAGGCGCCACGTAAGCATCCATCACAACTACCCACTCAACCACTTGTGGTGAAAATGTCAAATGGTTGGCACTTGTGGTGGAAAGCAACTGTCAAAACCATGGTCTAATGTTCCATTGAGCCGTTGCCTTAACCACACCCAACCCATAAACGCCCCAAGGGGGCGGTGTTCAACGCCCATTCACGCCTAGCCATTTCCTCACCACGGGGAATACCGTATGCTCTAAGGAAACCGATTGATTATCGGTGGAATGAGAACATAGATTGAAATGAGTTGTACTCTCCTGCATATCATGCTTGTACTATTAATAAAGTCAAAAAGAATGGCGCCAATACCGCGACTGGATATACTTTCCCTCCTGGGCACACAAGCAGTTACAGAATCAACCTCTTATCTCCGGTTAACCCAACCCCAAACTCTACACACTTACCGTCTATAGCCGGTTTCCTTTTTATCCTTTTCCTCCATATAAATATACCTGTGATCCAATATTTCGAAAAAAACTCCCCTAATCATATCGCAGGTTACCAGAGTTGATACGTTACCGTCTCCGATATCTCATACTCCCGATCTTATCTTCACTGTAAGTATATCTGTTTTATGATGATCTTATCACGATTAGCTAGTTAACGCATCTTCTGTTTGAGTAGTGATTTTATTTGATATTCATGAATCGTGATCGAATCTGTTCAAGCTTGTTTGATTAGTTCTTGATGGTATGTGTTATCGATCTATATTTTTTTCGAATTTTTTGGCTAAATTTTGATCTTGTTTGAGGCAGAAACTGTTGCGTGTGATTTGGAATTTGTTAACTTTGATGTGTATTTCTTTTTTGTATTTTAATCAACTGGAGTGGTTTCTTTTTCTGCTTTTGGCTGATTCTATCTTTATTTTCGGTATGGGAGAAAATTGTTAATTGATGATACCTTTTGCTAACTTGTGGCATGATCACTTAAATCATATATTAGTTTGGTGGTTTATTGATGTTGTTGATAACCAAATGATAAATATTTACCTAATAATAGTTGGGATTACCTTTGACTATTTCGAGTCTGTATTGAGGTCAAATGAGGTGGTAGAGTACTAGAGTATAATTAAGAATACACTTGTGATAGATCATTTGTCACACAATTACTGCACTGATGGTTGCTTGAAAGTTCAAAATTAAAAACTATTTTGATCGAAAAACAAGATAGAATGATATTTCTATTGATTATTAACTTAAAACTTGCTCTTGATCCTCCCCGCGTGATATTTTATGGAAGTTCTTTTAGTTAGAATGACATGCTAAAATGCTATATACTGTCTCATACTTAATGATTTTGTTGGTTAATCGTGTTCATGAGGCAAAAATTTGATTAATATCCAGTTAACCGTTTCATTCATACACTGATACACAATCTTGGATGCACAAATTCAGAAAATTATACTCACCACATGGCAGAAAAAGGGGAACCTAAAGGTGCTGATTGGGAAGTGGTATCACTCACTGCATCAGCATATGCAGCTTCACCAGGCGGGAGTATCCCAGAGGTTAAACATGAAGAAACGGGTGAACACATTGACAAAGATCACCTTGAAACTTCAGACACTTTGTTCATGTCTGGTCATTTTGTTTTCCCACCTAAACAGCATCAGAACCTGCCATCAGAACCTGAAAAGGCAGAGATTCTTGAAAATCCAGTGGGAAAAGATGACGGTTCTGAATCTGTTAAAGATTTAGGTGCAAGTTTTGACTCTAGCAGTAAGGAAGAAGAAAGTTGGGATCTTAGCAAGCTTGCTGAGTTGGGCTTTACAGAAAACACTAGCCTGAATTTGGCAGGAAAAGACCAGAGTATATATGATTCACCTACGCTTCATTCTTTACACAGTGAAGCGACTATTGGTGCATTCAACTTAGATGATGAAACAAGTGTGTTAGTTGATGAGCCTATACACTCTTCTGACCCAGCATCGGTTCCAAACACTCCAAATCTTTCTTCTAAAGAAGTCAACCAAGAGGGATCTAGCTATGCAGTTTGGTTAAAGAAACAAGCTGTTTATTTTCTTGCACATGCAAAAGAAACCAACACATTGTGGTCAGTTTTTGCTGCTGCTGCAGTAATGGGGATTGTGATTATTGGCCACAAGTGGCAGCAAGAAAAATGGCAGGTTTTTCGTCACGAATGGAAAGCAAAGATCCACGATGAGGTATGTAAGCAATGATCACATAACGTTAAACACCGTAACACATGATTTAATAATCTTGGTGTTTTTGACAGAAAATAAGGTCGATGGTGGGTCCCATAGCACGATTCAGATATGCCATCATAGGTGGCCACCAACATGATTTTTCTATCAGAGGAAGCATCTTTGGTGAACTTTGAAGGTAATGACGATTATACAGTTTGATGATGGCGAAAATGATTATACAAAACAGAGTGTTATATGAGTGTTTGTTCTGTTTGAACCTTGAGGAATAAAAGTGGGACTCATGGAATGGAAATGCAGAATGATTAAAGTTGCCAAAAAAAAAAAGAGATTTCATTTTGCAATATGTAAAGCAGAAGGAAATACATGTTATTATATTTGCTTATTATGTTACATTTTTATGCTTGTAATTAGCAAGTTTTTCGCTTTTATAAGATCTTGATTATCAGCCATCAAGGGCTCTCTTTTATTCAGGCTCGTCTTAAGCTTTTTGGTGGCCCTCTTTCGACTATAAATAAACTTTTTTCAATTTGAGAAACAAGAAACATAATAAAGAAGAAAACTACAAAAATATATAAATCGCAAATAGAATGTGCACATTAATTATTTAACCTGGCAATCTTGACTTAAAAATGATAAATTGATTGATTTGAGTGAGCAATTATTATATTTGTGTTAGATTGGTAACACCGAAACATTGAACAAGTTGAGATGAATAATACCTTAGCATGATGCGGGTCAAATAAATGAAAAAAAAACATAAAAAGAAAGAGTGACTCTAGAACTAATGAAGATAATAATAATTATAAGATACAAAAATGTTTAAGAATTATTTATGCCTTCTGTTCCAAAAGATCAATTAATCAGGTCTCCAATTTGCCATATATTTTTTTGCTGGAATCTCTAAATAATGAAACACACTCTGTTAAACCAATATAATATTCTATATTGGTTGTGTATCTGCGACGTTAATTGCTTGGAATCGCCCATAGTTGGACTACATTGAATCCATGTTCTTACTTCCATTGTTTCAGGCTATTTATTTGACTATTTATGATAAGACCATCCGTAATACCTACCCCACCAAAATCTCACCCCACCGAAATTTTCTGCTACATCATCACTGTACTGAGAACCTTAAAACTCCGTAGTGGTCACCACATTGAAATTGTAAGAGAGGAGTTCAACGGGGAGCAAGGGCCGCCCAAACCTCAAAATTGATCCCACCGGGGAGAGGGCGGTGTTCCCGCCGGAGGCCGCTACCCCGCGTGACCGGTGACCCCACTCTTCCAACGGGGAGACCATTACTTTCGGTCTAACAGCAGCGAAATGTGAGAAATTATTTTCTAACTTGTCTACAAATATAACTTTGTGTTTCTTATTATTTTTATTTATAAGATACATGTTAGGGGTGTTCACGAGCAACCGACTCGGTTCGGTTCGTTTTTTGCTCGGTTTTTACATAAAAATGCATTTGGATTACATTCTCCTTAACTCGGCTTGTTTTCTCCAATGAGTCCTAACTTCTACAAAGGCCACATGCGAGAGATGTATGGTTGTCTGTGACTGACCGATGTCTGGTTGTGACCGCGTTAGATCCGAACTGCGTGTGGCTTTGACCACAGGGCGTGAGAACTTAGGTTCTACGTATTTGGGAATTATGGTTTGAGAAGCAAAGAGTAAAGAGACGTAAATATGTGGAATTGAGAATATGATTTACGAACGAGGGATCAGTGGAGCACGTGAGAATTGAGATACATTCCGTATTTCTGTCTTCTTTTCTTTTACTTTTATTTTTTTAACATAATTACAAAATACCCACCAAAGTATATTTATAATTAAAATTAATCATATAGTTTTATATTTTAGCATAATATGTTGTACAAACGAGCCGAGCTGGCTCGGTTCGCCTTGCTACAAACGAGCTTTATCCGAGTTGTTTTTTCGAACGAGCTACAAGCCGAATCCAAGTTTCGAGCTTTTTGGACAAGCCTAATATAGGTATGTCAATTCTTGATTGTTGTGATGCATATGGTTAAAAACAGATATATCAAGTGAAAAAAGTTGCATAATTATAGCAAATAAAAAGGTTAAATAAGACACAGAGTAAATTGTTGAGGTGGTTCATGTAGTTTGCTACTATCTCATTCTTACTTTATAAGTTTCATAATAACTATATGTTTCCAAATATTTAAAAATTCATAACACATACAATTCCTATGTTTGATTTTGGTGATGATTAAAATTATACGTGTTACAAACATTTAAAGGTTTGGCATAGAGGTGACAATTTGTACCCATATCAAAGGAAATGTGTTGGTTTGGGTAACATCATAATATTGAATGGGCTGAGATGAGTAGCACTTAAACACAATGCAGATCAAGATGGGTAACAAAAACACTATGTAAATGTAATGGATTCAAACATTTAATAATGATTTATAACATATATAATGAGAAAAATCACTAAAAATTATCCAAATGGTCTATTTGTTTACTTATAACACATCTTAAGTTAAACTAAATTGATGTTTTTTAAAAACAATCCATTTAGACCCGAACTGGTTTTGCTTAAAAACCGTTCTGATTCGCACCCATCATGACCCGAACCCGTTCTGACCCATTACCCAATTGGACCCCACCCGCCCATTTTGCCAGGCATAGTTTGACTATATGAGTAATTTATGAAGTATAAAATTAAGAGTGAAATACTAACAAACAATATCAATCATCTCTCTGTAACTTACTCTAAAATAGATATTACATTACAAGAAAACTTAAAAGTAGATGACACAAATCAAATAACTCACGAACCCAATAGTAAGAAGATTAATAAGGAAATAAGCAATACTTTAATTAACTTTTAAGTCAATTATATAGTAATACTATTTTTTTGTTTCATGTTTGGCAGAAATTACCTTCAACAGTTCAACTTGTTCAAAACATAACGCGTATATTTTGATTTTTAATTTGTATAGTATAAGATCATAGCCCATGTATCTACATTCTTGATTCTTCCTCCATGTTTTTTTCTCATTTTACATTATTAATTAGTCAATAGTAAAACACAAAACTCATCATTGTGTAAATTTAATAAATGGGGTCCAAATGATGTGGAAATCAAATCCTTTAGTGTATAGCATATGTGAGTGATAATATAGATGTCTCAAGTTTAATCTTAATACAACTGATTTTTTTAAGACCCAAATCAAATCCTCCCACTGCTTAGCCAGCAAGGTGGCGGGTTGCTAATTCGTAATATGAGTTATTCGTATTGAGGGTTCAAATCCCTCTCTATATGTCTCTGTTGACGTATGATTCTAGTTTATGTTTTAAGAAAAATCGGCTTCATGTTCCTTCTATTAAGAACATGCAAGGGATTTACAAATTTTACTTTTCTTGTTAGCACGTAGACAACGAGTTTTGCTTCAAGAACAAAGAGATTCAGAGGTTTACTATTTAATGGGTAATTAATTATATTTAAAAAAAGGCTAATAATCAAAAATAAAAATGAAATTAAAACTCAAATTAAAAACCACACAAAAAAAAAACATGAACATCTATATCAAAAGTCAATCCAACTTACCTTTTGAAAACCCCAAGTTCTTGACGAAGATCATGCACGTTCAAGATCCACATAATTTCTTCGCTTTTGATTATCAATCTTTTGGATCAATAACGCTAGCATCATCATGATCATCTTCAAGTTCATCAACATCATCATCACCATCAATATTTCCCCAAATCATATGCGATAATTCATAAATTTTAACATCAAGAGGTGGCATCCAAGCCTTTAGTTTCGGACCCATGATGAACACATTATCCTGGTCCCTGAAGAATCTTTCTGGCAATTCAACCATTTTGGAAGTAAATACATCTTCGTCGACATAAACATTGCGTTTGATCCAACCCTTATAAAAATTCTGCACGTGTGTGGAATCAGCAAATGGGTACATTCCATTTTCGTTGTAGTATTCAATCATGCTCTTTAAAAGATTGATCTCGTGTAACTTCCTCCATGAGTTGATGGTCCGGCTGGCCGAACCAACGACAACATCTTTCGGGACAGCGAATTGCTGGTGGATTCGTGGTGTCGATTTAACATCGGTGTCGGTATCGAGGGTGAACGATCTGTAGCGTTTACGTGGCGGCAGATGGCGGTTTTCAGAAGAATCACCAGACTTTGATTCAGATAGAGAGGGAGAACGATGGAGTAGGCTGTGGAAATTTGAAAACACCATGCTGCATGGATTCTTGATAGGTTTCGATCAATCTTTTAATTTTTTTTTTAAAAATCTTTTCAAGAAAATATTGGATTTCGAATAGTGGTTATATCGAGTGATTGGAGAGGAAGAAGACGATTATGATGATGAATAGATCGAATTGGATATCAAGAACTTGAACGACTTCAGTTAGTACGTGTTTAGTCACGAACTTGTAGTATTTACAGCTTTGTCAGCAAGTTTTTAAACGCTTGAATAATAAAAATACCGTTTGACATGCATTTTTTTTAAAAATTGACCTCGAGAATACTACATACATATGTTAAAAATCAGGTTAAAAACTTGTGTAATACACATGTTAAACAAATGAATTTTAAAATTATTTATTTTAAATAATATATCATATATTTTAAATATTTTAAAAATAGTTTTGTAATTTATAAAAATTTAAAGAATTACCTATATTGTAATCATATTATTTAACAAATTGAATAAAATCAATAGTATTTGATATAAGAAAAATTAATTATAAAAAATGTTTTATAATATTTAATAGAAGAAAGACAGAAAAATGAATTTTTAGATTATCTATAAAACTGACACGTGTTTCTTACGTTATTTTATTTATTATATAATATAGATATAGATATACAGGGGCGTCTCCGAGAATTCGAGTGCCCCGTGCGAAAAGGGAAAAAAAGGCCCCTTAGATAATCGTCTCTGTCTCTGGTTCCCGCTCCCTTATTTGCGTATCAGATACATACTTCCTTTTTTTTCTTTTTGGGCTGGCCGAATGGGCCTTGTAGATGTGCCTATTGTTTTTTTTAATCATTTATTGAGCCTTGTAGTTTAATCTATAGAATGTTATAATGGGACAATTGAATTTTTATAAAAAATATATAATATACATAATTTTTTTTTATAAAATTGTGCCCCTAAAAACGATGGCCCTGTGCGGGAGAAGGGTTTACACCCCCTCCAAGCCGCCCCTGTAGATATAGATATATATTTTAATATATACTTTTGAAAGGTAAAAACAATAAAATGCTAAGGTTTTTCGAACGAAATTATAAATATGGGTATTTAATTTTAGTAGTACTAATATCTAGAATTTGGAGTATACATGGATATTTAATTTTTAACCATGACTTTGACGTTATATAAATTACATCATTTACGGAATTACGAGGTGTGAATTTCCGAATGTGATAGACCTTTTATCAAGTTTATAAGGTATGTCTTTAGTTTAAATTTTAAAAAATTATGGTTGATTTTAATTAGGTCTAACCCATGAACAAGTCTAACTAAATAAGTTATATAAGCTAGAAACAATATTTTTTTGATCAAGTTGTGCATAATTTCATTTGTATCATAATAAAATTTTTTATTTATATTTTCTTTTGATTTAAATATTCTTATTAGTGATTCGATATGTATAAAATAATGCTTAATTAGTCACAACGCTAAAATTTTACATTGTCTTGTTGCTTAACATATTTTTATAATTAATATGAATTGTCCTTTAAGCTAAACATAATTCTACAAGTCTTTATTAAAACCGTTGTGTTATTTTTTGGGCAAAACTAGAACTCATACCTTTTATAAATTACTTTTTTTACACATAAACAAAATAAAAAAAAAATCATATGAAGTCAATAAATGACCAGAAATGAGACATATTTTAACAAAATAAATTCCTATAAAAAATATATATAGCATTTATGCGATAACACCACCCCACTCCTCTAATTGGCGGGAAAATTCTCATCCCCAATTATCATAATTAGGGTTTCACTCAATCGAACCTACAAGGATTTCTCAATCTAGCCTATTAACCAAACAGACTTGCTTATTTAATCGTATACCTACTAGATTGAAGTTTTGCAAACTTGTTTCTCTGAAGAAAAAGAATGAGCAAAGACGATACGTCACAAGTTACAAGAAGAACAACGAGATTATCATCATCCTACATACCAAATGCAATCGGAAGCGCTACAAAATGCATCAATCTCCCACCACTCACTCTTCGTGATCTCGTGTTTGGAGAAGAAGAACCCCTAACTTTTGATGGCTTAGTTTCCAGTCTACCAGGAAGACAAAAAGAAATCATAGAAGTTTTACGCCTTTTAGGTCCTGTTAATTCTCCGATGTTTCCATTGTTTGTATATGGTGGCGCATCGACTGGTAAAACGAGTACTGTTCTTCAGGTTTTTCGACACTTAAATCGCCCGTTTGTGTACTCGAGCTGTAGGACTTGTTACAATGCACGCCAACTGTTTGATAATATTCTGAACCAGCTATCGCTTCATAGGAAAAGTGAAATCAATGATCATTCGAGTGCAAAAAAGTGTGAAAAGCATGCCGATTTTGTTAATCTTTTGAAAGAAGCATTGGTGGGGGTTGTAGATGGTTTGAAGCGAAGCTCAAAGAAGTTGGAAGGATGTGTGAATGGAAGTATGGTTTACTTGATTTTTGACAGTTTAGAGCTTGTCAGAGACTGGGATAAGAGTGCTACGATATTGCCTCTTTTGTTTAAGCTTCATGATATTTTGAAGGTTCCTGATGTGGGTTTGATTTTTATCAGTAGCGCCTCACTTGATACCTACCATTCGGATACTGGTTTTGCTGATTCGATGCCTGTTTATTTTCCTGCTTATACAGAAGAGGGTCTCAAACAAATCTTCATGAGAAACCAGTCAAACTCAAAACTCCGATCAGCTTTTCTTGAGTGAGTGATTTAGTTTCATGTATGAATTGCTGTTTTATTTTATGATATAGTTCATAATAGGTGCTAATCATAACTTTTGAGTGCTAAACTGCTATTTTTCAATCTCTACATGGACTTTGTCTACAAAATTTGAAACAAATTCTTTTTTACATGTTGCACTTAGTGAAATATTTATTTGTTTTTTTTAATGTCGTTTGTTAACCCACTCTTCACAATTAGGTACAATTATAAGAGTGTGCTTAGACGTGTTTAATTTGAATCATAATAATGAATTGTAAGCATTCTTGTAAGGGTAAATATGAATATGTTTTTCTGATTGTTGGTGGCAAAATTATGAGATTTGGATAGCATGTAAGAAGCAAAGCTGATCATGATGATAAACGTAAAGCTACCTTTGTATTCCTAGATTTAAGCAATTGATTTCTTATAATTTTACTTGGCTTCTTCGAATTGCACTAATATCTATGCAAAGACTCATTGAAACCTTCCAAGTATTTTTGAAACTTGATGTTATTATGGTTAACAACTAAAGCTGTATAATATCTTTGTTGTTTGAATTTGAGGGTGCACCAGGTGATTACTAAAAGTACGTGTTTTTAATTGTGGATCTTTTGTTACACAGTGTGGTATTGAATCCTTTCTGTCGAGTGACAAGAAGGCTTGATGAATTATCTACTGCTTTATCACCATTATTCAAGAAATGCTGTGAGCCATTAGATGATTTGGATATTATCCCTAATCAAGAAACAAAGAGAAAGTTGTTTAGTTGTCTTCAACCTCATATTGTTCCTGCCCTGAATGAGATATTCAGAGTCAATTCTCAGCCATCTGTAGAAGCTGGGATAAAAGACAATCTGAAAAGAAAAAACAGCTTGAAGAAATTTGGAAATGATTCTATTGATGATATAGACTTCCATATGTCTACTTCTGCAAAATATCTTCTCATTTCTGCATTTCTTGCTTCAAGAAATCCTGCTACCCTTGATTCATCATTCTTTGATTCAACTGGTGGTTCTGCTAATCAAAAAAAGAGAAGAAAGTAAGTGCTTTTATAAGTTCTTGATATCATGTAGTGTAGTATCTCAATTCGTAATTCATTTTATTATTGTTTCCACTCTATCCCAAATCATTGGGATGATCAACTTCAAACGATAACTTTGAGCTGGGATTCTTTCGGAGCAGCCTCTCTATCCCAATTGGGATAGGGGTAAGGTTGTATCTATCTTTCCCCCCCCCCCAGACCCTACTGAAAAGTGGGAATATACTGGGTAAGGCTGTTGTATTGTTTCCACTCAAGCCAGTTTCATTTCTCATCTCCACTTTGCATATCCTGGATTCACAAATTCATGCTTTACAAAAATAGGACGCATGGAATGGAAATGTGGTAAATTGCACATTGGTTTCTATCTTGCATCTAATATAAAGTTCGTTTTAAAATAGTGAAAAAGTGTAACATTTGTTTTTATTTCGTGCAATATGTCTATTTTACCACTGCATACTTTATTTTATTGTTATCTTCTTTTTATTTTAGTTTTGCATTTATGAGGCTGACTTGATAACTACTCTTTAATATACAGAATTTCTGAAAAATCAAGGGATTTGAAGGAAGCTTCAGAGCAAGAACTGTTCATGAAAGGCCCTGGGACTTTTCCATTAGAGAGATTATTAGCTATTTTCCAGTGTATCGCATCAAGTGAAGAAGATTCACTTGAAAAAGATGAAGATTTACAAGAAACAGCGGGTTTAGGTGGTGATTTTGGTGAAAACAATCTTATGTCTGGTATTCTCTTGCAAGTATCAAGCCTTTGCAATGCTAATTTCATAACTAAAGGTGGAAGTTGTCCACTCGAAGGATCCACTCGATATCGGTCTACAGTTAGCGAGGATCTGGCATTAAAAGTGATATTCATGAACTTATTTATCCTATTCTTTATTATCTTTTTGGTGGTTGGTTTATTCATTTTCTGTTTTATGAGCAGGTAGCAAGGAGCTTGAAGTTCCCGCTTTCAAAGTATTTGTACAGAAGATAGCATCCTAACAGAAAGTTATCTCTGTAAGATGTTTCTTGATTCTGACCTGGGAAGGTTAGTGATATCATTCTTGAAATATCTTGTTTAATTTTGTGGAGTCTTTAAAAACCAAATTTGTATTTGTATTGATTTGTCACTGTTCAATTTACAATGTAGAATCTTAATTAGCACCTAGGTAACATGTTATACATTTTGGTGGTTTGTTTTGTTACCTTAAGAACCTAATTACAAACTCTTGGTTCTATTTGGCGATAGTGTTGTAAAAATCGCTAGGCGTTAGTCAGGCGGTGAGGTAGGGATTAATTGGATTGGATTTTCATATGTAATTTTACAAATTTATATATATGTAAATTTATAAATCTTTATATATATATATATATATATATATATATATATATATATATATATATAGGGGTTAGATCTACTAAGAAGAGATTTTTACCTAAGAAGAGTAAGAACCAATAGGAGTTTGATATGTGATATGCTAAAAATAATAAAAACAAACATCTAGTACAAAAAAAAACAAAATTTAGTACAAAAAAATCTAGTATAAAAATAAAAAAATTTAGTACAGAAACATAAAAATCTAGTATACAGTAAAAAAAATACAAAAATTAGTACAAAAAAAAATAAAAATCTAGTACAAAACATAAAATGTTATATCTAAATCATCATGTCACATGTCAAAATTCTATAAGTTCTTACTCTTCTTAAGCAAAAATCTTTTTTTATTTGATCTTTCCTCTATAAATTTTTAATATAATACTTAAAGTACTTAAAAAAGTAAACTTAACACATAATTGAAATCAAATACTTAAAATTCAAACATTAACATATTAGTTCAAATAACTTATAAGTAAACGGTTAAACTTCAAACTTCAGAACTTGAAATAAGCAGGTAAATAGAAACTTGAAGAATCTTGAAACAATTAGAAACTTGAAGGCACTTCAAAACAACTTACTGATTTCGAGGATCAGCCAAGAGCCAGGAGAAGAAATCGACATCTCTTTTAAACCAAAATCGTCGCCTTGTTGGAAAATAGGAGAGCTGCTCGATTAGTGGATTTCTCGTTTGAAGTCTTTAAAGTCTTAGAGGATTGAGGAATGGTGAGTTGCTTGATTTGTCGATTTCTAAAATTTTCCAAGTTGGAGATTGGTGAGCTACTGCCTGCTTGGTCAATTCTAGGTCAAATGAACAAATACTCTCTGTTTTTTTTTTTAATTTTTTATTTATTTTAGGGTTGGTTATATGTCTACAAGATTTCTTGGTTGTGTTGGTCAATTCTTTCATGGTTTCATATATGCCTTTGGTCAAACTTTTAACAACCAACTCTTTTGGAAAGTTGGTCATTGGACACTTGGTCATTAACAAGGCATGTGTATTTTGATTGTTTGAAAAAAAGTTAAGCTTGAGTTTGATTGGTTGTTATTGTAAGAAAATGCCGTCTGATAAACAATTTCAATCAATTTCCATGTAAAGGGATTATTTTTTATATGTACGTTAAGTGTGTTAAGATTAAATATATAACTAAAACAGAGTTCACGTAATAATTCAAATGCATTAATCCTTTCGACTTGTTTTAATTAACTTATACATCTGGTTATTGTATCACTTTAATTAATTTTAGTTTGAGAAAGTGCTCGTAGCATGAGACACCATCAAGATAGGGGTGTCGTTCGGGTTGGTTCCTCGTGTTTGGGGTTGCTCGGGTCGGGTTATTCGAGTTTTTCTAATATGAAATTGAAACCAAGAACTGAACCATTTAAATTCGGTTTAATTGGTTCTCGGGTTTAGGTTCTCGGGTTTAATCGGGTTGGGTTTAACGGTTCTCGGGTAATACTTGAAAAACTAATATTCTATTTTTCAAATAAATAAAAATAAAACACGTTTAACCAAAACATACATTTCCTTAAAAATTTCAAATGTTTAACCATAAAATAACTAAAACGTGTTTAACCAAAACATACATTTCTTCAACCAATCTCATAACATATAAATGCTTTGAAAATCAAGAAATGTTACCGCCTCTTAGAACTGGGTTTTCGGGTTTACCCGAACAAACCTCGTGGGTACCCAAGGACCGAACCATTCTAAACTTTCGGGTTCGGGTGATAGGGTTTTTCGGGTTCGGGTTTTTGGGGTTGGGGTAAAAAACACACCCCTACATCAAGCCATGAGTCTTGTGCTCCTGACTAACTGAGGCGACAGGCAGACATGAGGTGTAAAAATGGCAGGTTTTGTACTTTGGGAGGTTGTACATATAGCTTTTTAAGTTGTACATATAGGTCATTTGTATATTAAAGATCAAATAAAAAGTCTTTTTTGCCTAAGAAGGCTAAAAATGATTTTTAAAACCTTCAAAACCGACCCAAACGAACTCCGATTGAACTCATTTCGATGACATTGGAATCGTCTAATCGAACCCTACAATATTAGCTTTTAGGTTTCAGCTTTAACAAGTAGTTTTAGAATTTAGATTTTAGGGCTTCATTTTTAGCTTTTATGTATTATCTTTATGTTTAAGGTTTGTTTTTAAAGTTTTGATTTTAGTATTTGGGTTTATTGCTTATGATTTAAGGTTTGGGTTTTAGGGTTCGATAAAACGGTTCCAATGGCGCACAAATGAATTCAATCGGAGTGTGTTTGGTTCGGTTTTCGAGTTTTTAAAAATCCTTCTTAGCCTTCTTAGGCAAAATAGACTTTTTAGGGGAACTTTCCCCTTAAATCACATATATAGGTTAGGGATAATTACCAAAAGAATCAACTTTGACCCACTTTTTATCAAAATAATAACTAAAATTTAGCCTTTCGTATCAGCTTTAGACTTCACTTTATACATCGCTTTAGACACCCGTTTTATGTACTTTTTTGCACCATGAAGAAACATACGAGCCCACATGTTACCGGCTTAGCTGGGGTCTAAAAGAGTGTTGTAAGACTCCTTTTCTGCCGGCGTCTTAAGACGCTTTTGGACGTTCATTCTGACGTCTTTAGGCTCCAAAGCGATGTCTTTAGACGCCGGTTCTGGATTTATGTGACTTTACCTGATTTGATAGCTTAAAGACGTCAAAAGGGGCGTCTTAAGAAGCTGGTAGAAAATGGTTCTTAAGACACTCATTTAAAACCCGACAAAGCTGCCAACATGTAGGTTGTATGTTTCTTCCAAGTACATAAAAGTGACATTTGAAGCGAGGTCTAATGCGAAGTCTAAATATGAAACAGCAGGCTAAATACAATAATTATTTTGGTAAAGTGGGTCAAAGTTGATTATCTTGGTAATTTTCCCTATAGGTTATATATATTTAAATGTTGGTTCGTGATAATGTTTAATGAAAACCTACCATAAATATAAATATAAAAGAGATGTTATATAAATAAATTTGTGGCTCTCAAACGTGATGTGTGTGCATTAACCATGAGCCTCTCGGCCCTAGGGTTCTGTCGCCTTGATACACTTCGTGCTCTTCTTAAAAGTGTAATCATTTATTACACATTAGCTTTTGTATAAATTTTCAAGTAAAATGCACAGAACTTAAACATGTTTTGAGCCGTAGTAAAAAGAAGTTATTTTGGCCTCTTTACATGAGCATCCTATAGCTTGCATGATAGTGGAAAGGTTCGTCACCGTCTTACCTTCTTCAGTCTATACTTTTAGTTTTGATATAAGCCTTTGAGTGAAATTTTATTATGTATGTTCGTTTGTGAAAAATGTCATGATTTTCCTTGGATACATCGAGTTTAGGCATGTCAATCGAATTGAATTCTTCAATTCTAACTCAACCCATACACTTAATAGTGTCGTGTTTATCAATAAATATGTTGCTATGTTTGGGTCATGTTTGGGTTGATCTGTTTTATATTTTTTTTATAAATACGAGTAACAAACTAACAATGACTTAATAATAATTTAAAAAATTACACACTTCAGCTCAAATGAAAACTTTTTGTAATTGATGACCTATTTATCTTTTTATTTTTTTTTTCATTCCCAATTAACAAACTTAGTTTGCGTATTTGGCTCAAGATTAGAAGAACTGAATGCAAATGATCGGAAAATGAATAGTCTGTGAAATGAAAAATTGATGAAGAGTTCAAATGGAAACTAGTTTCACTTTTAGAAACATAATGGTTAGACGCAACTATCAAAAATAAATGTGTACTTTTTAAATATTAACGTTTTTCATCACTAAAATATAAATACTATTTAAAAACTTTAAAGCAACTTAATGGGCCAGCTCATCTTTAAACGAGTTATGTTTTAATAAATGAATCATTTCAGCTAACTTATTATTATTATTTTTTGGTTTGTGTTTAAGTTGTCTTAGGAATTGTTGTATCTACAATTTGTAACACCTTATACAAGTCTTGTATCGACCACGGACAAGAGAGATTTTTGGTTTACAAGAAATTTTCATCATCTAATATCACCTACACATTTTGGGTGTTTTGGTTGTGGATGAGAGAAAACTCCACAAAAGTGCTCGGGTGACAACAATTCAGAATAAGTGACATCCTTGAAAAGTTTTCATCGAGGCAACCAAAAGCAAATCTGTGAGCTTCAAGTAGGCAAATCAGACAATATTTGTAAGAGTAAATTACTGATTTTGTCCTTTAAAAATATAGCAATTTGCTGGTTTCGTCCTTTGACTTCGAAAATTACTAGGAGTGTCCTTTTTTTGAAAATTTTGCACGGGTTACGTCCTTTGTCACTAACCCCGTTAATTATTTCCGTTAAAACCCCCATGTGCCTGTCACATGAGGGGTAAAATAGTCATTTCATCATCATCCTCTTCCCCACTTCACTAGGGTTTTCAACCACCACCATCTGTCACCAGCAACCACCATCGGCGGCAGTAGAGTCACGCGGCGGCCGGAGGCTGATGGCGACGGTGGTGTTAAGCGGTGGCCGAGGACGGCGGGAGAGGGAGGGGACGGCGATTTGGGTGAGGCTTGGACGACGGCGTGGGGGATTGGTGCTTCGGTTACCAGCGGTGGTGGTCAGTGGTGACGGCATCGACCTCAAAATATGCAGAAAGGGGTTTGGTGACTGACTTCATCAATGGCAGATGGTGGTTGCTGGTGGCAGATGGTGGTTGCTGGTGGCAGATGGTGGTTGCTGGTGGCAGATCGAATCAGCAACAAAGTCAAGGAATGAGGCCCGAGAGCAAATTGACCAGAGGAATTATGAGATCGCGATTGAAGTATCTCAGCTTGAATCAACAATTAGTGAACTTAGAGAAGATGTCTCAAAGAAGGATTCTGTAATTGAGGGTTTGCAGAAGTCCATAGCTGAAAAAGATGAAAGGATAACAAAATTGGAAACAGAGGCATTATCTATGGAAAGGTTAGTTGGTGATCACGATGTAAGGCTGAAGAATTTTGAGTTGCAGATTGATTCGCAAAGACCGCTACTGGTTGACCAGTTAAATTATTTTCAAAACTACTTGAACAGCTTTGCAGTGTTATCAAGATTCTGGATGATGATGATGAGAAAAACCAGTCTATTTTGTCTGCCGCCAATGGTGGTTGCTGGTGGCAGATGGTGGTGGTGATGGTGGTGGTTGAAAACCCTAGTGAAGTGGGGAAGAAGATGATGATGAAATGACTATTTTACCCCTCATGTGACAGGCACATGGGGGTTTTAACGGAAACAATTAACGGGGTTAGTGACAAAGGACGTAACCCGTGTAAAATTTTCAAAAAAAGGACACTCCTAGTAATTTTCGAAGTCAAAGGACGAAACCAGCAAATTGCTATATTTTTAAAGGACAAAATCAGTAATTTACTCTATTTGTAATAAAAGAGGTCAAATGTCACACAATTGAATTCATGTTTAAGCCAATCAATATGGCCATCAAAAATGAAAAAGGAAAACCATGGCTTTCCAATGTGAAGATCTTGTGTTCGAGTCTCACTTGAAATATCCTGGTGGGCCATAAGTTTTACCACAGTGGGTTTTTGAACAGTGTATTTCCTTTGAAATGGTGGGCGAGTCAAGTCACTAGTGTTGTTTGCGTTTCGCGGGCGTGGGTGACCAAGCATACATTTATAAGTATAGGTATGTATAGATATTACCATAATAATTATTATGTCTACAAACAATCACTTATTCCATTAAAAGTTAAAGCGTAAATCACATGCCATGTGCAATCTATAAATTTTACTTCATGGTATGTTTGGATGGAAATGTCGTAACAAGTGCACAAGAAATCATTCCCAGCTCTTCAATTCCTTCGCATGTAACACCAACATAGCATCAATAGTTTTCTCTCTCTGTTTTTTTTAACCGTCAACGAATATATTTTATGCCCGATCACCCAGTTTATGTCATGAGATATAGATTGTAGATGCTTCCGTGTCATTGGTGGGGTGAGATGGCCATTGCCACCAATAGGGAACACTCTCTCATCCACTCATTTTAGTGTGGAGTTCCATCTTAATGTTTGAGTGAGAAAGATCAGAATTGACTTGACTCAGAGTGAAAGGAGTGAGGTATATCCACACCATCATAGTCTTAGACACATTATTAATCTTGAGGCTGTATGATAGCCTTTTAATGCTTCATAATATCTGAATGATTAAGATAAATCTTAAGCCTTAATAGTTAAGAGACTATCTCTTAATGTTACATCTTAACCATTCGAACTTAAGGTTACATCTTAATGATTAATAAATTATAAATCATTAAGATGTTGCCTCTTCATGACCATTAAAAGGCTACCAAACAACCCCTATGTTAGTAAATCGTTGATCCGTTTTATCACTTGTTTACCCTCAAATACTAATCACTTATATGTTTGCCTGTGTTAACGGGGAGTTCTTAAATTATGAGACTGGGAACCATTATGTGATGTCAATAAACAAACATAAATTTCAAGATGTTCATCCATTCATTCCCGATCCCCTTTCTCATGTGAATTTATACAAAACAACAAACATTGGATGTAATTATGTGCGTAAATCAATAAATCGATGGTTACCTTCCTGTGTGTGATATGATACTTCTATAAACTTTGCTATTATAAAATATATAGTAAATTGTCAAGATGGTCTATGTTGTTTGATAATATTTCACTCTTGGTTTCTAGGGTTCATAAATTACCTATAAGGTCTCAAATGTTAAGTATTCGTAACACATATTATCTTTAATTATGTGAGGGTAATTTGCTGACCTAAAGACTATATGTGTTACAAATAATTAAAGTTTGAGAAAATATATAGGTAATTTATGAAATCTAAGGACTAGAAATGAAATACTAACGAATGACAGGGACCATCTCGACAATTTACCCTAAAATATAAATTGATAAAACAATAATTTCCAGGTTCTCTTCTCTAGTTTGGTTAGCAAAATTAATGTAACACAAATGTATTGCGATTTAGGAAACAACCATACTAGGATGTGTTATGTTGATTTGGGCCTAACGTATATGTCACCAAAGTATCGTTTGGTATGCATGAATGGAAAAAGGAATGGAATGATTTATTACATTGGAATAAAAAGAAACGTGTTTGGCTACCACATAGGAATGGAATGCACCATTCCATAAGAACTGTGATTCCTTCACTTTTGATGATTTTCTTTCCTTGAGGTAGGGATGTTTTTTTTCATTCCTTCTCTTGAATGAATGATCCGACCAATGACCCGACCCATGTCCAAAACCATGACCCGATCCATGACCAAAACCATGAGCCGACCCTTGACCTGACCCATGATCCGAACCATGATTTGATCCATGACATGAACCATGACTCGACCCATGACCTGAACCATGACGAAAACCATGATTTGAACCATAACACGACCCATGACCTGAACCATGTCACAAAAACTGACCCAAACCATGATCCGAACCATGACCCGATGCATGACTCAAAAAATTACCCGATCCTTGGCTCAAACAATGACCCAACTCATGAACCAAACAATGACCCAATCCATGAAATGGCCCATGATCGAACCATGAGCTAAACAATAACCTACCAATAAACCGACCGATGGTCCGAACCATGACTCAACCCATGACAAAAAAACCCAACCCACGACCCGACCCATGACTCAAACAATGATTAAAACCATGATTCGACCCATAAATTGTATTCCATTCCTTCATCTTCTCATGTCTACCAAACAATAAAAAGTAATGAATGATTTATTTATTAGAGGTAACCAAACAGGACAATGGAATGGTAATGATTTATTTCTTACCCACGTCCATTCCATTCCTTTGTTCATTCAATTCCGTCTATTCTATTCATTTATACCAAACAGACCCAAAAAGTCTAAAATACAATTTAAATTTAGCTACAGTAGGATAACACATAATTTTATAAAAAAAATAAGAAAAAAAATGGTTAAAGTAACCACAATAATTGAATTAAAGGAATTTAGGACCCCACAACCTTATACGAATTCGTATCACTATTCCATAATGCTTTATGCAAACCATACCAACATTTATTTTACCCATTTTTTAGGTTATCATACTTACTTGTTTAGTCTTATCGAAAGGACTGTAATTAATAACTTATGCCTAAAACATTTCTTTATTTAAGAGTAAACGAGTGTTTAACATTGGCTATTTAACCATCTGTTAAATGATATAATATTATATGTTATTTATCGTTATTATGAGGCCTGATAATACAAACACAAATTTGATATCAAGTAAAATCGACTCTTTTTGTTTGTTAAAATTCTTGACACATAAAAAAATAATTGTAAACCTTATTTATTTAATGAAGCTAATTAGTAAATTTTGTACTTTATAAAAAAAATTATTATCACTTCATAAATGCATTAAATTAATATATATATATATATATATAGTTCACCTTCATGGGAGGCGCGGGGGAGGGACAAACCCGACCCCCGTCCCAGACCCATTTTTTACGGGGCACACAAATTTTTATATATACGTATATATAGATATTCATTCAAATGAGAATTAATACGGTGAATAGAACTAAAAATAACCATTTATAAACACATTATTTAATGAGTGGAAAAAATCATTTTTTTTAAAGTATAAGAAGTTAATTTCGTGTCCTTTAAACGAGATGTCAATTGGTTCGGGTAACCGTTTATTCGGTCTGGTTTAAACGATTTTCAAATTTTGTTCCCTATCAAAAAACCGAACCGAATTCGAGAAATGATTTGGTTCTAATTTCAGTTAAAACCACATAAACAAATTGTAAGCCAAATAAACCGCTTAAAAGTCGAATAAACCGATTCAAATAAACCGAATTCAATCGAATAAACCAATTAAAACCAAATAAACTGGTTACAAACCGAATAAACTGATCTGAATTAATCGAATTCAACCGAGTAAACCGAATTCAATCTTATATATTATTAATAAGATAATAAATTTAAATTTGAATTCGGTTTAATCGGTTAACCAAACAAACCAAATTTATAAAAAATTGGAATTAAAAATCGAAATTCGGATATGGCTAGGTACCGAACCGAAAACCGAATCCGGAATTTGGATACAGCTAGAACCAAAACGAAAACCGAATTAAGGATTCGGTTCGATTTTTTCAGTTACGAATACGTTTTAATTTTCAGTATTAAACGGTTTTTTGGTTTTTTGAAAACCTACACTTTAATATTTGAATTCGCTATGAGGCCTTTTTTTTCGGCTTGTCCTGGGCACACCACTTCTCAGTGCCGCCCCTATTCACCTTCTAAACATAAACATATCTCGTACACAAATTATTGTTACATACAAAAGTTTATCATAAAACCAACACATATAACAATATCTTACACATTCATCTAATTGTCTTATACAATAATACTATATTACGCATAATATATGCGAAAATAATATTTATAATTCAAAACATCTCAACTCAAAATAATGTTTTATAATATAATTTATAAATCTTTATTATTAATTATATACTATTTCATGTGTTTATCCGTGTATACATGAATTTCTAGCATAGTATATACATATTTGAAAGTCAACTTACAAAACCATCTAATATACTAAATTTACTTTATTTTGTTTTTAACAAGACTTGAACATTCATTACTTTTGACTAACACCTTTAAGGCTCTAACTAACAACTTGGTGCTACAACAGCTATATGTATTATTCTCTAGTTCAACTTTAATCACATTAAATGATGTGAACAGATTATGTATAACTTATTTAAGTGGTTAATTATCTATCTATTATATGGCTTCAATATTGAGAAGGTCACGAATTCAAGACCTGGTACGTATAAAATATAGGTTTCATGCTAGGTTAGGGTTTTCTCTCACATATGGTGGCTTCCTCCTATTGGTAAGGATGGCGAAAAAACCTGCGCCCGACGGGTTTACCCGAAACCCGCTACATATGGGACGGGTATTCCCAAACCCGATGTGTATTGCGTTGGGTATGGGATTAATTTTTCAAATTTCCGCGGGTATGGGACGGGCTTGGTATTTGTTCATATACCCATTTACCCGCCCCGATTACCCGATTATATATACCCGTTTACCCGTCCCATGTACCCGACCCATTTATATACATTTGAATTATATAGAATTTGTTTCTTTTTTATTCTTTTCGAACTTTAGAAGTTGTTCATATAATTTGTTTCTTTTTTTATCTTTATTTTTTTTTGTGGCAACTGCAATATATTTTTTGAACCATTTTGTTGATTGCTTTTTTTTTTTGTTTATCTTGAACGATGGTAATCAACTTATGACATTTTGAAATTTTACACTATTTGATATATTAATAGTTTGTTCTTGACATGTTTAACATATAGTTTTTGGTTATAAAAAAAAATTATTATTAGTTACCTGATAGCTGATGTGTTTTAAGCCAATTATTCTCAACAAGTATATTTAGCTAAACCCGCCGAGATACCCGATACCTGACGGGTAAATAACCGATAGATACCTGATGGACTTTGGGATGGGTATGTGACATACTTTTATAAACGGGTATGGGACTGGGATTACTCAAACCCGTCTCAAACACGGCCCATTGCCATCCCTACCTATTGGATGTGGATACGATCAGTTGAGTCTATTACCCGTCAGCGATCCAAATTGTCGTTCAAAAAAAAATTATCTATCTATTCTAATAAATAAAGGTTTTAAAGACACGTGTTATATTTTTAAAGCACCTCAATTTTGATTTTCGGTCTCTCTCTCCTATTAAACACATCTCATATTAAATAATAGTATTAAATAAACATTTCATACATTTTTTAAATGCGAAGGATTTTTAATATATTAAAATATATTAATATTTAAAAAATATTTTTTAAAAATAAATTATTATAAATTATAAAATTTTCAAAATAATTACTTCAAACATAATATTCAAAGAAAAACAAACTAGAAAAAAAGTAAGAGTTTAAAGAAAAATTATTATTATTTTTATACTTAAAGTATTAAATCATATAAAATTTTAATCATATTTTATATTAAAAAATCATTTTATATTTTCTGGCATTTCATTGATAATTATTTGTTATATTTTTGTATTCAACCCGTGTAATACGTGGGATACTAACATAGTAAGTTTATAAATGAAGGGTGTAATGTGTGTTCTATTGAGATTAAGACCCTGTTTGGGATTGTTTATTTAACCTCAAAAGGACTTTTTTTTATTAAAAGTGCTTATTAACTTATGACTTTGTAAAATAAAGTTTTTAAAAATGTGTTTGGATTAACGTTTCCAAAATGAATTTTTAAATTGACCAAAACAGACATTTTTTTTATTGACATCATTTAAGGTTATTGGGTAAAGGGTAAAGAGTGAGATATATTTGTAATTTTATGTCAATAAGTTACAAGTTATTTTAAAAAGTTAGAATTTTTAGCTTTTGAAAAACAACTTATCATCCTGTTACAAAAAGTCATTTTCAAAAGTCTTTTTAAGTTTGACAAACAACTTAGTAACTTATTGTTTTTTTCAATAAGTCAATAAGTTATTTTTAAATGAAATCCCAAACAAGGTCTAAATCAAAAACAAAGTTGATATAATTTAAATGCTAAAAAAATTAATTATAACCAAACAAAACTGACATAAAATTAATGCATTAAAACTTGGTTTGAAATTTTATTAACTTAAGTTATAATTGGTACCCTACTCAATGCAATGAAAGTTTATTAAAAAGTTTTAAAATATAGTTGTGGGCACAGTAGATGGTGGCATTATTACCGATTTAATAGCTTGCTAATGTTCAAGATGTGAAGTATTTGTTTAGCCTTTACTCGTTGTCTGGTATTACGTAATTTATTAAGTTGTGTCGGTGAAACATTTCGTAATTATTTTACGATTAAATTACAGTTTTGACTATGTGATTTAAGTTTTTAACTATTTCAATTTAAAATACAATATTTTATCAATGTAGCCTAAATGGTTTAAACAAACCCACGGTTTTTGCATCCGGTCATAACTATTCTACTGTTTTTGTTGCTTAACTCTCTCTTGTGATTTCGATAGAATAGTTATTGTTAGCGGAACAAAGCCGTTAGTTATTTAAACTACATTGATTAAAAATTTTATTTTGAATTGAAATAGTTAAAATTTAAAACACTTAAATAACATAGGTCAAACCGTAATTTACTATTGTAAATAACCTATTTGTTAGATGTCTTTGAAAAAAGAGAGATTATAAGGTTTAGATACTATGGATAAAAAAAATAAAATTAAAAATAAAAACTAATAAATACATGTATTGGGAAGGGGTCAGACTCCCCAATTTGGGTAGACAACCGGAACGACGAGGCGCATTCTGAAAGATCGGTTTCCGGCCTTGTTCAAACTGGAACTTCGTAAACGATGTCCCGTATATGAGGGTCTAATTCTCAATTGGAACTTCAGAAAGTTGTCAAACAGCTGTTGGTTACACGTCTTATATGATCGTATATAGCCCTGTACGGACCCATATAGATTCAAACTATATTGTCCGTGTAGCTCTATACTGCCCGTATAAATTCAAACCGTACGGCCCGTATAAAAGTTTATAATGCCAGTATAGGAACCCATCATTCTGACACGTCAACAGTTACATCTTTGTCGATTTGACTGATTTTATACGGTTCGTATAGAGCTATACATGTCGTATAGCTAGGTGACAGCCATGTGATGTCTCGCAGAAATGAGAGGGATGATGTATGTATAATAGGACCCTATTTATACGCTAGGATAGATACTTGTATGACGTATATTACGAGAAAAAATCAAATACTTACATCGGATTTTATCATTCGATCTTTCTTCACCGTATAATTAATATGAGAAATATCAAATAAAAAATATATTTTACTTAAAGAAGATTAAAAAAGATTTATTAAACTTCTGAAACCAACCCAAATGCACTCTGATTGAACTCATTTTGTCAGGATTGAAACCGTCTTATCGAAACATGCAAAACTGGCTTTTCGGTTTTATTTAACAATTACGTTTAGAGTTTTGGTTTTAGCTTTTAAGATAATTTATTCTTAGGTTGAAGGTTCATTTTTAAAGTTTTGGTTTAGCATTATGGTTTATTGTTTATGCTTTAAGGTTTGGGGTTTATGATTCGACAAGTCGGTTCCAATAATGCAAAAATGAGATCAATCAAAGTTTGTTGGATGGGTTTTCGAGTTTTAAAAATCATTTTTAACCTTATTGAGAAAAATGAAATTTATAAAGAAATATCCTCATGTATTTATAAGCTAGTGGAGTTGAGGTATAGACACTCACAACGGTTTTGTCCAAAATAACAGTACTCAACTTTTATGTTCAAAATAAAAAAAATATTTTTTTTAAAAATAATAATATCCAGACTTTTCTGGGCAAAATAATAATAATAATAATAAAAAAATACCCTATATTTTTTAATTTTCTCAAGATTTTCTATAAATCTTGCTCTTTACATGTTAATGTGTCAACAATCACCTCTCTAATCATTGTTTGTTCATATTATTTGATTTTTGCTTCTTGCTCGTTCTTCACGTTTAATTGTTCTAGCTTGTTTTATTTTCTTGCTTGTTTTACTTGCTTTTTTATTGTATCACTTACCTCTTTAAATCGAAAACAAGTGGTCTTTGATTCCTTGCGTTCATTGACCAAACATGATTGCTCTTTCACTAATCACAACTCATTAGGGTTCTTGCTCATTAATTAATAAAGAATGGTAAACGTCACCATTAGGCGCCCCTCACTGATCGGTCCCACGACCAACATGAGGGAAGTAAATCGCGTGACCTAGGGAAAAGTGGGTGGTGGTTAATTAATAAAGAAGTGATTAAGGTTCTTCCTATTTTACTCCTCAAAATAGATTATGGTTATTACTCATTCACTAATTTAAAATATTAAGGTTCTTGTTTTTTCACTGATCCTAAATATATATCATGGTTTTTGTCACACACTGATCACCATGATCATAGTTCTTGCTAGCTCGTTCTTACTCAAACTTGCTACCACTTGCTTGAAAACCTTATTGTGTTGCTCTTGCTACCTTAACTTCTTGTTATTATCTTTCTAATCTGATAATTAATTAAGATGGATTTTCAAAAATTGAACCCTTTTTCCTTTACATTAGGTAATATGGTTCTTTCTCCAACATCTAATTACTAGCTTCGTTACCTTTTTATTTATTGTTTTTTTATTATAATTTTTTGAGTAAATTACCAAGATGATCCATGTGGTTTGTTAATATTTCACTTTTGGTCCATATGATTCATAAATTACCTATATGGTCCTTAACTTTTGATATATGTAAAGTATATAGTCCTTATATGAGGGTAATTTGGTCAATTATATGAGTGTAATTTGGTGACCTAAGGACTATATGTGTTACTAATGTCAAAATTTAGGGAGCATATGTGTAATTTATGAAACTTAGAGACCAAGAGTGAAATATTAACAAAGCACAAGGACCATATCGGTAATTTACTCTAATATTTTTTAATTCCAGCCACCGTATTCTTAAATCCCATCTACTTCTTTCTTTCGATTTCTTGCCATCAGTTTTGAGATGCATTGCGTACCTCTCTCTCTCTCTCTCACGTTTGATTTCATTTTTCTAACTTTTTTATTACCGTAGTAACCCACTTACGTGGTAAATCCCAAAATACTTGAATAACCAAGAGAAACATATAAAACACGACAGTAAACAACTAGGTTGGTGGCCTTAAACTCTCAAAACAGCTAACACCAACTCTCAAAACAACTAACACCAAGCTTTAATACCATCGTTGGAAATCAGCCCCAAAATCAAAGAACCAAACACAATTTTTAAGTGAACAATCGATCGATTTTTTTTTGTATTATCATAAATTTTAACACATACAAATGAACTAAACAACGACTCCCTATTTATATACTTAACTAATAATGATATAACTATTCAACATACTAGATAACTATTAACTAAAATAAACAACTAGAACTTTTAATTATCTGGTTTATTCAAAATATAGATCTTAGACTCTTAAACTTACTCGAAATCTTTCATTAATTTTACTATTCACATGTAACACTAACAATTAATTAAGTCAGCTGTAAACACTAGTTGACATAAAACTAAAATATAGTGAACTAACTCTCAGTTGAACAAATGTCACATGTTTTTGAAAGTTGTTCATTTGGTCGATTAGGTATAACCGATTCTGATCAATTACCCAACGCAACATAACTGAAACCATAAGTTTGTTAGTTTTAATAACGACGACATTGGTAATATTATAAATTATTTTATAGCTGTCCAAGTACAATAAAGACTCAAAAGATAAATAATACAAGACAAAATAATTATAGCTATAAAGGTTATTTATGGAATAATATCATTTTTAGTGAGAACATCAAAATAATTAGCAGGTATTATTATGTATGGAAGTAAATATACAGCCAATTTAATTTTTTCATTTAGCTTTTATCGGCATTTTTGAATTGTCTATGATTCCATGGTTAATTAAATTCAAAAAAAGAAAAGAAATATCGTATTCAACATTAATCTGTAGAAGTACTAGGTTACCTAAGAATTTACAAATATTTTATTTTGGTTTATATTACATAAAAAAAGAAGAAGATGTAATCCCCTTTGTTGTGTTTTAGAAACGTAGAATATTTTTAAATTTACAAAATTATTTTCTCAAATTTAGTATTTTTTAGGTATTTTTGAATTGAATATGATTCAATTCCAGGGTTAATTAAATATGCAAACAACATATTATATTCAACTTATATTTATCTGTGATAAAGTATTAGGTTTCCATAGTATTTACAATTATTTTATTTTGTTTTATATTACCAAAAAGATTGAATACCCTTTGTTGTGTGATATAATATTTTCAACCGCTTAACATACTTTGCATTAATAAGATATACACCTTTTTAAAATCTAGGTTGCAGTCGACCTGTTATCTTTTGTATCAGTGTCATGAGGTTGTTTATTTTTTAAAATCAGATAAAAAATTAATGTATGCTATTATATATTCTAAGAGACTAAAAATGAAATTCCAACTCAAAAGCTAAAATTGTATGTTTTGTAAATATTTTCTTATTTTCGTTCATACTTTTTTAATAAATGCATGACAGAATTTTATAAAGGAATAGTTATATATACAATCCTATTTATAACTATGATTACATATATACCTAAGTCAAAAGTTAAATTACATAAATCTCTTTCTTTTATAATTTTCCTTTTTTAAATAAGGGAGTATGTGTAATTTAAAACTTTAGGTAATAGGATATATGTAATTTAAAATGTTAATCCAGAGGCTATATGTAATTCATATTTTAAATCGGGTATATATGTAATTATGAAGTTTATGGGGTATATGTAAATGCCCCTTTTATAAAATGTTTATTTTGTCTTATCCAATTAGTCATTAAATAGTTAAGGAACCACCAAAATTAATCATATATATAAATCACACGTATATTTTTTTTCTTTCAATTGTTCAAAACGACAACACTCGTGACAAGATTTCAACTATTTCATCGGATATGTCACTCTCGGGCGTACCTTCAAGCCCACCTCATAAGGAATCCACACTTCTAAATCTCCTGATTTTGCTTTAGCAAATAAGTCTCGATGTAGATTCAAAATCAAGACCAACCGTTAGACTAGAACCCCTAGTTTACACGTATATATCTATCATTTTCAAAATCATGCTGATCAGCGTATGGCTTTGCTGTTGCTTGCTTTTGTGTGTTTAGTTCATCTTCTGCAGCTTACACGTGTGATCATCTTTTTTTTAATGGCCAACTAATTAACTGTCAGGTATTCCGTATGCGGCTCTCAATGGCTAAATAATGCCTGAGCTGGCCACTAGTTCAGACAGACGGAGCCCCTAGCCCACCAGCCACCAATTCCCGAGGAAAACCCGACCCAAGTACCCACCTAAAGACACAACGGTGAAAGACCAGTAAAACCAGGTAGGATCAAGGATCGAACCCAAGACCTGGGTCTCGTATCACTTCCCGCATACCTCCATCGAAACCGACACGTGTGATCATCTACTTATGTTTGCATAAACATATTCTGGTGTTGAAAACAAAACCACGTCCCGCATCATAACTTCTAAGAATAAAACATAGGTTGACTTATTAACCTCATTAACCCACAAACCAACAAATACTTCAAAAGTCAACTCCTGAAATTCAAAATGCATAGGAATGATGATGGTCATGACAAAAGTCAACTCTCTGAACCTTGTATTTAATCAGTCAAAAGTCAACACTCTCTGCAAGTTAGTTTTTGGAAGATAGGATGAATTGAAGTTTGGGTCTCAGATCTTGAGTAATTGATGATTATGAGGGCTTAAGGTGTTTGTATTGCATGCATTATGACTTGTACCAATTTTTTTACCACAACTGTGTAAGATGAAAATTATATATTTGCTTTATGACCTTTTAATTATTTATGTAATTCATCAATTACTTAAATATCTTTAAGATACGTATTTATATAATAGACATAATTGTCCTTACTATTGTAATTAGAGTGTTCCCTCGATGTATATAAGCTATGAAGGAGTGTAAGATACTTAATTTAGTTACCCACAACAACACAAACGAATTATTGACTGTAGAAGTCGCAAACCTTTGCCTCTCCGTCTAATTCGATCCTTACCATACACCCTAAATAGGAAGCTGATTGGTTCATATCAGCTACAAGAAATCATGTTAGAGATCAACACAACATTCGTTGGATTCACAAGATTCGTCTAATTTATATTGTTATTATTGTTCTTTGTATGCATGTTTAATGATTAATCATAGGAATTTATTAACAAACTAATGTTTGCTTATGTTTTTTTCTTGGTGGATTCACTCACTCTTTAGATCTAAACTTAAATTTAAATTATTTATTTATTATGAGGGCTAAACTTTTAATCATATAATGAACAACATCTCAACACCTTGTAGCATTAAATTACTAACCTTTAGTCTATATTTTAACCATTTTTCATAATTATTTGCAAATATAATCTTTAACTAATTTACTTCAATGACACAGAATAACATTTTAACATGAAAAACAAAAAGAATAATGACATGATTCACAAAATAAGGTTAAAAATAATAAGATAATCAATTATATTTGTTTAACATGTTAAGTTAAATGTGATGCGTCGAATCGAATGGCAAGGCTTTTACTATAATTAAAAGGAGAATTTCATAGAAATCATATATGTATAGGACAAACTAAAAATACCATATACACTTTTAAAAAATAATAAAAACTAGTTTTATATCCTGTCCGGTGGCTGGGTACAATGGTATAATCGAATCAATTTAGTAAAATTCATTATACAAAAATAATAATTGTTTAACTGTGATAAATGGGATAATGATGAAGTGGGGATAAACTGTTTTTATAACTACATTCTAAATTGAATTTACACGGCTGAAATTTATTTTCAGCCATTTTAAACAGCCAAGATCTTCTATCAATGCAATTGAATTGACCGGGAACCATATATATATAATTATAAAAATATGGTATTTTTTAAAAATAATATAATTAATGGTAATTTTAGATTTACATTGGCAAAAACTTTAAGATTTTATATTTACGGATTTACCTATGTTAATCTAAAATTTATATTCTCTGTCACGATACCATGTAGAAATACACATATTTAAGAGAAAATAACGTTCACAAGAACTCAGCCTACTGGTTGGGATTTCACCTTATGACCGAAAGATCATGGTTTCAAGCCCTATAAGGGGCGATTTAAAAGATATAAGGTGAGTGAATAAATCTTGAGCTTAATCTCGGGTTATGGACCAATGCGAGGGTTTGCCCATTTCACGGGGTTCCTGCGCATCTGGTGTGGCCGCATCTTACCTCTGCTCGATAGGTCCTGTTAAGACAACATACGTGGTATGTAGACTCGTCGCCGTTCAAAAAAAACAGAGAAAATAACGTATTTGACCAAGTCAAAAAGTTAAAATAAATCTTTGACTTTTTTAAGTTTGTATTCATTCATAACGTCTCACTTCACAAGCTAGAAATGCACTTCATTAATGAATAATGAGAAATGAGAATGTGTCATGCATTATATATCATGCCATGCCACAGTAGCATCAAGCACCTTAGGGTCGTGCCTATCATGCACTTTTTTCGTTTATTTTAAAACTTAAATAACTTTTATAAAAAAGAGTGGAAAATTGTATGAATGATCGTAAAATACTTTTGTAATATTGAACGCTACTTTGGCACGTGTGAGACACGACCATAGAGTACCTTGGCACTTGAAATATTTATTACAAGTCACAATACAATTGGTAGTTAAAGTACTATAGTTAACATAAGAAATGTCAAATGTCGCATCTAGTTTAGAATAATAATATTTTGCTAACATAGGATGATCATATATGATCATTTAAATTAATTATCTCATCTATCTTATATAATAAATGAATGTTTTTTTTGCCACATGTCATTCAATGAGGCATGTTATGATTCATTTTCCCGCCTTAAATTTAGAGCATTAATCATTTGTTAACATTTCTTTATTAACATTAATAATTAACAAATTTGAACATTTATTACAATAATTTATTTTCTTAAAATAAAAAAATCCAAGTATTCATTCTTAGTTTTTTATATGCATTAAATTTAATTATAATTCAAGTTCATTTAGCTACGATAACAAAATAATTTATATGATAATTTATATTTTAACAAAGTTAATATTTATCAATTATATAAAAACGTTAATACATAGTTAAATACAATATATTTATGAGTTAACTTAACAAAATTTATTATCATCACTTTAAAGTTTATTTCTTTAATGATTTATTTTAATGACTTTAAGTATTAAAAATTTAAATTGTATTTTTATTCAACTTATGCAATACACATGTTATTTAACTATTGTGATGCATATGTTTTTTAAAGGCATAATTTTTTTATTGTAAATTATATAACGTTTTATTTATCAAGGTTGTGTAACACACGGGATCTAACCTAGTTGTTTTGTTAAAGAAAAGGTTACAATTAACCAAACAACGAATAAAAGTATATTTTTTAATAAATAACTATTGAACATTTGCTATTCAAATTTGAGATGATAGATATCTAAAAGTTACTTTGTAATATATCAAAAAAGGATCAAAAAACATACATCTCGTAAAACATTACATTTGCGTGGTATTTGTAAATAATTCAAACACGATGCCTTAAACAATTTGGAGAGATTCATGGTTGAGTGATTTGAAACTAGAAGGTTGAAATATAGGTTACCTAATTAAATTAAGCACCTAAAATACTACTTCACCTATTTTAAAATTCAATTTTTATTTTTATTTTTTTAATTTCCTGATGAATTAGTTCACCAAATCTTAACTAGCTAATATCGATCATCAAACGTCCATGTTTTATTTAGTCTTTCCTTTATAGAAGAAAACCACATAATCTAAAAAATATCTACTTTTAAAATACAAATATGATTTTTTAGGGTAAGTTTTTTTATTTTACATCGAGAAAATTAATGTATACCCCTTTTGTATTTTATAAAAGAAAACACTTAAGAAAAATTATTATATAAAATGAAGACGCAGAGGATGATTACGTAACATATTCCCGATAACAAACAATATATCTTAATTCTTTTTTTTTTGAACGGCAATTTGGATCACTGACGGGTCATATACCCACCCGATCATATCCACACCCCATAGGAGGAAACCCACCATAGGTGAGAGAAAACCCCCTAGCCTAGCATGGAACCCCTATTTTGTCTATGCCAGGACTTGAACCCGTGACCTCCCCAATATTGAAGTCACAGGGTACCTCCCCCCAACCGCTTGAACTAAGGATCATTGGTATATATATCTTAATTCTTAAGGTTATCAATGATAACGGTATGCTAATTATAAATATTTAATTAATTATATCAATCATATCAATTGTGTTGTAAATATTATTTTAAGTATGGAACACATAAAGTATAATTTGCATGCTCCTTAAAAAAAGACCTGTATATTTCACAAATTGAAATAGATAACAAATATATAATTATTTATAATCATTTAGTTAGAACATACAGTACTTATCTATGAATAAATTTATTTAGAATCCAAAAATATATATAATTAATTATAAATAAATTTATTTTAAAAATACTATTTTACAAAATTATAGGTTCGTATAAAATGTCTCACACAGTTTAAATGAAAAATTATTAAACAATTAGTAATAAAATTTCAATTCACAAAAAGATATTTAGAAATAAAATATTATTGCAGTTACGTATACTTAAGTAATAAAAACAAATACAATCATTCTTTTAACTTTTGTTTTTTTAATTTTGTTTTTTTAACACTTCATTTGAAAAATCATTTTTTTCATTGTTTTGTGATAAATATCTCATTGTTTAAAAACTTCCATTTTAATTAATCTTATATTTTAAAAAAGTTTTCTTTTCTAGTATTTTTTATAAAGTTTCTTTTCTAAAAGGACCAATTTTAAAAATGTCGTTTTCTAAAAAATTCAAATTTTATAAAAATTTGGTTTTTTAAAAGTATGCTTTTAATATTAATATTTTTTTAATATATTAGGAAATCCTTCTATAATTTAGAAATGTCTTAGTAATCTAATTAATGTTTAATATATTATTTAATATGCCAGATCCATTTCGTAGAAGAGATGAATGAAAATTAGTGTAACGATGTTTAAGAAAAATAACATGTGTTTAACTTTATTTTTATTTATCAATATAAAAATGTGTAAAGGTGTTGTATAATTCTTGTTATTATTTATTAAATTGAATATTTATTAAACATGCTTCTTATGTTAATAATATTAGTAAATGATAGAAATATGTTTTCGTGTGGTTCTGATAGATAAAATTAAAAATGTATCATCAATTCTAATAAATTTTATAGTGTTTGTATTAATGATCAACGCGTAAAAAGTTGTTGGTGTTTTACATATTTATTTTATATATTTACCGTTGATTGCTATTATTTTTTTATTTTGCACAAATATAACTACATAATTATCAGTTTATTTCCATCTTCTAGATTAACCTAATTTGGATTCTTATAGTTAATTTTTTTCATTGTAAAGTGTAAATAACTAAATATTACTCTACATATGATATAATGAGATTATGAACAGTGAAAATTTCTTATTAGTTTAATTTTTTAGCCTTTTTAAATTTTATTTTTATGTTTTTATTTTGTTAACATTATGTTTACTTGTTAAGCAATTTCATTTAAGTTTTCGTACATGTGTCTTGGAAATATATTTTCAAAACTCACGTGAAACAACGATGTTAAATCCACATGACAGCCGTCAATACAATCTAGTTTTTTTTTAACAGCTAAACAAGTTCTCGGACCCAACAATCCACGCGATGCGACCACAGACCGCTACCAACCCCCGGAAGCATTTAAAGCCGGGCGTTAGCGAGTGCCGAATCGAGGAACCGTCACACCATCTAGAAGGAAACTCACACTGAGAAAACCCCCTAGCTCACCCAGAACATATTTTGCTCTAGGCGAGACTCGAACCCAAGACCTTCCATTGTTGGTGGTCAAGGAGGCTATAAGCCCAATGATGTCAATACAATCTAGTTAAAATGGTTTATGATAAAAGTTTTTTTTTTTAAATGTGATCGTTTTGGTAAGAATAGAGAAACAACAATACTAAAACATTCTAAAACAAAAGAAATAGTTTAGTACATGATCACAAAATAATTTAAAAAGCTTAAGACAACAAAGTTAAAAATACACTATATATAAAGTAAATTACTAAGATCTTTATATTGTCATAAATTTTAAACATTTGTAACACATTCAGTGTTGTAAAAATCGCGATTAGGCGACCGATTAATCGGGATTAATCGGTAATCAGCCATTAACTGATTAAATTTAGGCTAGTCGGTCCAAAAATCGCTAGGCGGTCAAAGTCGGTCAAAATCGGACCTAATCGGTCAAAATCGGGATAATAAGACTAATCGGTCAACCAAAATTAGGTCTAATTCGTCTGATTTTTTATGATTCGCGTACCTTATTGATGAAATTCGCGGTCCTGGTTGATGGAAATCATGTACAAGGCGGCGAAAGATGAACATTAACTTCCGATTGAACTTCGTTCTTCCGATTGAACATCGGCCATCGCTCTTCCTACTTCGGAATTCCGATTGAACATCGGTTATCGCTCTTCCGACTTCGGAATTCCGATTGAACATCGCCCATCGCTCTTTCCGATTGAACTTCGATCTTCTCTCTTCCGATTCCCTCGTTGCGTAGCCTTAGGGTTTCTTTGTTATTGGGTTTTAATCGGTCAAACAAATGGACTGAATTTAAGCATATGGAATTATGGACTGAACATATGGACTGAATTTAAAAACATGGACTGGATTAAAACAAATGGGCTTTTAAAAGATAAAAATAAATAAAATAGATATTAATTAGCATATAAATTATCAAGTAAATGGTTAAAATCTTTAAATATTTGAAATTTTTGTATAAAACTTTGTATATATGTATATAATTTTGAAAAAATACATATAAAATTCCAATCCGATTAATCCCGATTAATCGCTAGTCCCTACCTCACCGACCGACTAGCGCCTAGCGATTTTTACAACACTGAACACATTAGTCATTAGGCTCCTTCGAACGCGCACGTTAGGAGGGTGCACTTAGCCCATGTGGAGGGACACTTTGAAAGGATGCACTGGAGTGCAGGAACTATGCGGTTACACTTCGAGGATCACACTTGGCCAAGTGCGTTACACTTGTAGTTGATGTGGGCCCTTTTCCAAAATCATCATAAATATATATAAAATAAAATAGTGATGTGAAAGAGAGTGGATGCATGTGAGAAAGATGTGTTAGAGTTAAAAAGATGATAGATGATGCATGTAAGAAAAATGTGTAAGAAACTGATGTGACAATGATGCTTAGAATGCATGTATTAAATGGGTGTGGTCAATCTTGTGAAGAAGATTTGATGACCTAAGTACCATATGCGTTACATATTTTTAAAATTTTGAGATCATATAGATAATTTATGAAACATACGTAGCAAATCATAGGAATCATCTTAGTAATTTACTCGTATTAGATTTCATTAAAGTAGATTACAAGTATTAGATTTCATTACAAATATTTAAGTTTCAGTCAACTAATTTTAATGAAATGATGAATATATTTATTTTGGTTCATATGCATATTAAAATTTGAAGAAGACTTCTTCAAATCTTTACATTCAGACAGGGTTGTTTAACAGGAAGTCTCTCTCTCTCTCTCTTTCTCACACACACGGTTTCTTCTCAACTAAAAATGGGCTCTTTAAATCTCACTTTCTCTCACTTGAATGAAAGAAATTAAATTCATCCAGCTCCTCACCACTGCCGCATTAGATGTAGAGAGAGAGAGAAACATATAGATATAGAGAGAGAAAGATTGATTTAAGGGTTTAATTGGGTTTTTTGATTTTGATTTTGCTGATTTTCTTTTTTCTGAATTCATAAAAAAATTACAACGACCTCTGTTTTTGCATTAATGGCGATTCATATCAAATGGCTGAAAACAGGAGAGAGATGTAAAACACTCTGTCATCAGTAATTGCTTTTCATTTTCTCAACTGCATTCTTATATAAATCACACCCCTGTTTCCCCTCTTTTTTGCTCATCCATCACCCTCTCTTTCTCTTCCCCTGTTTCTCTCTCTACAATCCCCTGTTTTCCTTTTTTTTTTTTACAATTCTTGTCATCCACAAGTTTCTTTCATTTTTAATTTGATTTTGTTTCTTTCTTCATAATTCTCCTGTTGATGTAATGCTGGCTGAATCCAGCATTATTCTCTGTTTTTGATTTTTGAAACACTCTCTCTCTCTCTCAAAAAGTAAGATTTTTACAGCCATTTTGGCTGAAATAAGCGAAATTTATACGCTTTTGAATTGAAATCTGATCAGGGTCGTGTTGATTTTCAGAGAATTTTGTGTGAAGAATTTTGGCGGGAAAAAGGTGATAGATTCATGGATGTATCTATAGCTTTGCTGTTGTTCACAGGTGTGACTGCTTATCTGATCTGGTTCACTTTCATCTCGCGGTCATTCAAGGGTCCACGTGTATGGCCGTTACTCGGCAGTCTACCGGGCCTGATCGAGAATTCCGATCGGCTGCACGAGTGGATTGCCGATAATCTTCGGGCTTGTAATGGGACTTACCAGACGTGTATCTGTGCAGTCCCGTTTCTGGCTCGAAAACAAGGGCTCGTGACGGTCACCTGTGACCCGAAGAATCTTGAACACATACTCAAAACCCGGTTCGATAATTATCCAAAAGGTCCGACCTGGCAAGCCGTTTTCCATGATCTATTGGGAAAAGGGATCTTTAATTCAGACGGTGACACATGGCTTCTCCAGAGAAAGACGGCTGCGCTCGAGTTCACCACCCGAACCCTTCGACAAGCCATGGCTAGATGGGTTACTCGAGCCATCAAGAATCGGTTCTGTCCGATTCTAGAACGTGCTCAAGTTCAGAATGAGCCTGTAGATCTGCAAGATCTTTTGCTACGGATCACATTTGATAACATATGTGGATTAGCATTCGGTAAAGACCCACAAACGTTAGCCCCTGAGTTGCCTGACAATAGCTTTGCGTTGGCTTTTGATCAGGCAACAGAGGCTTCGTTACAACGGTTTATTTTCCCAGAAGTTATTTGGAAGATGAGGAAATGGCTCCGGCTGGGTTTGGAGGTCGGCTTGAGTCGAAGCCTTGTACACGTGGAGGATTACCTGTCAAGCATCATCACTACACGTAGGCAAGAATTATCTACTCAGCTTAAAGACGGAAGTTTACATGATGACTTGTTATCAAGGTTTATGAGGATGAAAGAATCCTATTCTGACAAGTTCCTCCAACACGTGGCACTCAACTTCATCCTAGCTGGACGTGACACTTCATCAGTTGCTATGAGCTGGTTTTTCTGGTTAGTCATTCAAAACCCAAAGGTGGAAGAAAAAATCCTAAAAGAAATTTCTATCGTCTTGCTGGAGACACGTGGCGATGACGTGGCGAAATGGACCGACGAGCCGTTAGGTTTTGAGGAAGTAGATCGATTGGTTTATCTGAAGGCAGCATTGTCAGAGACCCTTCGATTGTACCCATCAGTGCCGGAAGACTCAAAACACGTCGTTTCAGACGACGTTTTGCCCGATGGAACTTTTGTTCCAGCAGGCTCATCTATTACTTATTCAATATATTCTGCTGGCCGGATGAAGACTTCATGGGGCGAAGACTGTCTCGATTACCGTCCTGAGCGATGGCTCTCCCCAGACGGTACAAAATTCGTAAGGCATGACTCATACAGATTTGTCGCGTTTAACGCCGGACCAAGAATCTGTCTTGGAAAGGATTTGGCGTATTTGCAAATGAAGTCTATAGCGGCTGCAGTGTTGCTCCGGCACCGTCTTGCGGTGGTGCCGGGACACAAAGTGGAGCAGAAGATGTCATTGACATTGTTCATGAAGTATGGTCTGAAAGTGAACGTGTTTGAAAGGGATTTGAAGGCAGTTATGGAAAGTGTGAAGGAAGGTGGTGAGAAAGTAAATTAGTGGTGGTGGTTGAGGTTGTTTAATGGCAAGATTTGATTTAGTTTGTTGGGTCGGGTCGGGTTGATTTGTTATGGATATAAAGTGGTAGGTCTGAATTTTGAATACCATTAATTTACAGATTTTGGGTCGTCGGTGTGGGAGCTTGTGCTTTGAATATGGTTCACATGCAATTTACATCTTATAGGTACAATTTCATTTATCATTGTGCCCCTTATAGTCTTCTTCATAATATGTTTATTGAAAAATAAATAATATCTGCCAAATTCTTAACCGAATCCGTTTCATTTTTAAATGAAATAAGTTTAAGATAATATTATATAATGTAATATTTAATATTTGTTGGTGTAAGCTGATATTTTAATCGATTATTTCTCTTTTTGTAATGATAATGATGTTTGTTAAGATGATGTTATATTTTTATGCAATTATTTTTAATACATTTCGATTTCGCTTGATTATGTATTTTCCTGAAAGTTGTTGAATTGAATTCAAGACTCTAGTTTTATTGGTGATCTAAAAGAAAGTATGGTTAACATTTAGAATTACAGCTTAGACTTTCTATTGTTACAGGTTGTAACCAAAGTTAATGCCACTTGTCACTTTATAGGTGGGTGTTTTTTGTTTTCTTTTCTCTTTTCTAGCTTTTTTTTTTTAACTTAGTTTCTGTTTTTTTTTATTTAATAACATTTTTATTTGAATTTCTAAAAAAAATTCTAAAACTATAGTCTTATATAATTTTATTTTGTGTGAACATTCCGATACAAGTTTAATTAAAAAAAATTGTTAAAAAATGTATACTTTAATAAAACTCTTCAATCATTATATTTTTTATTATTAAAAAAAAAAGTGCCCCTTATTTTATGTCTGATGAATGAAAAAAAAAATTTAAAATAAATTTGTTTCAACATAAATGATAATTTTTAATATTTTTAATAAATTTTGTACGTTAAATGATAAATTCTATTTATTAAACAATATTTGATTTAGATTGTATTGTTAATGGGTTTGATTGAGTTATGTGGTATTATGGTGTATGTTAAAAAGAGATTAGTCTTTTATTAAATGTTAGGTCCAAAGAGGCATTGTCTCAATGGTACCCTAAGATTCTCTCAAATGGGAGGTCTTGGGTTCAAATCCCTCCCTCAGCGAAAAAGGGGTCTGAGGGGGGGTCAGGGGGTTTTCCCAGTGAGGTTTCTTCCTGGGGTGGTTGTGGTGGTTCATGGGAGATCTAGATAACTAGACCTTGGTGACATGGCCTGGAAACAGTGGATTCACACGATTGAGACATTCGCCGTTCAAAAAAAAATGTATGATTAAATTAAATTTACTTGAGTTGTAAATGATTACGGTATGAAAAGATTGTGGTATTCATTTGACCTACTTTCTCATAAAAGGACGTTCCTTTGCAACTCTGCTAACAATATATTTTCTTTTGTTTGGTTGTTATCGCATTTATTACTTAAAAATTAAATATTAAATAAACATTTTTAAATGTTAGTTCACTTCAAAATCGATAACTTTGTATTAAGAATAGAAGATAATGAGGCGTTTATACATCTAGTGTTTACGCCAAACAAGCTTCTACATCGTTGTATCCATAAATTGCATAAAATTAAGCGCATGCCATCATAATATCTTACAATCCACAAACCTCGGCACCTCTCAATTACAATAAATTGAGTTACGTTGAATCAAATATTAAAATTTGGACCACGTGATATGAAAGATGTGACCATATGTTATGAGTTGATGAGTGTTTTTTTTTTTTAAAAAAAAAGAAGCATCATAAGCAATGGGGGTGAACATTCTCACACTTTCTAACCATGTATTATAACTTGTAATGTTTATGTGAATTAAAAGGCTTAATTAAAAAAAGAAATGAAAAATAGTTTTATAATTGATCATATATATAAATAAACTCTTGTCCCATAGGCCATAGCGCACTCACAATGGCTAGGGTCACGACCTTGCTCACACCTAACTACCTAAGGGAGCAGTTTTTTGCCATCATGTCATGCTAAGGAGACACTCATGCCCCTAGCATTCACACCCAATAAACACCTTATATATCGAGTTTTCGTTCGACTGTCAAAAGATATTAATTATTACTAAGTCAAAAACAAAATAAATAAAATTTGATATCACTAGAAGATATAACCACTGAAGTCATAGAGCACCTTCAATGTTTGTGAGAAAACTGTGGCCCTCATGGACCCGATTGAAGACAGATGAGGGGATTTGTAAACAAACATCAAGGGATAAAAGATTGACAAATTGAGAGGGTGCATCCGTGCAAGTTCATGGGGCAAACTCCAAGCATGTGACGTGATTTCGTTCCTTGCAAGGACGGACCCTGGCCCCACTGTTTTTCCGGTCAGAAGGGTCGATTTAGTAGTATTTCGTCAGAAAATCCCTCGGTAGTCGGTTCCCTTCGTTTTCTTCCTAAAAATCCTTCAGCCCCCTCCGTTATTTCCTAAAAATCCTTCGGCCCCCTCCGCGCTTTTTTTCAAGCTCCATCAATGGTTCCTTGGACAAACTCTAAACATTAGTGGTATGGTGATAGCAACCAGAATGAGGGTTCATTTTAATCTATCCATTGGGAATGCTCAGGGACCCGGTGGGTAACCGAATGGTTCGAGCAACTACACATGCACACACCTTAACCCCACCTTGCCCTTTGCCCACCTTACACGTAGATATCTCCATAATGCCCATGTTCTTGGTTGCAGTTTATTATTAGACTTTATTGTACTTAATGCATTCTAGTTGGTTAGTACTCTTATATTCAATACATAAATACTAGGCCACAGTGAATTGCTATATGAATTGTTAATCAACGAAGTGAGTTTTAGAATGAAGAAAATGTGTGTTAATTTATCTTATTGGATTAAAAGTTATGTTAGCTCGTCTAGGTCAGCTCAACCATGTCATGTTGGATGGGGTACTTAGGCCCTATCATCTAACCGTAGTGGTGAATTTGTATCTCCAATTTAATATCATCGTCCTATTATTTGTTTTGTTGGTGAATCTATATCTGAAACAAACTTTAGGTTTATCTATTTCCATGTTTACATCAATTTTATATCAGTTACCCCCTCTGATTTCCAATCATAGGGGGGTTCGGTTCTCCAAAGGAGACCAAGATTTGAACCTCACTAGGAGATGCTTAAAAGTCAATGAACGGGAAAGCCGGGTCACGATTTGAGCATAATGCAACAATAGGGCAGAGAAATTAAATTGTTGCATTTTTCATTAACAAAGGTGAAAGATTACACTCTGAACCCTACGTTTATAACCTCTGACATAATTGGAGAGCCAATTGCCTCTTGCGATTTTCTAGGGCAAGGTGCTGCAACCGACCAACGTGTCTGAAAACCCTTTTTTTTACTTGTTTGATGAAATTCATTTGTTAAAGCAAAATATATTGCATTCAACGCAAGAACATTTATTGTCTCATCGTTATACAACAATAATAGCGGCAATATGCAATTTGTGAACCGGGTTATAAATAAATAATGCTAAAAGCATAAATTCTGAGACTTATATATAACGCTTTAGAAGACCAAACAAAAAAAACTAATTTACGGGTTCAAGTCCAACACTTAACTCAACCCACCATACCTGGAGTGCAGCACATTGGGCCTCGGGCTAGACCCCTTCTTGGCAAAAGTTTTTTTTTTCTTTTAGTTAATCTATTTTTTATTTTATTTTTTTTTTTCTGATGTACTCAATCAGTCAAGAATTTTCTCACCAGTGGAAAAGATGTTCCAAACAAGAGTTCCAATGATGTACAAGATAACAGCCACTTTAAACACATCATCCCAGGAACCTGCAAAATACTTCTAGATATTAATATACTAGGTTAGTCCCCCGTGTATTATACACGGGTTGAATAAAATTAATATGATAGATAACTATAAGTTAAAATTTAAATACTATAAGATAATATTTAAAATGAGATGTGATTAATTTTATATATTTAATACTTTAAGTAATAAAATAATTCTTTTTTATTTAAATACTAAATTTTTTAAAGTTTGTTTCTTTAAACATGTCATTTTGAAAAACTAATTTTGAAATCTTATATTTTATAATAATTTGATTTTTTTTTAAAAATGTTTTTTTTAATTTTAAAATATATAAAAGTATATTTAATATTTAATATTATGAATTATGCTTTAATATAATAGGTATTTTATAGGAGAGAGACGGAAAAATTAAAGTTGATATGCTTTATGAAGGTGACATGATCTCATAAAAAACTTTTATTTATTATAATGGATAGATTTGTTAAATCGTTAATTTTTACTCCTATTATGTTGATTGAATAAATATAAGTTTTTTAGTTTCTAATTTTATATTTTATTATTATTTTACTTTTGTTTAATTTTTTTTTACAATTGATACTTTTATATTTTAACTTTAGTTTTCATTTATTTATAGGTAGACAATTTTATTATTTTAAACATAATTATTCATTTTCCATTATTTAATAAGGTGAAAACATTAATTGATGAGAGAAAGGCGGGAAATTTATAAGTTGACTTAACCAGAGATTGACATGTGCCATAAGAAAACTTTTATTTATTATAATAGATAGATATTAATTGTTTGGTTTTCTGTAATTAGCAAAAATTATCTAAAAAAACTTTATAGAATTACCGTTCTGGAGTATATATCCGGTTGCAGCTGTACCAAAGACTCCAGCAAGGACACCTGCTGTATTTGACAGCCCTAACAACACTCCCTGATGTAGAAGGTTTTTCGAAAACAAGAGTTTCTTTTAGCTTCAGATAAGGGAATCAAAAATATACCAAAAATACCTAGAAGAAATAATAAACAAAAAAAAAAAATACAAACCGCGTATCGTGGTCCAATATCTTGGTGGTTGGAGTAGAGGCCCGACTGTGAGAATGCATCAGATCCCTGTAAACGAAATGGGGTAAATCATATGAATGTAACAATTGGCTATTCAAAGCAATTATCTTCAAGGTTATTTTTGTCATTTCATGACTCTAGATGTAATAAAAGCTTTAATGTCATGGCCATCTTTGCTATTTTAAAACTCTCCTGAAATTCATTGATCAATCTTAAACCCTCCCCGCCCAAAACGCACACACCACATACACCACTTTCACAACAAATTTGACATTAAAATTTAAAAATATAAAAAAAGGGTTAAGTTAGACCTGACTGCAAGCCATACAAAACACAGCCATAGCCGGAGTCTTGACACGACTCAACTGAGTAAGAAAGAAAGCAGGACCCAAGAACCCAATCGACTGCATAATCTGCAAGATTCAAAATTCCAGTAGATTGCATGTTCATCCAAGGAGAGTAATTCTGTCAACAATGCATTTGGTAAAACAAGTATGGTTACCTTACGAACAGTAGTGATTGATAGGCCTCTGCTAACAAGTGTGTCTGCAATCCAACCTCCTATGTTTGCAAAGACCGCCATAGTCAACCATGGCAACACACATAATAGCCCAGATTCAGTAAGATTAAACTTTAACACCTGAAAAAAAATTACCAAATTTGTTTTATCTAAATCAGCTGAAAACATGCATCAGTCAATGCAACTTCTCCACACATCATCTATGCTCAAGGGCAAACTTCACAAATTAGCAACCTACTTGGCCTGTTTGCAAGTTTTAATAATCATGTGTAGTTAGATGGACTACTTTGATAAGACCCGATTAACAGATTAAATTGCAGACCTAGCAATTATTTTTTTATTCTTATATAACTATAACTACTGGGACAAACAAAAAAACAAAATTACAAAGGAATATCCCACACATAGCAAGTTATTAATAGGGTCTCAAGTACAAGAATCAATGAATAAAACACAATTTTGAGTAAATCACGTTAACTCAGAAATCAACTCAAAACTGAAATAGTGAATTCCAATAACTCTCATACTCATGATACATAACCCGTGAGGCTTGATCTTCGACTGGTTACAAGTAGGGTTATAATAACCAGGCTCTTATACCAATTCAAGCCTAGAATGGGTATAGACAAGAACACATAATTGGATCACTCCCAAATACTTAAATCATAACTCAGAAAATAACTCAAAACTGAATTACAATAACTCTCATACTCATGATCAAAACAAACAAACATATATCAAGTAAAATCTCACTCAAAGGGTAAGGGGTCTAAGGACGGTGAGATGAAGGCAAACATTACCTCAATCCTTTAGGATAAAGAGGGTGCACCAAAAGAAACCCCTAGCTCATAAGACAAACAAAAAAAACATACATACAATAAATAGCAAGTAACAAGAATCTTGTATGACAGTGCAAAAAACACATAAGACATAAAAATCCTTAAATCCATACCATAAGCAAAAAGATAGTGTAGCAGACATAACACTTCCTAAGCCTAAAGTGTGGAGCATGTATACAACATACAAGAGACAGCATGTAACAAGGATCAAGTAGCAACAACAAATTAAAAAACAATATGACATACTAGTTCCTAGACAAAGAATACGTAAGAGTAAAGGTGCTCCAAGACTAAAGGTCTACCTAGGATTAAAGGCAAACTTAGGATAGATTTAGGATTACATAACACTAAACTTGCTATATATTTATATAAACTCATCCTAACTTGATGAACAACGTATCTAATAAATCCGAATAACCCTTTAAATCTTAAACCAACTTGTTAAAGAGTTAAATGGGTTGCCCCACCAACTTGTGAGGTTGCCTCAAGGAATTAGTAGATAGACTCTAAGGAAGGTGAGATGAGGGTAACCTTTCCTTTGTCATATGGATAAAGGATGATAAACAGGCTGCCCCACTAGAAACATTACTATTATTATTAGTAATAGGACAAATGTCACTGAATGGAAATTTACACAAGGCATTTGGTCCTTTTTGGCTATGTTAGGCATTAGGCGCATTTAAGGCTCAAAGGTCTCGTCCGGGGCCTAGGCAATAGGCAAAAAGAGAGCCAACCTGATAAAAAAAAAAAGCACACATAATAAAAAAAAATAAAATTATATAACACATTTATACTTTAAATACTCTTTCACAAATATAAAATAGAATATGTTATAATCAGCATATAACATAATCTACTTTCTATTAAGATTCCAATTCATAATACTAATATCAAATGCTCAAAACCAATTACAAAATGTTCAGAAACAAAAACCAAACATTCAAAATCAATACCATAGTTTCTATAATAAGTAATACCAAAACCATCATCAAAACCATCTAAGTTTTCAACCACCTCTATTGCATAATTGGGTTCATATTCATCTCCTTGTCATCTGTAGAGTCTTCATCAACTAAAGTCCTTGAAGATGAAAGATTGTGAAGATGAAGATCGTGTTCTTCTAGTGACTCCAGCCCCACTTGCACTACCAACAGCATCCCATGTCAAGTCCTCATCCTCAAACACCATATCTTCTTCCATTTTCATAGTCAACCAAAATTAACAAAAAAAAAAAAAAAGTATTTGTTCAAAAAGCCACCACCTGTCTTATCTTGCGCCTACCATAAAGCCAACACCTCAATGGCTCAATTAGCTTATGTAAAAAAAAACAGATTTTCCCTATGATGTAGAGAGATGGTATCCTTGTGCCACCTAGATGAGCGCCCAAGCGCTTTTAACAACATAGCTTTTTGGTAATTAGAGGCTTTTTTAGAGCTTATGGTTTTTGGCATCAATTTGAACGTCGCAGTTTTGGTTTATCAATAGAAGTTTCAGTTAGAAACTTAGAACTTAAAAAAAGGCATAACCGGTGCTTGATGTGGCTCCCACTTTGCGCAAGGGCCGGGGAGGGACGGATCGCTTCGCGATCAGATGTATGCAATTTTACCCTACACATTTTGTGTAAGAGGTTGTTTTTAGCATGGTTGTAGAAGTCGCTAGGCGCTAGTCGGTCGGCGAGGGACCGCTTAGGGATTAATCGGGATTAATCGGCGCTAGGCGGATTGGAATTTTTATATGTAGTTTTGCAAATATATATTATATACACACATTAATATCAATAATTTAATATAATACTTCAAATAATTTAAAAAATAAACTTAAATATACTAAATAAAGTACTTTAAAGTGTAAACTTTAACACTGAGTTCAAAGTTTAGAGATAAATTTCGATGTTAACTGGCTGGATTCGATGTTAACTGGCTGTATTCGATGTTTTAGAGACATATTAATGATTTTTGGTTGAGAAATGTCTAAATAATCATGAAATTGGTCCCTTTTTACAAGAAAAAAGTCGAAAAAAGTCGAAAAAAGTCAAAAAAAGTCAAATAAGTAAAAAAAAAAACTGCATAAGCCGCCAAGGCCGCCTAGCACCGCCTAGGCCAAAATTTAGACAGTTCCCGGGCGCCTAGCGCCTAGGCGGCCGCCTAGGCCGATTTTTACAACCATGGTTTTTAGTAATTCAAATACGGGCACGGGCTTCCAATGCGTTCAAACATATACTTTTCTGGGTTTCACTTTTTTGTATTAGAAATTCGGTTTCATTTGTAAATATAATTTTGACATGCTTTAACAACTGTAACCCTTGAGTGTGTTTTAATTCATATGATTAAACAAATCACTAGCCCACCAATAGATACATTAAACACCAAATCAGAAAACAAAGGTAGTACAATTGCCAAAAGGACCAAATGTTGCAAGTACATAGTTGTTTGGTGAAAAATGACTTATAAATCTATAATACTAATAAAAAAAATTAAAACTGCTACATCAGCAATTTAACATGTTTAGCCAGTCATATTTTATAAATTAGCCCATCCACACAAAGTAAAAATGTAACACTACCAATTTGGGGGAAAAAAGCACCAAAACGAACTAACAAGCTAGTTAAGTTCTTATATGAAAGGGTGTTCACGGTTTGATTTCAAACCGCAAAACCACCCAAACCGGTCATCGGTTCAGTTTCAACTTTCACGGTCGATTTTTTCCCCAAACATTTGGTTGCTTGGTTACAAAACTTCGAAACCGTAGTCACTGGTTTGTTTTACGGTTGCCACCAAAAATCATAAAAAACCGAACCAAATCATGTTTGTGTGTCAATTGGATTTGATGGTATGGGCGCCATTCAACAAAAAAAAAAAGTACCTTCGGAATGCAATGTAATTATCATGTTGCAAACCGTGAAACGACTCAGTTTGGTTCTATTTTTATTTTTAACGGGCTCAAAAACTCAAACCCAAAAGGACCAAACCAAAAAACAAAGTGGAACCAACTGTGGAACAGTTCAATTTGGTTCGGTTTTATTTTTAACGATTCGATTTTGGCTTTCATTATTCAAAAACCGCTATTAATGGTTTGGTTTACGGTTCCATCTAAAAGCTATTAAACCGAACCATGAACGCCATTATGAGATATCCCCCATGCAAAGTTGGCATGTTTCATAGATGTGTAGCTATCATGATATTAAGAATGACAACATTTGATAGGACTATCCAAAAAGAATGAAGATCAAGGATGATAGTTATGCAGTTTTTGTATTACCTGATTATAGTAGGTAGGCATCCATGTTAAAAGAATAAATGTTCCCCAATTATGGCAAAAATGGGACACAATGAGAGCCCATACTGGTGCCTTGGATAATAAAAGCTTCCATGGAATTTCAGTGACAGGTTCCTTTGAGACGCTGCCACCCAAAATATACTTCTTTTCCTCAGCCCGAAGCTCAGGATCCTCAATCGGTGTGCTATGAGCCTGGAAGAAAGATAGTGATCCATCATGCCAATAACAGTTGATGTTTTAGGCCATTAACATTTGATGTGCCATGCCATTAACGATTGATATGTCATGCCTTTAACAAATGATGTGTGAAACTAAACATGAGAATTGCTAGATAAATCATTCAAATACTTACTTTGCTTAGCCAAAAAACAAACCACAAACTTCCAAGGGAACCAAATGAGTAAAATACAGATGGCCATGTAAACTTCTGGATCAGGATAGGAGAAAAGGCTAACCCTATCACAGAGCCTAGATACATTCCACTGTATACCATTGCCAGTGACCTACTTCTCTCTGAGACAGGAATCCACTTGCTAAGTATGTTATTCATAGCAGGCATAGCAACACCCTGTCACAAAAAGACGGCTCATTCAAAAAATAAGTTAGTTCTATTGAAAAATATTGGAGCGGGGGAGTTAAATACCAAGATGCACAATTTGTAATACGTATTGTTGAAACTGAAGAGAACATATAAGATGTTATACCAAAATAAGATACGAACCTCACCGATCCCCATGAAGGCGCGCATAAGGAGTAAGAAAGGAAGTCCTATTTTGGCAGCAATAGGTGTCAAAATGGTTGCTGTTGACCACCAGACAACTCCAAAACCAAGCACCTTTTTACCACCAATTTTGTCTGCCCATATACCACCAACAATCTACAAATAACATGCAACACGAATAAACTTAAATCTTCTTAAATGAAAGTGGGTTGGTGAGGCAATATGTGTGGACAAACAGCATATAAGCAAATAAATGGCATTGCAAAAATATTTGCTCATATTAAGCAATGCAAAAATTAACTAAACATGAGATTCCTTGCAAAATAGCTGAAACATCTAATAAACTACTTAGAAAAGACTTCCAGAAACTAGAGATAATCATCCAAAAGAACAAAAAATATATCCCACATTTGTTAAATTTACGAGCTACATATGGAATCCACTGGTGAAATAACATCATAGTACTAAAATTACAATAAACTAAACTTGTCATGAAAGATTATATAAAAGAAGATCCAGAAATTAGACTCAATTATCATTTCTTTATCTTTAACTCCTATAAATGCTATATGAAAGATTTGAAATGCAGTTCTGAACTCACGGTGTATAATGGTATTGAATTGATTAATTATAAAGAGAATACAATTGGCTTATATAGCCATTTACAGAGCTATATACGGCTAAATTACAGAAGAAGATAATTATTGCCCTAGTTTATACAAGGAAAATAAAATCAATTAAATAACAAATATATCTTGAATATATGTGGCTAAGATATAGCCGTAATATGCCCCCGCAAGATGGAGGATCCATCGGGGACTCCAATCTTGGAGCGAAGCTGAAAAAAAGGACCGCGACCAAGAGGTTTAGTAAGAATATCAGCTAGTTGATCTGTGGAGTTAACATGTAAAACCTGAAGAGATCCATTAGACACCCGTTCACGAACAAAATTATAGTCAAGGGCCACGTGTTTCATACGAGAATGATACACGGGATTTGCACAAAGATAAGTAGCTCCAGTGTTGTCACAATATAGCTTAGGAGAAGCAGTCGTAGGAATGGCAAGCTCAGTCAAAAGATTTTGAATCCACGAAATTTCTGAGGCAGCATTGGCGAGAGCTTTGTATTCAGCCTCAGTTGAGGATCTAGAAACTGATTTCTGGCGGGCTAATTTCCACGAGATAATATTGTTACCAAGATAAATAATGTAAGCCGTAGTGGACCGACCCCCATCGGATATTCCACCCCAATCAGAGTCCGAAAAAGCCGTCAGATTTAATGAGGCATTACGATTGAGAAATAAGCCATAATGAATGGTGCCTTTTAAATAGCACAGGACACGTTTCAAGGATTGCCAATGAAGCTGGGGAGGAGAATGCATAAACTGGGAAAGCTTGTTGACCGCGAAACATATATCCGGTCGAGTAAAGGCAAGATACTGCAAGGAACCAACAAGTTTGCGAGAGGGAGTAGGATCAACCAGTGAGGAGCCATCTGATGGAGACAAGGTGATAGAGGAACTTAAAGGAGTGGCAACATCCTTGGCCCCATCCATGTGAAAAAGAGTGAGTAAGTCCTGGATATGTCGATGCTGTGAAAGGAAAAGGCCTGTGGAAGTGGGAATAACTTCAATACCCAAGAAATGGTGAAGAGAACCAAGATCCTTTATAGAGAACCGTCCAACAAGAGAGTTGACAAATTGATCAAGAAAGTTGGGATTATTACTTGTGAGGACAATATCATCAACATAGACTAAGAAGTAGATAATAATACCCTCATGATTGTAGATAAAAAGGGACGCATCAGTTAGAGATTTCCGAAAGCCAAAGGTGAGTAAAAAGCTGGTAAGTTCTAAGTACCATGAGCGCGGTGCCTGTTTAAGCCCATAAATGGATTTTCGGAGTTTGCATACATGATTTGGGTATTGAGGATGTACATAACCAGGTGGTTGGGTCATGTAAACAGTTTCATGCAAAGTACCTTAAAGGAAGGCGTTGTTGACATCAAGTTGTCGTAGAGGCCAGTTCATTAAGAGAGCGATTGATAGAACTGAACGAATGGTGACCGGTTTGGACGTTTGGTAACCGGGCTGAAGGTATCAAAATAATCAACGCCATGTTGTTGATGAAAGCCTTTAGCTACTAGACGAGCCTTGTATTTAGCAACCGTGCCATCCGGATTTCGTTTGACACGGAAAACCCATTTGCAACCAATAGGGTTATGACCCGATGGTGGAAGAAGTTCCCAAGTACCATTATGAAGTAGAGCATTAAATTCATCATCCATGGCTTTGCGCCATTTGGGATCTTTAAGAGCTTGGGAATGGGTGGTGGGTTGTGTAGGATGAAGAGTAGTGATGTTGACAAACTTATCTCCAAAATACTTGGGGTTAGGTTTTCAGATACGAGGTGGTGGATGGTTAGTAGAGGCAGTAGAGGGAGTTGGGGAAGAGAGAGGAGCAGGAGATGAATTAGAGCTCAAAGGAGATAAAGGAATGGAAGTGGTAAAGGAGATAGGATTGGTAGGAGTAGCTGACGGGTGGTCCAAGGGTGGTGATATGGATTGAGCCGTAGGAGAGGGTGGACAAACAGGTGTGGGTTGAACTTGTGGATTTGGACGTCTGGAATATGTCTGAAGAGGGATTGGGGCTGGTGTAGTGGGTTGAGGTGTGGTCAAAGGGATTGGCTTAAAAGGAGGAATGGGAGTAACAAAAGGTGAAGTGGCTGGGGAAGTAGAAGCAGAAGAGGGAAAGAAATCAGAAGGTAAGGGTATGGATGGAGAGGAAGAGGTGTGATATGGAAATTGAGTTTCTATAAATTGAACATGCCTTGAGTGAAAGAGACGTTTGGTAGTAAGATCAAGGCACTTGTAAGCTGATTTGGATGAAGAATAGCCAAGAAAAATGCAGTTAGTTGAGCGAGGTTGGAGTTTAGAGGTAGAGTAAGGACGAAGCCAGGGATAGCACAAACAGCCAAAGGGTTTCAATTTGGTATAGGTTGGAGGGTGATTGTGCATGAGCTCAAATAGGGTCTTGTGGTTAAGTACCGAGGTGGGAAGACGGTTAATGAGATAAACGGCAGTTTGAAAGGCATGGGACCAGTAGGTAAGAGGAAGACCAGAATAGTGCAACAAGGCTAAACCAGTTTCCACAATGTGGCGATGGCGTCTTTCAGCTGTACCATTCTGTTCAGGGGTATGAGGAGGAATGGTGAAATGGGAAATTCCCATAGATTGAAAAGCATGTATGAGTCTTTGATACTCACCACCATTATCAGAAAAAATAGATATTAGTGGAGTTTGAAAATATTTTTCAACCAAGTTTTTGAATGTAAGATATAACTGAGCAACATCAGATTTCTTTTTAAGAGGGTAAAGCCAAACATACTTAGAGCAAAAATCAACAAAGATAATATAATAAGAAAAGCCATCAACAGATGTTTGTGTAGGACCCCATACATCAGTGTAAACAAGTTGTAGTGGTTTAGTAGCTGTAAAAGAAGTTTGTCCAAATGGAAGTTTATGACTTTTATTAATAGAACATGAATTACATTGAAAATGTGAAAAGGATAAAGACTTATAACATGGTCCTAAAAGATGAATAATGGATTTCAAAACTTTAACAGAAGGATGGCCCAATGTGTGATGTAAATCAAGCAGAGAAGTCTTGGTAGTGAAGTTGATTTGAGGAAGAGCTTGTAAGGCAGCATGATAGACGTCACCGTCGTTCTCCCCGCATAAGCGGTGCCCCCGTGCGAAGATCCTTGACAAAAAAATGTGTGGGAAAAAATTCAACAGAAACATGATTAGATTTGCATAGTTTAGCAACTGAAATCAAATTTCTACGTAGATTAGGAACACATAAAACATGAGATAAGGATAGAGAGCGAGATGCAGTGGATAAAGAGGTGTGACCAATATGAGAAATAGAATGAGACTTACCATCCCCAAGAATAATCTCATCAGGACCGCCATAGTCTGAGACAGAATGAAGTGTGGAACGGTCTGAGGTTACATGATGAGAGGCTCCGCTATCAAACAACCAGGTAGATGTTGGCTGAGAGGTAGTGGAATTGACAACCGGGGCGGAGTTAGAAGCAGTCATGCCTGAGGGTTGCCCAAAGGATATGTCGTTGTCACGAAGGAACTTTGAAAGTTTACGGCAATCACGTGTATCATGACCTGGTATACTGCAAAATTGACAGAAAACAGGGGATCGAGAGAGACGATTTCCTCCAGATTGGGGGTTATTATGAGACCAGCCCCCACGATGGTTACGTGACTGGCCACCCGAACCAAAACAAGCAGGCCGAGAGGAGGAGTCAGCAATAGAGCGAGAAGGACGTCCAGACTGTCTTTGAGTGTAATGGGCTGTTGCAACCAGTGGAACGGGAGGAGGTGGCGTGGCTTTCAGATGGCGCTCAAAATCAACCAGCATGTCAAAGAGTTCTGGAAAAGAGAAGGGGTTTTCACGAACCCTAATAGCACTTACAATGGAATTAAATTCATCTCCCAGTTGATTGAGAATATGAACTTGGAGATCTTCCTCATCAATTGGACTGTGAGCAAGCGCTAAAGCATCTGAGATAGATTGCATATCATGAAGAAATTCAGTAACTGAACGAGTGCCTCTTGGATTTTTGGTGAGTTTGGTCTTCAATGATATGATTCGTGATCTGGAGGCACTGGCATAGCTAGCCGTGAGACGCTCCCACGCATCACGGGCGGTGTTGGCAGAGGATACGATCGGCTGAATAGTGTCTGAGCAGCTTCCAAGGAGAGCACTAAGGATGATCTGATCCTGACGATACCAAGACAAAAAATCAGGGTTTTTTTCTCCGGTGTGGCTGTCAAGAAACTGTTTGGGAGTAGAGAGAGAGCCATCAATGAATTTCTCAAGATCTAATCCGATTAGGGTAGATTGGATTTGCTTGCGCCAAACCGGAAAATTCGACGCAGTAAGCTTAATCGGGAAATTGGCTGTGGCGGTGATGGGAATGATGGTGGGTGCTGCAACTGATTTGTCACCAGCCATAGGTCTTGTGTAGAAGAAGGATCAAGAACTCGGTGGAGCTATGGAGGCTCTGATACCATATAATGGTATTGAATTGATTAATTATAAAGAGAATACAATTGGCTTATATAGCCATTTACAGAGATATATACGGCTAAATTATAGAAGAAGATAATTATTGCCCTAGTCTATACAAGGAAAATAAAATCAATTAAATAACAAATATATCTTGAATATATGTGGCTAAGATATAGCCGTAATACGGTGTTGGGTTAAACTTAAACTGAAATAATAAATTAAAATGTGTGCCATAGTTGTAAGAAGTAGGAGATTTGACAATTGTTATCCTCTCTAGAATGTTAGACAACTGTCAAAAGGGTTTAAACCAACCTGAGTGAGTAAATAACCCCAGAAGAAAGAAGACTGAATAAGACCAACTGTAGCACTGTTCCAATTAAACTCCTTTGACATGGGCAGTATTGCTATGCTCATATTCACCTGAAGTATTATATGCATAAGCAATAATTGATTATAATAAAAAGATAACATGATTCAAATGTTAGGCAAATAAAATGATTTGTATCCTGTTGAGTAAGGTGCTAACATCAACATTTAGCTTGAACTAATGCTAATGCAAATGTAAATATATCTTACCTTGAGATGATTAGGTAAAAGTGATGCAGAAAGAAAGCATCAAAAATTTGAAAACGATAAGACTTCAAATATGGAGAATAGCAGAAACAACTCACACGGTCCATATTGCATAGCAGAAAGGCAGAGAAACAAAGAAGTACAATCACCCAACGCTTTGGAAACTGCTCCCACCAAGGCTTTGTTTCTCCAACCAGAACCACCTCACTTGCTCTGCCTTCTGATGATATAAATGAACCCAAATCTGTTCCTGTCACATCATAGTCCTCAGATTTATAGTCGGCCCGGATTCTACTAAAAGAAGTACGACGCTGCTGCAGAGTTTGCCTATTAGATATTCTGATATTGTTTAGCTGTACCGGTTTAATCCAATTGCAGCTCTCAGAGGACAACGATGCAAAACATCTACATATTCCCCTTGCTCTTTGCTTATGATTTGTCATGTGAGACTTTTTGTTTTCTGCATCAGACAAAAATATTGCTCTGGATCTCAACATGTTACCAATAACAGGATCAAGACCGTGAGAAGATATGGTATTCCAGTATCGGGAAACAAAGTAGATCTTCTTTGAGTTATATATATTTTCTGAACAAGTGTTACTGTGCACATATTGTGCAGAAGAAAAGCTCAAATTCTCCGCTCTATGTTGTGCTTTAGCTTGTTCAAATTGACAGGTTTTACCTGAAATAAATTATTGTCAAAAGATTGGCATAAGCTTCTGAAGGACTATGAATGCGCTTTGATCATATATTAGCACATTACTGTTCAAAAACAACATTAAGTTTTAAGCAATAGTAGCATGATGATTAGTTTTTGCATGTTTGCCGATTGCCATTTTTCTTGTTTGCAAATAAGTGTGTAACATTACGTCTTCTTTTCATCATAACATAGTGAAGATTAAGAAACCCCTTTAAAACCAACCACCCAAAAGAAATTCACTGCAACTTATCATTTAAGTGACAACAACATAAGTGTACATTTTCTGTATAACCAAATTTATCAACACTTTTTAAACATGAGAATCCATGGTAAAACGTAACGATGCTTGAATTTAATAAAGCATCAATTATGAAACATATACATACTCAACACTTAGTGGCCATTCACGTACACCAACATCTAAAGCCTACTATTATGACAATGGGAAAACCAAGATATACTATTAAGATATAAAACAACTGTGTTGATTGTGCTTAAACATGAAGACAACCTGGCTAAAACAATGGTCCTGCTCAAATTCCAAAAACAAACATTTTGCAGCAAAGTTAACATAAAACTGTGAGAAATTCAAGCACCAACAACCCAATGTGATGCATTCATTTTTTTCAACAAAAATTTAGCCCTATTTCCATGAAAGAGATAACCAGGTATCAAAATAGATAAACAGTGAGACACAATTCAAGTGCCAGAAGCCTAAATGTATAGTTGTAAACATAACATGCATCCACTAAGTTCACAAATTGAGGGTTAATTTCTTCACTGAATTCACCACAATTTTTATAAAAACAACCAGCACATGAATGGTGTCAACTAAACAATAAATCATCTACCTTCTTAGTAGTTAGTACTTTTAAATCATTAATGATTTAACCTCCGAAAACACACAAAAACAACAAATCCACAAACCAAAGCAACACAATAAAAGATAATAAAAACTGTACACCCTGAGCGGTGAAAGAAGCAAATTTTTCAGTAAGAAAGAATGTCACTGGTTATTTTTGATGGAATAATCTAAAAAAACGCTGGAACTAGAAGAAGACAGCAGTATGACTGTTTACAGACGAAGGCTATATCTTATAAACAATAATCCAGCCTAATTCCAAAACAAAATGATTAGAACTATATATATAAAGGTACATAAGGTATGATTGAAACAAGGACAAAACCCTAACATTGGTTACCGCATTAATACAATAAAACCTAAGAACAGATAACAGATTATACAGAACAAAGCAACGCCGTAATATCAACCACAAATTACTAAATGCTATACAAATACACGCAAATAGAAAACAGAAACTGCATTCCTGCATTTTTTTTACCGGAGGTGATGAAAGAGGTGAAGTTCCGGTGAGAAATAACGGCACCGATGGCCATATTTAACTGGATATGATCTACAGAAATCCGGTTTTCCAATGATATCTTGTAGAATTACAGCAGAATTACAACATAATTTCAGTCGGAATTTAGAGCGAGAAGAAGAGGATAAACCCTGCAGAATTATTTTTCTTCATACGAATGTCACACACCAAAACTATTTGAAAAAGCGGGAAGAAATATCTTGCAGGTGAGGATATTGAGATGAGGTTCAGAGACATACACGTGAGCAGTTGTCTACTCGATTTCCTTATTTTTGGTAAACATTTGCCCCTCGATGTTACTAAATTTACGTCGGTTTTACGCAATATAGAGAGGAAGTGAAGGCTAGTTTAGGTTTTTTGTGGAAACGGATATTCCCTTTTATTGAACTAGGCCAATATAACACATAAAATATTCTTGTAAACTTGACGATAGAATGTTTGAAAAAATTGGTAAATTATTAAACTTTTAATTAACCTTTTTGTGCAAATAAATGTTGATACCATAAAAAGTTCTTGGGTTTCGCGTTCTATACTCTACAAGAACGTCATAACACATGTAGAACGATACAAAAAAAGTAAATTATTACTTACATGATTAGATAATTTATGTTATCAAAATTAAATAAAAAAGATGAAGTGTCTAGTTGGGAAAAATATCTTGCACAAATATGTAGATAAGATTTTGTACATTAGACCATTAGTCGATCTGACCTCTGTATAAAACGAAAGCTGAGTTAAGCATCGATAAATACATCATTTAAATAAAGTTTCTGATAAACATATTTCAAACTTGTTTTAAAAAAAATGTTAATTGTGTTTCTTTAATCATATGAAGGCAATTGAGATCTGAGAAACCCTATATGTGGTAAAAGTCACCCACATGCCCGTATGACATTGCAATGAGTGTAATTTGGTTTTTGATATCTTGTGCTTAGACACCAATAAATACGTATTTTGATAGTTTTTGGGTTTATCAATAAGCAGTTGCTGAGTTCCAACTAACTACTTGGATCCGTTTTCAATTTGTTTATTGCTTTGTTATGTAAGAATTTCGGTTTATATTTTTGAATTATTATAAAATGAACATCAAGAGAATGACATCATCATAAAAAAGGTTATATAGGGGTGCATTTGGGTGCATTAGCTATCTCTACTTGTATAAATTTGTTTCACAAGTACGATCCAATGTTTTGGATGTCCTAAACAAATTTAAAAAATTAGGTTTTCATGTCTTTAGATAAAGGTATAAAACATCCTCCTTTAGTGTTGATTTCTTTAATGATACCTTTAATGCTTATCGTTTATGTTTGTTTGCTCTTATATAAGCACTTGATTCATACGTTCGATTATGTTTTGACGTCTAAGCTTTAATATGTAGTCATACACTGTCAAATTTATTGCAGTTTGCAACTAACTACCGTTAAACTCATAATTATTTGCAACTAACCAACTAAGATGTAAGTAAGCTAAACAACTTGACAATAGACAGCAAATAAGCAGAAGCATGAGCTAAGCACAACTATAGGCATATGGTCAGCTACTTACAAGTCACAAGAAACATGCAAACAACAATTAGCTTTTAAATTGAAACATATAGTAACAATCATAATAAGTTAAGAAACTGATAAACAACAGCTAACGAGTATTGAGAAGAGCACAATGTCACAAAACTATAATTAGTAGTTCACAAAAAAAGTAAAAAATCAGACAAACAATAGATAAATTAAAACATATAGTCACACCTTACAATAAACAGACAATCAAGGCTTTAGGCAAACATGAAAGTTAGCTATGAACATTAAGTGATACAAAACTCGATTTCTTTGTGTGTACTCATAGAAACAACAAGCATCAAGCATTGTTGAAGAAATCGTTAGCCGCTAGTCGGTCGGTGAGGTAGGGACTATGGATTAATCGGATTGAAATTTGTATATAGAAATTTTCAATTTTTTTATATATGCACAAAAACACACACATCGATATAAAAATATAATACTTCAAAATTCAAATATCTTTCTTATAAATCTAAACATAATAAAAAAGTACTTAAAAATTCAAAGATTAACATAAGTTTCCTTGGTAGTCAACTGAGACCGATCGAGCTGCTTTTTGATATATCAATCGTGATTTTAGGATTCGACTGAGACCGAGAAGAAGAAAAATCACAATTTATTTGGGCTTGGACATAATTTTTTTGGGCTGATGAACTTGGTTGACCGATTTTTTGTCCTTGGACCAATTAATCATACTGCACCGACTATCGATTTTGGATCGACTAGGTTAAATTTAATTGGTGTATAGGGCTGACTAGCAATTAATAGCCGATTAATTCCGATTTTTACAACAATGTCATCAAGCAATAAGTTAGAGGGTGATTGCTTTCAAACTTTGCTTTGGTGTGCGAACTGTGGTTAGGGACGATTAATTTGTCGTATGTCCTATGGGATGATTGGTTGATTGTTTTTGGTGAGAGTGCCAATAATGAACATGAGCGACCGACGATGAGCCATAAAGATTGCCATTTAGGCATTTAGCCGTAACAATGGTCAGACAAGGTTGACACGAACCTAGAAATTTGATATGAACCCGAACATGAAAATCAAGTTATACATATAAACCCTAAGCCCCGTTTGAGCCAATTTTTTTATTTATTTTTGTTGTTTTTTAGGATATACATACTTTTAAAAAAATAATTTTATAACAAAAAAAATACAAAATTAAAAAAAAAAAAATTACGTCATGTTAATATTTTTAGTTTAAACTTTTACTGTTAAATACCAAAAATAATTAAAAAAAACATATAAATAAGTTAAACGAGTCAACTCATTTAACTTATCTAGGTTGATCAAACATTCAATCCACATATTTTATATCGTGTGAATGCTTATTATGGTATATTATATATTTGGCGTTAAACGAATCCTACCTAAACAAAAATTGTTCTGATTATACTAAAATACGTCTTATATGATGTTTTCTATAAGCTGTTAAAAGTTATTATTTCTTGCTATCTGAATTTTACGTTAGTTTATTCATATCTAATTTCAGTCAGGACATGCTTTAAAATTTTACCTGCCTAATTATAAAGGTCGGTGTTTTCGCGTGAATAGTGAGTTTCCAAAACTTTTCCTTCTTCCACTTAAATCATTTTTATTAACTCAATATAAGCTCTCTAAGCTGAATGACATAAAGTATCAAATCTTTCATTATTTTTAATTTTTCAATCTCATATTTATGTAACATCTCTATTTTTTTAAACTTTATAAATTAAATTATATAAAAAAATGGAGACTTAAACAAATAAATCAATAATATATAAATATATATGTGTATATATATATATATATTGAGATTAAATGTGGATTCATGAACCACCACAAAAATATATATATATATATATATATATATATATATATAGGACATAGATATGTGAATGGGAGTAAGGCGGTGAGCAAGGCAGAAAAAAATAAATAAATAAACATATATGTATGTCTACATGTTGTGAAAGACAACGAACACACAGAAAGAAAAAAAAGAAGAAACAGAGAACGTGAAGGGGGAGGGGAAGACGTACGACGGGACAACTACGAGACCCGGTGAATGGGGTGGTGGTGGTGATGGGGACGACGGAGGCGGTGAGGGAGGTGGAGGAGATGGTGAGGGCGGTGGGGGTGAAGGGGATGGTGGAGGTGGTGGCGGAGGAGGAGGTGAGTGGGGCGGAGGAGGCGGAGGTGGCGGTGGTGAGGGGGGTGGGGGAAATGGGGATGGTGGAGGTGGTGATGGGGGTGGTGGAGGGGAGGAGGGTGGTGGTGGTGAAGGGGGTGGATGAGGAAATTTTGAAGGTGGTGGTGGTGGTGGGGGTGAAGGGGATGGTGGAGGCGGTGAAGGTGGCGGCGGCGACGGTGACGGTGGTGGAGGTGGCGAGGGTGGTGGTGGTGGTGAGGGGGATGGTGGAGGTGGTGAGGGAGGAGGTGGTGGTGGTGGTGAGGGTGGTGGAGGAGGTGGTGAAGGGGGTGGGGTTTTTGGTGGAGGTGGTGAGGGGGATGGTGGAGGAGGTGACGGAGGAGGTGGTGGTGGCGAGGGTAAAAAAAAGAAGAAACAGAGAACGTGAAGGGGGAGGGGAAGACGTACGACGGGACAACAACGAGACCCGGAACAGAGCATCGATCAGTGATTCTAAGTTTAGATCACGAGACTAGGTCGTGAACCACCCGAGGTAATCACGTTTTCTCATCTTTAAATCACTATTGAAGGATTTGATTGGGGTTATGAACTAGGGTTCTATAAACGTGAAATTGGGTTGAGTTTTGAAATAGTTATTGGATCCTAAATTCTTGTACAGTTGTTTTGGTATGTTTTAAACATTCTCTGTTGTATGGATCATTATTTTTGCAAAGAAACCAAGATAGAGCTCATAAGAGTGAGATGAGAAAGATGACTCATTTGGGGTGATTAGGAAAATATGATTTTGTTGTTGTATAAATTTGAAAATATGTATAGAGATGAAATTGAGATGTTGTAGTTATCAAAAACTCATATGATGAAATTAATATGAGTTTAACCTAAATGGGTCAAATGGGTTAATTTGATCAAATTAGTATAAAAGTTATAATACAATTATCCTAGAAAGATTGAAACTTGGAAGTTGGGTGAAAGGTGATAAGTATGAGAAACTATACATAGTATAATAAATATGTTAAACAAATTCAAAGGGGTCGGATGTGTATAGTATGCGAAATATATATATATATATACATATATGTGTGTGTATATATTCATGCAAATGTTTATACAAACATTTCGAACAGAATGTTGAATGGATATAAACATATATTGACCCGTATAGAGTTTAACAGGAAAACGAGATTTCAATCGAGAGGATAATCAAGCAGGATCCTTTGCAGATAGAGGTAAGTTACCTATTTGATTGAACTTGTAGTTGTAGGATTGGGTGAGTCCACACTACAAGTATTTGTGCATTTAGCAAGTATGTGATTTGTTGTTTTGAGGGAATTTGATATAAATGGTTATGGTTAGTGTGGTTATTGTAGTTGAATGATTTACAAGGTGTGTGAACATTCAACTAGTAATAATGATTGAGTTGATTTACAAGACTGTAAACAACCATCATAATTTGGAGGTTATGATCTACAAGAGTGTAGACATTAAATTGGTAATATGCATGCTTCGATTCACAAGATGTGTAAACATAACACTTGCAAATCTAATGTAATAGATTCACAAGGTGTGTGAACAAAAGATGATTTACAAGAGTGTAGACATCTAATTTCAAGAGTCATATTGTTTAAGTTTGAGTTTTGGTAAATATGATGCATAATGGGAGTTTTGTGTGCACATATGTGTTGTGTTAAATTATAATGATTTTGCATGAATGGGAGATTTACATGATGTTGGGTGAAAACGACCCGTTAGTAGATCGTGTTGTATGCGATTGAATAATATAACCAAATTAAATTTGGAAAATCATTAGTGTATCCATATGATGTTATGGAACACACTTGAGAAAACAGCGGGGTAATCTTACTTAGTTATAACGAATTAATGGTGAATTCAAATGTGGCGTTTACATGTACAAAGGAGTCGGGTGAGCGGTGATGGTGATCGGAATCGAACGTGGAGGCTCATATGGTGGTTTAATCTTAACAACCAGACTGTTTTGAAACTTTTGTGTAATAAATGTTTTGTAAATTATGTAAACATACTTAAATCTTGTTTTTAACAAGTAGTGTGTTTGTAGATGTGTAAAACACGAAAGTTTTTTGTGGGACCTAAATGTAGTTTATCAAATAATGTTTTAAAATGTCTGGATGGGACATAAAGTGACATGGGTGTCACAATTTAATATCAAACCGGATTGAATTAAAGTTCGCTTTATGAAATTTTTAGTCAAATACTACCACGGACCATATATTTTAATAACAATTATTCTATATATTAAAAAGCAAGTCAAAGGAACAGTGAAATTTTATTTTTCAAACTTTGACCATAGTCAACTTTTGTATATGAAAATGAATACCCATTGCATGAATCTTCATATTTAATTGATTTAGATCTTAATTTATGAATCAAGAAACAATACTTTGAAATTAAATATATAAATAATGAGATTATCAAATGTTAACTCATGTTTATTGCGTTAACCGAATAACTACATCTTATTACTTTGGGGCCCACATTAAAGTAAATCTAAAGGTGTATGTTTTTTTTAATTAATGTAGGGTCTAATTACATTAATAAAAAATGAAGAAAAAAATACACCTTTAGATTTACTTTAATGTGTGCCCCAAAGTAATAAGATTTAGTTATTCGGCTATCGCAATAAGGAAGGGTTAACATTCGAACTGTAACATCACTGTACTTTCGGTTGTCCGTACGTCCGTACATCCGTACGATTGTACTGTTACGACAGGAGATTTATTTATTATGAATGATTATGAAATTGTTGACTTCCACTATTGATATTATCACTGTACTGGTATACATGTTATAACACATTTATTGTACGCATAAACCACGGGAAGTTTAGCTGTAATTCAACTACACAGACCCGTAGTGTTTATCGCAGTTACTTATTACTGATGATGAAGGATTATTGGTTGAGAATTGAGTTGTGATGGAACTGGGAGTTTGTTTGAGTCTGGTTACTAAACGTAGTCAAGGACCCATGGTCATGGTTTATCGAAATAGCGGTGCGCTAGGGCAGTTGCGACTGACCCTTACATATGCCCTATATATATGCATATTTCGGTCTATCATGGATGTGTCAGTGACTAGGGTTTAGTGGGTTTTGGGTTGGGAAAATGATAATATTACAGTTAATAAATAATGGGGGTTAACTACGCGATGTGAGGTTACGATCATTACTTAAACGCGAATGTTGAATTCAGAAATATTAACTTAATAATGTATTCGCGTGAGTGACGATTCACACGAATATAATTATTAAGAAAAATATACTGAAACGATATTCCATAAATCATAAATCAAATCGAAATACGGTACGAGCATCGGATTCGCAAAGGTGACGATCTTTACGAATACGTACGCGAGTAACGCGTTTCGACGAGATAATTAAATAATATCAAACGATATTAATTTAATAAATAAAAACCCATTAGATTTATTAGGAATCACAACTTAAAAACAAAATTTAAATAAACCATTTTTATTAAATATATGATTCATCGTAAACGGAATTGTTTTATGAAATAATTTATTTAAAATCATTTTAACTAATACGAAACATAATTATTTAAAAGGATTTATATTCAAACGTGTTTTATGATAAAAACCAAGCATAAACCGATCATTTACTTATTGTATCGCGATAAAAACGAGACCGAACACCCGGGGATTCTACACGCGATAAAAGAGGAGGAACCTCCTCCTTTTTCTTCATTTCACAAACTCACTCTCTCTCTCTAAATCTATATTTTCGTCACCCACATTCTACTCAACTTCTCTCTACGATTACGCGTTCATTTCTCAACGAAATTTCAAGATCTTGGAGCCTAAACGACCGGGGAATCAAAGAGAACGTGAAAGTACAAGAAGATCTCGAGTTTAGTCAGCATTTCGAGGTAAATCTAGGTTGTTATGTTCGGTTTTGTTAATGTGTTCATGGTTGCCATCATTTAAACGATTTTAGGGTTTTGGTTGGTTTAGGCCATGTTGTTGTCGAGCTGTAGAAAACCTAGACGACCATACAACCCTTTAGGTGTCGAAGAGGATGATGCAGGAGCTGCTGGATCACGACCACAGGTTGGCGAACCTGTAAGGTTCTGACCGAACCTTTCTTGGGGGCGGAAAACTAAGTGGCGAACCTTAGAACTAGGCGAACCCTGCATCATCTTTGGCCGTCCTTGGCCGAACCTTTATGGCTAACGAACCCTCACCCTCATCAGCCTGCATGGAGCGAACCTTCTCTGGTTGGCCGAATCTTATGAGGGTCACGAACCCTAGCGAACCATGGTGCTAGGCGAACCCCCAGCTACGAACTTTCGAATGACAGCCGAACCATGCAGGTTGTCGAACCTACGGGTGGAGCTGAACCCTAGTAGGGCGAACCTGGTCGAACCTTATGTCACCAAACGAACCCTTTAAGTTCTATTAACCGAACCTTTCTACCTATTTGGCCGAACCCTAACAATTGGAGCCGAACTTTGGCTGTGTTTTGCCAAAGGTTCGCTGCCCAAAAAGGGGAACCCGACTTATTTTCACTTAACAAGGGTTTAAGGGTTAATGGAGGATATAAATTATATGCATAAGAGTATGTAGAAACACATGCATGCATGCAAGGAATTCTAGTTGCCACCTTTGTTTTAATAACCATAAATTGTAAATTGAGTCCTTAAACCTAAATTGTATAAGGATGGCCTAGAGGGCATAATGGTTAGATTCGTATAAAACATGCATGTGGGTATATATATATATATGTACATACACATAAACATAGTTGTGTGGGTGTGTGTGAGCAACATAAAGGTTATTATCTTAGAATGCATAAATCCTTGGGAACCTATATAAGGGAAACACAACTAGTCATCTTTATGACAAGGTTTAATTTAACAAGTTAGAATGCATGTAAATCATGATCTCTTAATGAAATCGTTGGCGTTTCGTTTAACTTAAACAATTGAACTATGTTAACAAAATGCAAACGGGTTAGAGTAAACTAATAAAGATATTAATTGAATATGAAACACTTTTTCTTATGAAAGTGGAAATCACACTAATTACAGATCCTTGAGTTGGCTTGAGTTATTTACGCGAGCGCACATAATACAAGAACATTTATACTAAGGACTTCAGGTGAGTTCTCATAACCTCCCTTTCTTTAAACTGTTTTGTTTTAAAACTCGGAGGTGAAGCATGTATACCAAATTCAAATATTATTTTGATAACTCAAGGTTAATACCTGTTTATCAATATGATACTCACAATATTGAATTATCATTAATTATGGATTATCACTGATTAATATTTTATAACCGTGTAAACATTGTTATTGACTTTGGTCAATAACAAAGATTACATGTATTGTCACAAACTCCGAGAGTCATCGCTCTTAACTTCGGTTAAATTGCTTTGACGTCATGTATTGTCACGTGGATGGTTTCCACATCTGTGAAGCATTGCCTTTGACTTCGGTTAATTGCTTTGGCTTCATGTATTGCCACGTGGTTAGCGACCACTCCATGAATCATGTATTTAACTTATGTTAATTACATAATGATCATGTATAGTCACGAACATTATTTGAGAATATGATTGATGAGATTGGTTGATTAGTTTGTGGATTGATTATCTATATTTGATTATGATTAATTGTGATTGACTATGACTGATTTGGTTATGTGGTTATGTGATTGTGTATGTGTATGATTGTTGAATGGATGGATGTGTGTTGGATTATCTCATACAGGTATTCATATGGATTTTCCCAAGAAGATCATAAGTCTTATACTTGTTTAAACAAAGCATTTTACAAAACTATTTTTAAAACACAAACTTTTAAACTCATTTTACTAAAACATTTTTAAGTATAAAACTTATGATTACTCACCAACTACTTTTGTAGTTGACACTTGATTTCTTACATGTTTCAGGTGATGGAGACAAGTAGGATGAAGAGGATGATCTCTTCTATTTTGGACAGCATCATCATATAGGATTCTTGGACTTAGTTAATTAACTAAATTTCTGGCGATTAGAGTTTAGTTAGTTTAACTAATTCTTTTGTGTAATTGATGTAATTGATTCATGACGAACATGATTTTTGGGTAATTATGTTGTTTGCTTAAATGATATATGATGATTAAATTAGATGCCCACGAGCTTTTGAACAATCTACACATCCCTCGTGGCATCCCGACGTTTCCGCCATCGGTCGGGGTGTTACACGAACCATCCGTTATATATATATATATATATATATATATAATATTGAATAATAAATAATAATACATAGTAAAATGAATAGTAATGTATAGGTGTCTAATCCATATATTGGAGTTTTTAAAATTTAAACTTGAACCATCAAAGGTTTTTAACTTTGAAAAGTAGTAGAAGAGACGATGGTATTAAATTTGAGATATTTTCTTAAATATTTTAGTTTTTATTAAATTTCAGAAATTTGCTTAGAGATTTTGGGTTTTTGTTGGTTTAGATTTATAGTTTAGGGATTAAGGTTTAGTTTGTGATGAGAGATTTGATTTTGCTATGTAACTTATGATTTTACAAATGATATATAATACACGTTGTCGAGAGTGTACAGTGATAACCCGCCGCAACGCGCGGGGGAATAAACCTAGTTATAATAATTAAATAAAATAACTATATAATCTTATTATCAATTAAATAATAGTAATATATATAACAATTGAACGATGATAATAATAATTAGGTAACAATTGTATAATATAAATATTAAGCAAATAAAAGTAAACAACAACAATAATAATAATTAAATACTATATAGTATAATTATTGAGTAAAAAAAAGGGCAGAAAATATAATGTTTTTTTTATTTGTTAATCTTATGTTTGTTTGTTTTTTGTACTAGATTTTACGAAATCGAAAGCATTAATTTTTTGGTTTTTTTCTGCGACTTTTAACATCATGCGCTTGTATTTTGTATTCGTATTCGTTGAGAGTAAGGCCTACTTTTGCGATGATTTATTATTTTAAGACATTTTGACAACCATTATAGTTGGTTTTTAGTTTGTATTTTTATATTTGTGATGTAATCTTTTTTTCTTTTTTGTAGAATTTTAATTGGATAACATTGTGTGATGTGAGTTTTAAATCATTATTAATTTTTTTAAGTTCATTTTCTTAATGATATATTTTACGACTAGGCAAGATCATTTTTAGTTTTTTTGTGACGAACAAGTTTATGACGGCTACATTTTAATGTTTTATACCGAAGTGACAACTGTTGTGATATTTACGTTTTGATATACGAGATCGTATATGCATCCTGATACTTAGAATCGTGACGGAGTTCCCGCAGCAACGCGCGGGTAACCCACTAGTTTTGTTAGAAAAAGGAAAACGAGATTAAAAAAAGAAACTTATTTTGAGTCCTGTCCAATTTCTTGTTTTATCACATACAATATGGAAAACTAAAATACAACAAAAATCAAATCATTGTATGAATATTATAGCATACAAAATAATAAATAAATAAATAAAATTAAAATTAGCAAATAAAATTAAAAATTAGTGTATCTTCATTTGCTCGTCACCAAAGGTGAAGGGTGAACAAACACCACCTGCCACCAACTTACATGACTATATTGAATTATTTTAAATTCTTGTCATAAGTAAACCGACTTCACCTTCCTTCACCAAGTAACAAATACTTGTGTTACATGATGTTTTTTTCTTTATTATTAAATTAGTACAAATGAGTGCATTTTAATTATTATTAAAAAGACGATGTATATATGAATTTTATGAGTAGACTAAACGAGTGTGTGCTTGTAAAAAAAAAAAAAACAAAAACAATAACAAACAAGAAAACAAATGCTTGGCTTTCCCAGTCAAATTGACGAGGAACTCCTTCCCTCAGGCACTCTAACAAATTGGTGATACACTAATTAGAGGCGCTTAATTTGGGTTTTTTTTAAACCGCTTTTTTTTAGTTCCGGGTTTTGACTGTTTCCGGTTCCGGTTAGGTTTTTGGCCGGGTACAGATGAAACCAGTTCTTGTTCAGCTTATGGTTCTTGTTCTAATTTGTTTGAAAAACGGGACCCGTTTTAACCCACCGATTCAAGTATGATCGGTTCGGGTTTCGGTTTTTTTGCCCACCTCTAACACTAATTAAACTAAAGCCTTGCTAATAGTTGGTGAACTTTGAACAAAAAAGTGAAAAACAACATCTACCCGGTTCTTTATTATATAATATAAACGTTGAAGACTTGAAGGTGTAGATATTTGTGGGCCAAGAATGTCCAAACAAAATATTGGATGGTCCAGTCCATTTTCATTTGGACTCCTCAAACTCTCAAAGGCTCAAATAAATGGTTTTGCGTTTGCAACATGGCATATACCTTTTATTATACCGGAAAGTAAATATGAGATTGTTAATCGTCCAATTTAGATGTAAAACTCATCAAAATGGTGTAGTTATGATTACATTTTATTAATTATGGCAATACTTTTTTTGTTTCTATTTTCGTTCCATTAATTTTGCATATACCATAGTTAATGAGATACAATCAAAATTAAGTCGTTTTGATAAGTTTCACACCTAAGTTAGATGCTTAACAACCACATATTTACTTTTCCCTTATTATATTATACGAGTATAATATTATATTTTTGTTAGATTATTTACCACATTATAATACTTATTTTTTTTATCAGCAACGACATTATATTATTAAGAGTAAACTTCTCTTTTGCTCCATGTGGTTTGACAAAAGTAACCATTTTCATCCAAATTTTGAAATTTTGCAATTTTCCTCCATTAGTTTCAGAAAATTAACCATTTTCATCCAAAGTCCATTTAAACTTTGGATGAAAATGGTTACTTTTGTCACATCACAGGGACTAAAATGGTTAATTTTCTGAAACTAATGGAGGAAAATTGCAAAATTTCAAAATTTGGATGAAAATGGTTACTTTTGTCAAACCATAGGGAGCAAAAGAGAAGTTTACTCTATTATTAATTGTAGCATCATATATTATAGTTATTATCATTAAATATATATATATATATATATAGGATTTGGTTCAAATAAGAACCCTGCTTAATTGTGGTAACCCAAATAACCCTGCAAAAAATGGCCGAATCTTTGATTTTTTTCATGGTCTTTATTATACATATTTAGGGGGGTTTCTTTTTTGTGTTTTGGCTAATTCGCAAAATTTGCATCGGTGTAAAAGTTTTGCACTTTTCTAAATGTTGCGAAATGCAAATTTAATTTACACCGATGCAAATTCGATTTGCCTTGCGAATTAGCCAAAACACAAAAAAGAAACCCCCTAAATATGTATAATAAAGACCATGAAAAAAAATCAAAGATTCGTCCATTTTTTGCAGGGTTAACTGGGTTACCACAATTACAGTGGGTTAACAATGGAACCTTCCCCTATATATATATGATCAACAAACCAATGTATGTTCATTGTTTTATTTCAAAGGCTAGAAAATAAATAAAGTTTTGCTTTGAATATCCTTCTTCGCTAGCTCTCTTCACACAATAGTATTAGTGTTTCATTTTATTTTATTTTAATTCTCTTATTGTCTTTGCCATTTCTTCTCACATTAAATTTACATTTTTATATCATTTTAATTTTTTAGTTCTATTTTAATTGCTAAAATTGTAAATTTGAATGTGCTGTTAGAGAAATGTTTACCTTTTTTATTTTTAAATTGAATTTGGTTTTTCTTTCTTAACTTGTGATATATAATTTGTTCAAAACGGGCATGAAACATGAATAATCTATTTATATTGTTAAACCTATATAATAGCATTGACATTTTATGTCTTTGAACAATGATTGTAGATTTTTTTGGCATTTATTAATATCCATAAAAAGTTGAACTGAAATATTTCAACAAAATTATTATGTGAACCACTTTATTAATATTACTATTATTATTTAATCTAAAATTATTATTTAAATAATTATTTATTATAACAATGAATTTGTTTACTTATTTATTTGCTCTGAATTACATATAGTTATGTTTTACTGTAGTATAACAAGTAATTATATAGTTAATACTGCATCTTTTAAATTTAAAATTGAAATGATTTGTTATTGTAAGTTTAATTTAATTCTTTCAAATAAGACAAATTCTAATATCTTAAAAATCAAATTCATTTAATAGTACGCATCAACTCACAATCTAGTGTTCTAAAAAACACTAAACAAAGCAAACAAGAAAATGTAAACTTTATATTCTGACATAATTGTTTCTCGTTCGGGGAAAAACTAAAACAATGTTGAAATAACTATAAGGGGTAAAAATGATAGGTTTTAAAAGTAAAAGGGGGTGATTTAAAAAACTTTGAAGTTGCAATTCAAACCCCAAGCTTACCTCTTCATACAATGGACACCCTTACATTTTTATCCCTAATATGAATCACATACACACAGGGTGTCGCCACAAGTGTACGTGTAGATATAGAGAGAAACACAAACAAATTCTCCTCTCTATCGTTCTTATCCGTTAATTGATTCTTCGAACAACCGCCAATTTCACAGTAAATTTAAAGCCTTTATTCTCGAATCTCTGTCAGATCTTCACTCAGGTACATGAAACTGTATTATCGTGTTGTTACATTTCTGTAAATGTGCGAGATTGCGCGTCAATTGAAATGGGGGAAATCTTGTCATTTCAATATGTTGATGATTTTTATGGGTTTCTTACTATTGATATAAATTACTATAAAGTTAGCTCGATTTTCAGTGTCTTGTAGTCACGAACCTCGGTATGTTTGTTTTTAGTTGTTTGAAACAGAACTTTTTCTTAGCTACTCGGAGGAAAAGTAATACCTATCTTGCAATTTGTTAAGGGACGAGCGGTTTAGGGTTAGGGTTTTGCGAAATTGATGAATTAATTTGTTTGATCTCGGGGTTATTAGAGTGATTTTTAAAATAATCAGCTAAAAGGGAATTTCTGAATATGTGAAGAAAGAAATTCGTTTTTAAAAATCTGGTAAGGGGTGAATGATTTCGTCCAGGGTTTTGCACAAATTAGTAAACGATTTTGGTGTTATTGATATGCTACCATCTGTTTGATCAATTGCTATGATTAATCTAGATATAAGGAGTTCATTTAGAACTAGAGATATTATAGTTTTGATTTATTGAATGTCTCTGTTTCTCTAGATGCTATAGTTAAATAGTTAATTATGTTAAAACGTAAATCATTTTTTCTAATTGGTGCACTAAGAAATCCATCTTTATTGAGTTGAAATGTATCAATGGTGTATGTCTAGGGTTTTGTTTCTTGAAGAAACAGGTTGCTTTTATTTGTGAACTGTTGTCTATTTACTTGGTTGTCAAAGTGAATTAGTAGTTGAATTAATGAAAACTGCCATAGTCTGTGCACCATGCCCCATGAAGTTGCCTTACAGTTTGCTACATGGTTAGCTTGTTACATGTATTTCTTTTCATTTATTTCTCATAAATAGTGTTAGGGTGAGCAAGCTTTTGTAAACTTTGGTTGATGTTAGTTTTTTGGTTCAGATGACTGTATTATATTGGTTAAATGTCACATTTAGCATGTACTTCTCATTTGAAGAATTGAAGAAGGAATTCTCAATTTCTTCACCTATTTTTTTTCTTAGTTTTTTAATCCTTATGAGTGATGATTAGATTGGAAGTTGGAACAAAATGGTTTTGTGTTAGGGTTTTGTGTTAGGGTTTTCTGTATATTTTTGTAATGCTTGATTGACCATGATGACATGGTCATGCTTCCCCACATTAGTTATATGTTTGAAAATATCATTATAATTTAGGCTTGTAATACAGATTTGTTCTCTTAGATTCTAACTAATTGTTGTTCTCACAAATTGGCCAAGAAAACACTACTTTTTAAGAATGAGTGGGTTGTTGTGAAAATATTAGTGCAGAAACAAAGACACTTGCGCTCTTTTGTATTTCCTTTAATATTTTAATTTGGCAGTGTTGGGCATGTTTGGAATAATAATTATATATTATGATGCATATATTTCAACAATTTTGCTGATTTTCATACTTAAAAATCTGAAGTCCTGTTTGCAATTGATAATTCAAAATTAGACCTACTGGAATTTATTATTTCTTTTATGGTTTTACTGATGTGATAATTTGATTTTTTAAACAATTATTTGCAATAGTGTCACTCAGGGTAATGGTTTTTGTTGCGCATAAGGTTTGTCAATTTGTAATGATCACTAATATTTGTTTCTCAAAACCCTGATTTCAGGTTATAGTTTACCTGTGTGCCATCATTTTGAGTACTTACCATAATCATCCTGGCATAATGTCAGAACCAGATGTGATTAAACCCGAGGTATGACATTCACTTTTCTTCTTAATTTTTAGTTCTTTTAATAACATTTGGCTTTAGGCATGCAACGTGTATAAGATGCTTCATATAATTATTTCATCCTTCTTTAAACTAGCAAAGATACTTTTCACCTCAGTTGTTTAAAGTTCGTATATTTGTAATATTAATGGTATTGTGATTTATATTGGATAACAAATTAAAACAAGCATGACAATATCATTCCAATTTATATATCTTAATTCTATAGTACTTTCAACCTGGTGGAATACTAACCAATATTAATAAAACATTATTCTGGAAATATATAATAGATAGAACATAAATCACTTTTGTAAACCATGCAGCATCAAAACCATGAAACATCAAAACCATGCTTACTGTTGATAAATAAGGCATACAAAATAATTGGAAACTATGGTTTTGTTTTGTCAGAATCGCAAACAACTTCTAAGGCAGTGTGCTTATTAGAAAAACTCAACTGGAATAAAAAAAAAACTTGAAAAGTGTTGGCAAATGGTATATTTGTTTTTATGTGTTTCAATTCTTTGAAAGGCCAAAAGAGCATGTAATCTATAGCATTAGGTACTTGTATGGGGTTTTCAGTTTTCTCTTAAGGCTCCTGAATCATCAAAGTGTTCAAACCTTTAAACAAAATTATCAAGCATCACCAATTTAAGTAAGCAATCACGTAGTTTTTATATAAAATAAATTCAAACAACTTTTATAGAACCGTAATTAAACATGTTATCTTGTATCAAATTAATCTTCCTAGTTTTTCTTATGTTATGAAGCAACCTATCAGCCCTAGATAAATACAATGACTGGATCAAAGTGCACTAGAAGTCTAGAATAACATGTTTCAATTAAATTAATTATATTATAATGCCTTATTACAGATGATGAAGTCATATATATGGCTTCAAACTGCTGATGGATCGATTCAACAAGTGGAACAAGAGGTTGCCACATTTTGCCCTTTCATATGTCACGAGATACATGCAGGCATGGGTTCTTCAAAAACATATCCAATTTCTCTTCCAGCACGAGTCAATCCCAATACATTAAGTTTGATACTTGATTATTGTCGATTCCATCAAGTCCCAGGACGTTCTAACAAGGTATGTATTAAATTACTTGACTTGTTTATATAAAAGCTGGTTGACAGTGAGTTATATTTAAATAATAAGGTTTCAAAAAGGCAAAATGAAAGGTTTTAACTGAATTAGGAATCAGGTGAAACGGCCTAATTCTATTTGCTTCAACCCATCCCCCAAGCCTTCAGACTCGTTACTTGCGAATTATGTAAAAAAAAAGTGCATAGGCTATTCATGATTAATAAAGCTATTTTTTAGGATGACGATTCAATGTGCTTGTAATAATTACAAAAGCTACTATTAAGATAACAATCCAAGTAAAAATCTTGTTAATGAAATACAAGGAAAGTGTTGCCATTTTTAGCTGATTCATGTGACATGGAGTAAAATTTGCTTGTTTTAACCAATTAGCCATCCCTCCTTACCTGTTGCTTGTTTTAAAAAGAGATTTTTTTAAAAGAATGACCCAATTTATTCACTATGATACAAAAACTGTCATCTTCTAGATACTTGTGTATTGTAAAGTGCACTGCCGTATTTTTATTGTTAAAAAAACATGGTGATTCCATATAAACATTTTCTTGATCAATGAAAAAATGCTTTGTTTTCTTGAAGGAGCGGAAGTCATTTGATGAAAAGTTTATCCGAATGGATACAAATAGGCTGTGTGAGCTAACTTCTGCTGCTGACAGTCTGCAATTAAAGCCATTAGTTGATCTTACCAGTAGGGCACTTGCAAGAATGATTGAAGGGAAAACTCCTGAAGAAATCCGTGAAACTTTTCACATACCTGATGATCTAACAGAGGTGTTTTGCACTTGCATATATATTGGGATTGCATCTTTTGAAAACATAATCTTAGAGAGAAAACTCTTAAACCCTATCTGGGTCCGTCATTTGGAATCTTGAAAATAAATATGTGTTCCACGTTAAAATTGATTTGCTTATTCAAAACCCAATTATATTCGACTTTAATGTGTATCACATATTCACTTTCAAAATTCCAAGTGGAGGGCCTATATAGGGGTTAAGGGTTTCCTCTCTAAGCTTGGGTTTCCACATGATACAATCCCTGTATATATACATATATACATGCCGGAATGTTCAATTAAGAACCAATATTAACTAAGAATTAAATGAACCATTTCTAGCCACAAGTTTAAAAGGAAATTACTTTTATACCCTTAAATAATGTGACTATAAATGGTTCTTTTTAGTTCTTTACAACGTGCTGGTTCTCATTTGAATCAATCCCTTTGTGTATTTATATATGCTTCATTTTCCATTTAGTAATAATATATATTTTAATTGCTATAGGAAGAAAAGTTGGAGCCTTTGAAAAATATAACGGATGACCCGCGCATACGATTATTAAATAGACTTTATGCAAGAAAGAGGAAAGAACTAAAAGAAAAGGAGAAACTCAAGGTAATTTTTGTGTTCGCTAACAATTTTATTTCTTCTTGTCAATGTTTAAAACCTATTAAATTATTTTTCAAAAAACATTGAACCTTTAAGGAAGTGGGGTAAAGGTTTAAGTGGTGAAGACAACTTAGAGATCTCAAGTTCAAACCCCACTAATGCCGGTTTTTCTTGAAGGCTACTGACCCGGTTGCTTGTGGCTACGCTTTACATATTCCCTTTGTTTTTTTTTTGGGGGAGGGGATTTGAAGGTTTACCACTTAAGTGGGTTCCTATGATCATAAAATAATAATAATAATAATAATAATAACAATAATAATAATAATAAAAATAATAATAATAATAATAATAATAATAATAATAATAATTGAGTACTGTTGAAACAAAATTTTTTTTGTGATCATATTTCCCAATAATTATTCATTTCTAAAGTAGTTTTAAATTTGGACAAAAGGTGTTTCAGGTCAACCCAATCCACGCACATGTTGGTGCACAATACCTGTTTTGGCTGGTTACTCAACCTGTCCGACTATAGCCCATTTTGTTACTTGTCATTTTTTGAATTTGATGGTAGTTGGGTTTCAGAACGTTGAAGTTGAAGCAGAGCATGTAGATGATCGTTCAGTAGATGAACTATTGTCATTTATTAATGGAGAAAATGGAGGTACCTATATCTCTTCTATATCATACACACATACACCCATATATGTATACATGCATGATGCATACATGTGCACATGCATACTTTGGTTGGTTACTGATGATTATTGACTCTTTCTTGCAGATTCTAAGGAAGTAAAAACAGCAAAGAGCAAAAAGAAAAACCGTAGAAGAAAGGACCAACAGAAGAACACTCCTCCTGTATGCGCTAACTCAAACACCTCTTCTTCTCTAAACAATGGCGCCAAGGTTCATAACCTGAATTTGTTATGCTAAAGCCGTCCATGACATGAACAAATTCATAGATAATTCAGACATTTGTATGTTGTTTCAGGAATCAAATGGTATTAGTTCTGTCGGTTGTGATGATAGGCTCAAAGGTCTCTGTCTCCCCGATATCAGTGAGCTTTTGAAGTTGCAAGATTCAGAAGATGATAGATTTGCACTTGATGACGATTTTGATGATTGTGACATAGGAGATGGCATAGATCCTGAAATTAAACAGCAAATTGACAGGTATGTGTTGCTTTTCACATCATGGATTTTGTATTTAAACATCATACATATACATTTGTAAGTAAAGTATTTTTGTATTTGAACATCATGGATATAAATTTACAAGTAAAAATCTTTTTTAGAAATCATAATTTTTTCCTAGTGAACTTTGTACTTTAATTTACCGATTATCTTTTCTTTTTTATAAGACGAAAAGTTTTCATCTCTTTAATATTCTGGAAGCTTCTTTTTTCATGCTTTCTTTACGTTGCAAGTTACAACATGTTGATTTCATCTGGATTTATAATTTTTTAATGATTCTGAAATACCCTAACGCTAATATAATATATGTATGCATATATAATATAATATAATATATGAGTGTGTGCTCTGATTTGTTTGGTTCTCAGGGAAGTAGAGGACTTTGCGAGAAGGTTGAATTCTGATTGGCCTGAAAGAGTGCAAGAGCTTTTATCATTAGGCCAAGACCGAAGACCGAGTTTATATTCTGTTAATGGAAATGGTTGCTCAACAAAACTTTCAAGTATGTTACTTTATTAATCTTCAGACATTTATTTTTCTGCCTTTTTTTGTTCATTTTTTGATCATTTGTTCCTGTTAGCGCCTAGAGCTGTCATTTTATATTCATATCTTTATTAACAGGCCATTTCTATCATAACATTTTTGAAATAATATAAGATGTTCTCTTATTCAAAACACACCAAGTGTTTAAAAATTAAAATTTGTTAGACAAAATATGTTTCGGGTTAAGCTCAAACCCTTTTCAACAAGCACAAAAGAAGTACCTGTTTGACCTGTTATTCAACCTGCTTGACCAGTCCAATTTGCCATTTTAATTTCCCTATTCTATAGAAAATAGTTATCTTTCCTATGTATTGTATAGAATTTTTTATCTTTATATTTTCTAGCATAAAAAAATACGTATATTTTGTTTTTTTTGTTATTTTGGCGCATCACCTGAATATATTTGTTATGAAAATGCATGTCTAGAGTAGTTGATTTTGGATTTTTGGGGTTATAAGATATATGATTGTCGAGAGCAATTTCATCCGATTTATATACAATTGATTTGATTTGGGTTATGTTATAATGTTATATCTCTAATGGGTCAAACTGGTTAAATGAGTCGTACATGTCGAGTGTAGTCATCCGCTAACATGACCGCCTTTGTAATGGGCAGGTGCATCAGGGCTTGAGAAACATGAGAAGTGATCACTAAAATGACCAGGACTCAGATTTTGACTTTCAGAAAGAGATTAGAAATATGCATGGATTCTCAACTGTAAACCACCGGAAGTATATTTCTTTTTTTTCTCTTTAATTAGGCTGTGAATCCCAAAATGATGCAATTTTGATTTATTTTTTTTCAGGTTTTTGTTAACAATGTTTTGTTCTGGCTGGGATGATAATTATAGTTGTACTTTGTAATAATGCTGGAAAATTAAAAGGAGGGTTGGTCTTGTACTCTGCCAAAGTACATCCAGACTAAACATAAACCAAACCAAGTGTTTGTGAATCAAAATTAAGTCAAATAAGTAGCTCATTAAAGTCGCCTTCATTTCTTGATAATCAATGCACATGCCGGCATATCTTATTGTGTTTGCCTTTTGTACATAAACTAGTGGGTTTCACGCGTGTTGCGGTAGGAATTCCGCTATGATTACGAATATTAGAACGCAAACACGATCCTGTATACCAAAATACTGATATATAAACACGTCACAATGATTGACACTTGGACATAAAACCTTAACGTGCCTGTCATACTAAAAAAAAGGTGTCGTGCATAATCGTAAAATCAAGCATAACGCAACACAAACAAAAAACTAACAAATAAAATGAAAAATAAAACTAAAAAATTATTTATAAATATTAGTATTGCTCATTTATAAGCATTTAATAATAGTAACAAAATTAAAAAAAGACCTAAAATTCATCTTATACAATGTCACCCAATTTAAAAAAAAAACGAGCCAATCATGATAGCGGTAATAATATCACAAATATCAAAACATAGGCACAGAAACCGGTATCAATGGATGTCAATCCGTCCAAAAACAATAAACGGAATAATCGTAAAAGCATACAACACTCACATAGAACGATAAAATAATAATGCATACACAAGCACACAACGTTAAATCATATAATGAAAATAATATAAAAAGGCTTTTGCATTTGCAGAAGTTAGCGTAAAAAATACGAATGTAACGTTGACAAATAAAACAAGAGTTAATTATTACTATTATTTTGTAGTTATTTGTATTTAAATAGTATTCTTTCAGAAAAAACATGGCAACAATAAGAATAGAATCTTGACCCTACATTCATATGCCATGGGCTTAAACCAACAAGGGCAATCTGACATATATGACTTTTATTAAAAAATATAATTATTTATTTAGTTACTTTTTTACTAACAAAAACAACTTTGCGAATGTTAAATCTAGCGTAAAAAAGTAAAAACATAATTGACAAATAAAACAGAAAAACATTGTTTAATTATTTATATTATTAATTTCTTGGTTCTGAATAATACAAAATCATTGTATTTTTTTTTGTGATAGGCTCGGCCTGGTAGAAAACCCGAACATCTCAAGATCGGAAGCATGACGGCCTCGATAATAATAAACAAAAAACATGTTGAAGAAGACGGAGATCTTATCCAAAAGATTGTTATGGAAGCTTTGTAGGTGGTGTAGTGGAGGATTGCCCTTAATTCAGATTTCGAAATCCCTTGGATTGAAAGATGTTGAAGGTTCCATATGAATGAGTTAGTTGTTACCAACGCAAAGTGTTGTTATTTATTATTATTTTTTTAATATTTATTTATTTTAGTTGTGTTTACGTTTAAATAAATGGATCACGACGAAAAATAACTATTGTCAAAAATAAAAAAAAAACTATATATAAGACTGGAAGCCACTGAGATAAGAAATATTCATGCCAAAGCATACAGATTATATTATATTCAAACTGATAATGTAGGTACTGTAAATATGTAACAAAACAAACAAATATACTTAGTAAATTCTTATTTTGTGAGGTTTGAGAAGAGAGGGAAGATGAAGACATGTCTTATTCATACTCCAAAATATGATAAAGAGGCTACTTCGTAAGAAACTTACTGCTAAAAAAATCTTGTTTTTCAATTCATAGTTACAAAATATACTATGAACACTAAACATAGAACATCAGACACACATATATAAAACTACATAAAAGATTTACACAAACAAATGAAGAAACAACATGGATAAACCATTGCATATAGATATAGAACAGAATAAGTAGAATATGCATAACAAGCAAACACACAGTTAAGAATCAAACAAGCAGGATGGCGAAAAACCAAACTACCAATGAAAGCAATCTAAAGCAAGTTAACAAGCAGCTAACACACATTAAACATACCACATATTACGCATACATCCTCTAAAATTAAGGTCAAACCTAAAACTAATATCACTAATCTATTTCTTAAACAATCTAGAAATCTTGTTATTATTATATATTTTCAGAAACTCTTATCATTGATCATGTTTTCAGGAAAATGCAACTCTAATAAGTAAGTAATGTAACCAAATCTACCCAAATCAAGATCATTAGTATGGTAACAACTAGATGGTAAGAATAGTGTTTTGCTGCATCTTGCGTTTGGTACAACCAAAGAAAGTACAACAAACAAATAACTACTCTTGTGACCATTCCATGTGATATGCATAATAGAAAAGAGAAACTATTGAGTGAATATTCCTTTCCAATAATAAAATATAACAAATAATAAATGATTTGCCTTGTCAATATGTACATCCGTACACCTTTGTTTCAACCAGCTCTTGTAGAGTTGTAGGTCTTATAAAGCCATCATGACCTTAATCCAAACAAACTGTATCTTTGTAAAATGAATCGTTTCCGTGATGGTGGCATAGTGATAAGAGGTGAGAATCTATAATGAAAGTCTAGAGTTCAAAGCCTGTCGTCACCTAATTTTCTCCAGGTCACGCGATTTACCTTCATCATGTTGGCCGTGAGACCGGTAGATAATGGACATCTAATGGTAACGTTAACCGTTTTTTTTAAAATGACTCGAATCATTGGCCTGTAAAACCTTAATCAGATATTATTTAGTCAAAAATCAAAGATGCAAATACTAAAACGTTATTAGCAGTTATCCTATTTGGAGGCCAAGTGTCGTAAATCGGACTCACCATCAAAGGAAAATAGAGGACAACCTCACAAAATCACCTAAAAATAAAAAATAAATAAATAAATAAATAAAATAATTTGGATGATTCGCCTCATGTAGCCACTTAAACACAAAATCAGTGTACCGGTGGGTGCTTTCACCAATCAAATGCTAAGTGCCATAAATCTGACACTCTGTCAATAGAAAAGAGAGGGTAACCTATCTAAGCTAGGATCTTCCAAAAATCCAAAATCTGAAAAAAATAAAAAGAGAAAAATCCAAAATCTGAACAAAATAAAAAGTCGAATTGTATTTGTAACTAAATTATAGGTAAATCAAGTAGTCAGGGGTGAATCTTTGTTCAGACTGGGCGGAGGGGGGGGGGGGGCGACCGCCCCCTGTTTTTTCGTGTATTAGTGTATATTTCCTGATACGCAGTGTAAAATTTTTTAAAAATCTTTGTTTCGCCCCCTAATTTGTTGGTCAAGCTCCGCCACTGCAAGTAGCTATATTAACCTATGCAAAATTGCCTTGCTCAAGAAAATGACCTTATAAACATATGACGACGACAAAAGTCGTCGGTAGAAATGACCATGTCCCGACGACTTCTCGTTGGTATAAGTCTGTCTAGATTTTTTTTTGAAAATTCAACCTATCCTGACTGCATGTCGTCGGTATAAGCTAAAACTTTTGGAGGGAATTTTCGCACCACCAGGTGATACCTATCCCGCTGACCTCTCGTCGGCACTTGTCAAAAAAAGAAAGATCTTCCCAAGATTTTGGTGATTCTTCGTCTGTTAATCAGCTTGAGTGTATTGAACGTGCATTGGGTGAAAGACGTGGACATATAAGGAGTGTTGGTCGTGTGGTAAGACAATCTACTCCTGACGTGTATAGTACCTACCTCTCATCACAAGGACAATGGCAAAATCAAATTGACGAGCAAGAGGAACAACTTCAACACCCAATTGGAACATTAACAAGAACGAGATCTGGAGCGGGACCGTGCAATGGAAGAGATGAATTGTCAAATGGAAGAAATGTGTTAGCCTTTGAGAGCGACAACGTCGTGACCCATAGCCTCGTTTAGTTGTTTGAACAATTTGGATATTTGTGTTTTGTTTGTCACCAATTAGGATGTTTGTGTTTGGTTTGAACAATTTGAAAGTTTGTGTTTATTTTGAACAATTTGGATGTTATAAACAAGTTGTATGTATTGGATGATTTGTTATGCTTTTATATTAAACATGTTATAAATGTCTGAATATCTGGAAATTTTGCTTATGGCTGAGCTGGGAAACGTAAAAACAAACAAGTTCTGTTAAATTTGTTTATAACCTATACAGACGACACATGGTAAGTGTAAATTTTGTTTTTTTTTTTTTAATTTGATATATATTGACAACAACTTGTTGGTACATGTTATTTTGAATTTTTTTCTCTATACCAACAACAACTCGTCGGGATAGGTAATTTACGTATTTATTTGTATTTTTTTATTAACAAGCCCTATGCCGACGACATATTTGACCTTTTGCCAGAACCTATACTGATAAACGGATTACCAACGAAATGTCGTCAGTATATGATAAAAAGACCTATACCGACAAAACGTCGTCGGGACATGTTACAAAATTTTTGTCCAGGCAAAGCCCTTTTCTTGTAATTGTATGTGGTAACCAATGCATCAGACACAACCTTTTAATGCTCCTTTACTTCATTTTGTTAGGACATGGGTTTTTTAACCAATAATTTTGTTACAACAAGCTGTTTATGAAATTATACCAGCATTGAATTATATACAACCAAAGGCTTCTACCCTAATGGTTACCCCCTTGGCTTCCCTGTGGGAGATCACGGGTTCAAATCCCTCCCAAGGCGAAATAGGGGTCCTTGGGAGGTCAGGAGGTTTTCCGGTGCGGTTTCCTCCTGGGGTGGTGGTGGGTTTCAACGGAGGTCATGGTAACTAGACCTTGGTGACGTGGCTTGGAAATCAGTGATTCACACGTAGAGATCAAATGCGGTTCAAAAAAAATATATGCAACTATCACGTCAACATACAATCTAAAAATATGTTATATATTCAATTGGCTTAATATCTAAAATAAAATAAAAATGAAATGTGATTGTCTGTAATTGTTAACATAAATGATATTTGTTATAATTGACTTATATAAATTTTTGTACGAAAGGGCATTTTTCTCAATGATATTAATGTATGTTAAAGTGTTTCTCTTTTAAATAGATTGAGGGTTCAAGTCTCGTAATACACAAAAAAAAAAGAAAAATGAACGTAAAAAATATAAATATACGTAATTAAACTAATATACAAGTGAATACACCCTATTTACGGTACACACATATAATGTATATATGTGTGGGCCCTTAAGGGGCAAAGTAAAATTGTACTAATTTTAATATTATTTTAATTATTTTGTAAAAATAACGTTAAAATGTTGGGATGATCAACTTCAAACAATAACTTTGAGCCGAGAACTCCTTCGGATTGCCTCTCTATCCCAACTGGGAAAGGAGTAAGGTTTGTGTCTATCATTCCCCCTCAGATCCTACTGAAAAGTGGGAATATACTGGATAAAACTTGTTTGTTAAACTAATATACAAGCGAATATAGAGTATAAAGACATTGTTGTTAAGTGAGTGTAATAATAACGCATAGTGGTGAATGTCCCCTAGAATTTATTCATGCCTCAAAAAGACTGGCCTTTGGTTAGTTAGGTTCCTTCAATACCTTAAAGTGACCATTCTTTGGGGCAAAGTTATGAGGGGTGCAATAAATGGTAACATGATGTTCCTATCTATTAATAACTTTTTTTTAGTTATCTTATCATTACTTATAAAAAAATATGAAGTCATCCTTAATTTTATACCAAAATAATCAGATTTCTTTTCAAGTGTAATTAGTTATTTAGATTATTATGTATAGTAACAAGTATTTTTCAATCATAATCCATGGAATAAAAAAATAAGTTGATGGAATACAATTTAAGTTAGTTGAGAGGTTTGTATAATAATACTACTTGGAACCATATACTCACATCACCTATTGACTATTGTAGTTGTATCTACTCTATCTCATCCAATTTTGATTGATTAAAGACGTGATACAATTGCTATATACGAACACAAAAACAAAGGTGTCATGAGATTGGGCGTGAGGCTATAATTGTGAGCTAGCTCACGAGTATTGGCACACACATGTTTAATTTAAGACCTAATTTAATTTTACTGAATCGTTGATTTAAAAAACTAAATAAATAAATACAGAGTCTTGTTTAATTTTTCATAATATTCATACATAAATTTTAACGAAACCAAAGTCGTTTTTACAAAAATTATTTTTTAGTCTCATATATAGTTTGAACACATGTTTGTTAATAAATAAAGCATATTAAAATAAAAAAAAAAGCTGTACTCATTCTCACCCTATTTGCGTGACCATTACACGTGTCTATAAACGCTAAAACACTTGTCATATACGAAACACTTGTTCATGTAAGAATGATCGTTCATAAAATAAAACTTATTATCCTTTGATTAGGGCTGACAAAATAGAGACTTGATAAAACACGATAAGAATTGTTTAACAAAAACACACTATGTAATTTTATACATTATTTAAATAATAAAAATTATAAAGCTATACTTAATTGCTTGTCTTTTTTTTACATAAAACATTGAACTGTAAAGTATAAATCATCAAAATAAGTGTTATCAAGTCATTTTTATGTTTTATACTTGCAATCTTCACGTCGTCTCTGACTTGTTAAACACAATTAATGTTTTATATTTTCTCATCCTACCAGTTTACTTCTTACAAAATCAAGATCATACTTTTATTGATAAAAGAAGGTACAATTGATTTAATTTAAAATTTATGGAATTAAAGACTGTAAATTATTGGGATTTTAAATGAATTAAAGAACTCACTAAAAAACAGCCAAGGACCACTTCTGTCTCCGTCGATCCAAAAAGAGGTGTGCATAGCAACAATGTTTTAGTCAAATCTTCCTCCCCAGGCTTGCGGGGGGTGGTGGCGACATTCATCATCATCCAACACCTGCAATTGCAAATCAAAGACTTTGTTCAAATCTTTCTCTTTCACTTTCAAGATTTTTTCATCTGTGTGTTTTTGTGTGTGTGTTTGATGATGCATTGATTCCAATGGCCCCACCACTATCATATAGATGCTAACTTTCCTCTTCCGAATTCAAATCCAAATGCCAATTTCTTGAAAAAGATCCATAGTTCGCGTTCTTCATTACCCACAATCACCATCGCAACTTTATTTCACTTTTTAACGGTCATCTATGGCTGCCAAACTTGGAAAAAAACCCTAAATCTTGCAATAAAATAGGTGGGTCAGTGTTTGATCGATCTGGGGTTCTCTCTTTTCTGTCAGTTTAAGATTCCCTGTTGTCATAATTTTGTTTTCTTCCCTGTTTTTCGGTTTGTTAAGTTGCATTGAAGCATAGAGCTTTAATCTTTTTTTAGAATAATCGGCTACATGATAAATAATTTACAGAAAGATCGACCTGGGTGATCTGTTCCTTGAGAAATTTGAGAAGGGCTCACATATGAATTAGGTCTGATTTTGGTAGATTACTGAATGCGTGAACGGTGATATTTAGTAAGATCTTCCAAATTAGGTCTGATTTTTAGGGATTCTTGCTTTTTGTGTGTGTGAATTAGCGTGTTTGATGACTTGATGGCCCCACCGCATCAATTCAAAACGTAGTTTCTTCTTCTTCTTCTTCTTCTTCTTCTTCTTCATTGCAACCTTCCATTGTTCTTACCTTTTTTACAGTCTTTAATGGCTGCCAAACCTTTACACCTAATATCACATAATAAAATAAGTGCTTTTTCACTATATTTCTATTACTTTGCTTACCGAAAGTTGCTTTGAATCATGATCTTTGAATTTTTGGCATTTTTTGACAATAGTTGACGAATGATCGCAAATTTGCACAAATTCTTTTTTTCTTTTTTCTTTTCCTTTTTTTTTGTGTGAGGAAACTTGAGGTACCCAATCCTGTTTTCAAGAATTCGATTAGAACCTTGAAATCTTGAATGTCTGATCTTTTCGAGATCTTTTAGTTTTATCAAAATTCATACACTAGGGGCTTTCTTGGGGTTGAAGATTTGACCTTTGGGGTTTATAAATCTCAAAAGGGATGATTGCTTGGTCCATTATAATTACGAAGCAACATTGAGTGATAAGAGAGATAAAGGGAAAAAAAAAAAAGGAAGTTTTGATTCTCTACCAAATTGAAGAATTCAAGTTTGGATCTCCCTGATCTTATCTGAAGAAAAGTTTGTTTTGCTCTTGTTGATATCATCAGAATGTTCTAATTTTGAGGTACCTTATCATCTCTGCATATTTTTATTTATCATTTTGCGTTTTGTTGATGATTGATCGCTAGATGTTGCTTTGGCCATTTTTTAAGTTACGATGGTGGTCATTTATGTCAAGACAAACACAATTGTTAGGAATTCTACTTGCTAAAAAATTAAGATTCAAGTGCATTGATTAACCCATCATAGTTGTAATAACTGTTTCTTACCTTTTTTAGCTCAATTTTAATGTTCTTCACCTTTCACCAGCCCTTGTTCTTTTAATTTTTTATTTATTATTATTATTATTATTATTATTATTATTATTCTTATTATTATTATTATCATTTTTTTTGGCAAATATGTTGGTTGTTTTTCAAGTGATAAATGAAAATCACATAACTAGTTGATTAAAGTTTGGGATGATTTGATGATCTTACATATCTCATCAGTAGTCAATTTTCTTGCAGTAATACTATGTCCTAGTTTGCTTCTCTAGTTATCATGTCACTAAAAACACTAGCAACATAATCAGTGTTGCACATCAAACATCCTATCATAAATGAACTAATGGCCCAATGATTTGATATGCTAATCACTCATTTCTTTGGTCGAATACGTCAGTTAAACACTTAAAGCATCTTAGTTGCGATTATAATTATATATGATAGATTGCAGCTCTGGTCATAAGATGCATCTATTTAGAACACATCTATTTGTATATATTTGAGCTTATATTCCCTTTGATTTCTTTCTTATCAGGGTTGGTATCTTTTTCTCTTAAAAGAAGATAAAAAAAAATCACGGGTTTTGTTTAGAAAATCTCCATTTCATTATGGCAAAAAAATCAAAACAACGTCCTGCACGACAAAAGAAAAACCAGTCAGGTTGTATGTGGGGAATAATTAGCATGTTTGACTTTCGACATGGTCGGACCCCAAGAAGGCTGCTTTCAGATCGTAGAAGATACACAGATGATAATGCCCATGGTAAGAATCTTTGTTTACAGCTGAAAAAACTAAAACTATAATGTTGTTTGCCTATGCTACTTTTAGTGTTTTGACCCATATATAGGTGGATGGGCCAATTTGGCTTTTACTATTTTGATATTTTCTAAGGTCAAAATATAAAAATAAACTAGGATGGAAACATTAACCTACAAAATTTAATTTCCTAAAAACTAGATTACATTGTAATTATATTTGGCACATATCATTCATATTCAATCTTGTTCTTATTATGCTCTCTAAAATTTTAACGTGTACACTAGTAACATGTTGCCAATCATAAAATTCTCACTTATTTTTTTAACATTTTGGGTTCCTTTTCTTAATAGCTTACAACTAAAACGAAATACTTTGTTAAACTTTTCAGAATAAGTGAGTCAAATCCTATCACACTCTTGTCTATTTAATACAACTCAAGTAAATAATGTAGCTGAAAATAGTTTAGAAAATTTTTATTAGGATATTTTTAGAAAATTCCTCTCTTTTAGGACCGATTTCTACCAAAATTATCTCATTTTAGAATATCAAACATCTAAATTTCTTGAATCATATACATCAAGCATATCACGTTCTTTAGAAAGTACATTAAGTCCACCATCAGAATCCTCAACATTAGTACTATTATTATCACCACTATCACCTTCAACATCAATATGGGCATTAGAAAGTGGCATTTTAGTTTCATTCCAACTGACCCTAATCTTTCTAAATTGATGATTTATTAGTTAAGTCTGTATATTAAGAGAAATCATAAAAGCCCTGATTTGATTTTTTTCAAAAGTTCTATCCAAGGGTCTAACAATCGTTGGTTGCTATATTGTTGAAAAATTTCATTTTGAACCTACAAAAGGTCGATGTTTTTTAGTTTGTTTTCATCAATTTATATATTCTTACACCTCCTCATTGACAACTGTGTAAGCCTTTGATAACAGAGGCATATAGAAGCTTTTATAAAACTTTAATATTGTGGGTTGTATATGTTAAATATATGGTTTTGAAAAAAAAAGTCTTATCTTTGTACTTTTGAATTGAATAGTTTGCAAATATTTGTTAAACAATTTGGACAAATTACATATTCAGACTTATACAGTTCGCATTTCAAACAGTCTTGTTGGTTCTACATTATGAATTTAGTTGCTGCCTTTTCAAAACCTGTAAAACAAACTCCCCTTAGTACTTAACCCTCTAATAATATTACAACTTAACCCTCTTTACAAAATTTTAATTAAAAGCGGGTTAAAAAATATACACTAAACCAATTGACCAAATCATTTAACATGTAATTGTATTGTATTTCAGATTCTTCACACCCTACATCAGAAGTGAATATACCCACAAATTCTCAAGAGACACGTCCAAGCATTGAGGTATATGATATTCAAAGTTTGATTTGTCAACTTTTTTTTTTGAGAAAATTTGCAAAAATTTTCAAAATCAGGATTACTGTGAAAATTGAAAATTTTCTGTTTTGATTGCCTATTTGACCATTGCCTCAATACAACCTTTTGATCCCAGTGACAGAAGTCCACAAGATTTTCTTTTTGTGTAACATAAGAGGGCAGTTTAAAGTTTAGACCTTAAACAGTCAAAGTTAAACACTTTTGTACAACTATTTGAGAAGGCAAATTTCACAGCTTTAATGAACTGAGGACTATATTCAAAAGAGAAAAGGGTTGGGACAACAATGGTATGGACAAGCAAAACCAAAAATAAAACTTGGTCCCAGAACCGTGTATATCCTTGTTTAAAACTGTTCTTGGTCTGGTTAGAGAAACACAAGTTTGGATCTATAAGTATTCATGAATCATGATCTAGTTTAGAAACAAACGGGCTCACCTTGACTAGTTTCTGGTTCCATACATAAAATCTTATATGTTTGTTTGGTTCATTTAACATTAAATATTAAGGATATTGTGTTACAATGCATGACTATGGGTCCCACCATCATGAATTCATGATAAGAGAGATGGGACCCACAAAATAGAAACGAAAATGATACAAATGCTTTTCTTCAATGATACAGGATGGCAAAAAAATAAAAAAACCAACTGTTGAGCGTCTTGAGCTCATGAGCACTAGGGTAAAGGAACTTATTGAAGAAGAGATGTTTATTGACAAAGATCCAAAGTCCATAAGGAAAGACCATGAACAAAAGAATGTATCTAAAAAATTAAAGAAATCTTTTAATGAGGAAATCTCTATTAATCATCAAGTTTCAGCTCAAAAAACCTCACAGTATCATGATCTTGAAGCTCTAGTGAAAGAAATCTTGTTGATTTATAAAAAAGGAACGAACAGCTTGGTATTCTTGATACCGGGGCAAAAGGTTCTTTTCCCATTGCTGAAGAAAAGCTTTTTCTAGCCGTTGAGGCATTGCTGAACGAGAAGTCAGCAAATGGAGACCACAAGAAAATTCACCATTTGAAAGAGATGTCTCAGATGTTGAGCTCCAACAAAGAAATGTTTTTGAAAATCATTCAAGATCAAAACTTGATTTTGCTAAATGAAAACCAAAAGTCAAAGTCAACAGATCAACCAGATGAACCCGTGACCCGTAAACACCGAAAGTTTTTTAGGAGGAAGAATAAGTCACAAGAAAGTATACCCTTGAACGAAAAGGACAGAATTGTCATTTTGAAGTCCGGGCCTTCTGAAAGTCGAGCTCCAGTAGAGAATGATATCCATAGCGAAGGAAATAGTTCCCAGTTTTCATTCATGGAAATTAAAAGACGGTTAAAACACGTGATGGGAAAGGATCGACCGTCACCGGGACCCACTGAAAGAACGGGAAAAACCGGTTTTAATGGTGGATGGAGTTCCCCAAATAGAGATCATTTCTACACTGAAAGATTTGCAAGAGTTGCCAATGGGCTTAAAACAGAAGACAGATTTTCAAAGTTACGGGGATCAGAAACTGAAAATGAAGATACAAATAATAGGATATCAAACATATATGTAGAGGCTAAAAAACATTTATCTGAAATGCTTACGAGTGGCGATGAAGATGCTGAATCAATGATGAGAAGCCTTCCAAAAAGTTTGGGGAGGATTTTGTCTCTTAGAGAGTACAACTCTTATTCTCCCATGACAAGTCCTCGAGTGCGAGCACGACCTTTGTCTTGTGAGGATATTCCTATGGGCAACAAAAGTCAATCATTCACGAGTGCCGACAACTCTGAAAGGAAAGTTGTAGTTCCTGATGATGCCTCTTGTGAAGGTACCTAAGTTTCTTTTTCGTTCCAAGAAAATCATTGTAGTTTGACTTTTTTGAGGTAAAATGGTTATAAGAAATCTTAGGGGGTGTTTGGTTGCATGTTTGAAATATAGCTAGTTGCTTGAAGCTAGTTTGTTTGGTGATTCAAATCTGATTATTTTCTGGTTGAATAATAAGAATATAATAATCATAATCAGTTTAAGTTCCAATAATCATTTTAAAAACACATCTAATCACCCTCAAGACCTTTTAGAGAAACTCATTATGGCAATTAATTTAAACCTCATCCCATTTATGAACATACAAAAACAAATTTGGAGTTGAACGTAGGACTACAAACGTAATCAACAGTCGATATTTGTCCAGGAGTTGATCACCTTAAATTCACAATATATGCAGGGGTTCAAGAGGTTGTAAAATTGCCTTCTTGTGATGAACACAAAGAACAAACAGAAGTTAGTGAACCACATGCCACTCAAAATGAAGAGCAACCTTCTGAAAGCTTGGAACTGGTAATGATTTGCTTTAAATTGTATCGGTTTTAAATGTTTAATATTCTAAAATACAACATTTTTTTAGCAATTTGAGAGTTTTTTAGCCAAGCTGTAAAGTGAAACTTTATCTCTGTTGATTTGCAGGATTCACATGAAGAGGAGTTATCATCTTATTCTTCTTCTCAAAACCCTAATGAGCCTTCAATTGCTAGCAAGAATGAAGCACACAAGATCAGTCCCGAGAAGCCTAGTCCTATGTCTGTTCTTGAGCCGCTATTCTCAGATGACGATATTAGCCCTGCAAGAACCGTTTCTTTACCTGGTATCTAAGCATATTATACACATTCCTTATATATATATATATTTGCACCTAAAAGAATGCAATTTAGTTGATTACTGTTTTAGAGAATTCACTTTCATATCAACTTTTAACGGTGTGTGTTATAAGTTTAAATCGAGTTTTTTTCCAAATGGGTGTATTTTGAAAAAAATATTTACCAAAAAGGTGTAGTTGAAAACTTATTTACCAAAATGGATGTTTTCCTTTATTATTGTTTTTCTTTTTTTAATTAGTTAAAAGTAATTAAATAAGAGAAAACACCCATTTTGGTAAATAAGTTTTAAAGAACACCTATTTGGTAAATATTTTTTTTAATTACACCCATTTGGTAAAAAAACTCAGTTTAAATCAAACAGGGAACCCCTTACCTGGTTAGGAGTTATGCGGGTATCCTGGTCCTTTATTTTGATCTTAAACTTGTATAATACATTTTTTTGGAACTGCATGTGCCTCTTCTTACACATGCTTAATACAAAGTCAATAATAGCATCAATAAGGCCCAAGCCATCATAACTGTGACTCCAGTATGTGCAGTTTGGTTTAAAAAGGGTTAATGTTGAATTCAACCCACCTACATTCCCTAATTTATCAATGAAGTTCTCAAATTTTTTTCTTTAGTGTTTGTTCCTAGAGTTTTATTCAAACATGGATAATATGTTTTTGAACAAGACATAAAATTTAGGGACTTAATCGATGTGTGGGTGTGTGTGTGTAAAAAAAAAAAAAAAAAAAAAAAAAAAAAAAAAAAAAAACTTTTGAGCCGGGGGACTCTAGCGAAGCAGCCTCTCTATTCTACTTTGTAGATAGGGGTAAGGTATGTCTTTATCTTTCCCTCCCCAGACCCCACTCTAAGTGGGATTTTACTGGGCATGGATGTTGTTGTTGTAATCGATAAAAAAGATGAAAGTAGGGACCTAATTGATCTATGCTTAAATAAGGCAAATGGTTGTAAACAAACCAAACAATCACCAAACCATGAACTGTTAGGTAGAAAGTCCGTTTATATTAGCTTTTTATTAAATGACGAATTGGGCAATATTTTATACTAGGTTAAATCCCGTGTGTTACACGGGTTGTATAAATAAAATGTTATATAATTTACAATTAAAAAAAGGCATGTCTTTAAAAAGCATATGTATTACAATAGTTAAATAAACATGTTTATTACATAAGTTGAATAAAATACAGTTTAAATTGTTAATACTTCGAGTCATTAAAATAAATCAATAAAAAAAATAAACTTTAAAGTGACGATAATAAATTTTGTTAAGTTGATTCTTAAATATATTGTATTTAACTATGTATTATTGTTTTTATGTAATTGATAAATATTTACTCTATTAAAATATAAATTGTCATATAAATATTTTTGTTGTCGTAGTTAAACAAACTTGAATTGAAATTAAATTTAATACATATAAAAAACTAAGAATGAATACGTGGATTTTTTTTTTAAAAAAAGTTACTATAATAATTGGTCAAATTTGTTAATTATTACTATTAATAATGGGATGTTAACAAATGAATTAATACTCTAAATTTAAGGAGGGAAAATGAATCAAAACATGTCTCATTGTATGACATGTGGCAAAAAAAAACCTTTATTTATTATATAAAATAGATTCTTATAGTCAAATGAAGGAACACGAACAAGTTTCTTGTTCGTTTATTTACACTCATGAACATTTGTGTTCATTCGTTTATGTGTGTGAATATATGTACATATATATTTACCTAAATGTGAACTAACGAACAAGGAAATGAATATTATGTATATTTTAGCTATAAATTTTCTCTATAATTTATATTTTTCCATTGATGTTCGTTTATCACAAACAAGAACTAGCATATTTTCTTAACAAGCAAACACGAGCAAGAAAATCTGTATATGTGAATACCCGTTTTCTTCTTTTCTTTTAAACAAAATGCCATGTTTATTTGATTCGCTTACATCCCTAGTCACTTTAGAACTTAACTGAGTAAATTGGGAAATGTTGGTTAGCTAAATATAAGCCCTATTGTTAACTTATGAACAGTGTCTATTCATATAACATGACTATTTGTAGCATTTGAGAACGGCAAATGTAGACTGTGTTAATTCTATCTGTAGGAAAGAAAGCCTGCTCATGGTAACTATTTCAATTTGTAAATATGGTAAATAAAATTGGCATATCACTTCTAATATTATTTGATTATAAAACAAAGGGAGACCAACTTCATTCATGCGACATCAAGTATGAAATGGTGACACTAATTTTTGTTTTTAAAACTTTTCAGCTGAAGCTGCAGTTCAACCGCTATGTATCCAATTTGATGAAACCGTTTCGTGTGCTGAAAGTCACCAAATACGAATCACCGACTCGGGGGATGACGAAGAATCCCCATTTGAATATGTTGAAGCCGTGCTTCTTTCATCCGACCTAAATTGGTCCGAGTTCGAAAACCGATGGATTTCATCAAACCAAATACTAGATGTGTCTATGTTTCACGAAGTAGAAACATTTTCGGGTCGGGCCAAACACGACCAAATGCTTCTGTTTGATTCAACTAATGAAGCTCTCGAAGAAGTATGCAATCGTTTCATTCCCGAATCATCGTTCATTAAACTGAACGTTTGGCTCGTTCCTAAAGGAATGGACCTGATAAAAGAGGTATGGTCAAGACTCGAGTCGCGTCTCTGTAAGGTTTACCCTCGGGATCTGAGCAAGCTTGTGAAAAATGATTTGGAAACTTCTAGAATGTGGTTGGATGTCGGATCCGAATTGCGTGAAATAGTTAACAAGATTGAAGAATCGGTATTTGAAGAAACAATCGTTGATACTCTTTTGAGTTTGTTTGATGATTGTGTTGATGGTGAGATTTGAGATGATGGAATGGAATGATCGAGTTTGTGAAAACAAGTCAACCCGATTTGTTGAAAGCGGGGCTCCGGGAAGATTGTTTTGTTGGTTAACAATTAACTTAGAGTTTGGTTTTGTGTGATTTTCATGTTGGTTGCTTTCACATAGTTTAAAAGATATAAATGATTGTAAGTATTCAAATAAAATCATATAAAAAGGTGAATGTGTGTATTTCATACTTTCAATAGTAGTTTGTGTTCAATAAGAGTTTTATTTGATATATACAACAACGAATCCAGTTAAAATTTCATTTTTAGTGAGTTTTGGAAGTTTGGGTTACATGTACCTAAAAATTGGATAGAGAGGTTGTTTTGTACAGTCTTTAGGTTTTCTGATATACACATGATAAATCATGTGTGTTTGATCTATAGTTTTAATTAAAATTAAACAATGCAAGTGATAATTGCTATTTTTTAACTTTCCAAATTTATATTCACTTTTTTGACTTCACTTACACCACTAGAGTTCCCTTGCACACATCGGTTAATAGTTAATACTATATGATACTACGCAAAACCCTAGCTGCTTTCACGTGTAATACACGGGTTTGCCCGGGATTTGAACTGACCCAGACAACCGTATCCGACAAAGTGTTTAGGAGGACTTGCTGATGTGCGATCAAGAGCGTTAAACCAAGCAGCCCCGTGAGTGCAACCGCAACCGTAGACGGTGTATTGGATGCTAGATCCTCTCGGCAGCCATGAACTTGTAAAACCAAAAATCTGGAGCAATGTAACGTACGGCTGCATTAAAACGGCGGCTAGCCTCCTTTCTCTTGTTCTTCACAACCGTTGCACATTAGCGGAGGATAATTAGGGCCAGGGAGGCCCCTGTTTTTTTTTTTTCTTAATAGTGTAATCTTATGCTTTTTTGTTTGAAAATTTGATACGTGTTGAGTTCGCCCCCTTGGTATATCGAGCCAAGCTTCACCACTGCCGTTGCAATGCAAAAGAAATGCTTTTTGTTGTAGGGCCAGGGCGATTAAGTCGGGAGAATTATTATATATATTAAAAACCATGAAAAAGGAATAATGTTTTTTTGAGTTACACACTTTGACACAAGAAGAAAAAAATAATAGCATCTTTTTGAGTTTCACACTTTTGACACAAGAAGAAGAAAATGTGCGGATTTAGGGTTTAGGGTTTAATTCGTGATTAGAGATTTGATTTAGTTATGTAACTTATGCTTCTGCAAATGATATATAATGCATGTTTTCGGGAGTGTACTGTGATATCTTTTAGAGTTTCACCTTTTGACACAAGAAGTAAAATAAAAGAATGGTATCTTTTGAAATTTCAAATTTTTGACACAAGAAAAAAATATGTGAATTTAGGGTTTAGGGTTTAGGGTTTAGTTTGTGATGAAAGATTTGATTTTGCTATGTAACTTATGCTTCTGCAAATGATATATAATCTCCGTTCTCGGGAGTTTAGTGTGATAACCCGCCGCAACGCATAGTGGGATAAACTAGTTACTTTCTATTTTTCACTTTAGGCCCCTCTAGTTTCCTTTATTCTTACAGCTCTCAAATCTTAAGGAACTTTATCTTTCAATAATTATGATTTGCATTCTAGATGTAAAAAAAATGGTGAACGCTACCATTAGGCGTCCCTCACCGATCGGTCTCACGGTCAACATTAGGGAGGTAAATCACGTGACCTAGAGAAAATTGGATGGTGCCGGGCTTTGAATCCTAGACCTCCATTATAAATTCTCACCCTCTTACCACTAGGCCACCATCGCGAGGACTTTCATTCCAGATGTACAACAACGTATAACCCGGAAATTGAGGTGTTACCTTGTTTTTTTTCTTTAAATGACTTGATACAACGATACCCAAGACATGATTTCAACCCTCTTCTCGGGTCATTTGACCTCTAGAAACACAAAGAGGTCCTCCATTTATGGACCATTTTGTAAGGGTCATTTTATATTCATTATGTAACAACAATAATTTTTAGTCATATACAATGAGCTATTTGTCAGTTTGTAACTATTTCATGCACAAAAGAAGCTAGAGATCAGTGCGTCTAGTGCCTTTCGCACTCTAAAAAAAATTCTGATATTCCACTTTTCATGATGATGAAGATGAATGATATTGATCATATTGGGTTGATTTGATCATATTATGAGCTTTTAGAATTAAAAAAAATCATCATGCATAATTAATATGATATAAAATATATTATTGAAGCTTATGATCAAATTTTTTCATAATTTTTATAATGTTCTAGCAAACATGACTTGGTATTACAACAAATTATTAAAATGAAACAGATTATTAAAATTAGAAACACTTTCAAGGGTATGAATTAAAGATCATGAAAAAAAAAGACTTGGGGTGGTCTTCTCAAAGTTAATCGGGTTTCCGCAATTAAGGTTTGTTATTATATGATCACAATAATACACACACACACACACATATATATATAGAAGAATGTTCATAAAAAAACTCCTCATTTTGGAAAAAAAACCAAGAAAACTTATACTAACCAATAAATTTTTTTAATTTTTTTTCACAATTTTTTATTATAAGGTTATAAATGTTATAATAAAAAAGAAATTTTTGAAAAAAATATGTAGAACACCAAGTTACGTATATTTAACTCAAAAAGTTTCTTATGTAACTTATAAAGTTACAAAAATGTAATCAGTATGTGGAACATACAAATTACATATATGTAATAACCTAAAATACATATTTTTTTTAATTTATTCTAATTTTTTTACATTTCTTATCTTATAATAAAAGGAAAAAGAAAGAAAAAAAATAAAAAAAAAGTTTAATTGATAATAATTGTGGATAGTTTTCTTGGGTTTCTCTAAAATGAAGGTTTTCTTATGAACCCTCCCATACATACATACATACATACATACATACATACATACATACATACATACATACATACATGTGTGTGTGTGTCTATATATAAAAGATTAGGTTAAACTAAATAAAACTCTTAACCTAAAAAGCTTAAGAAGTATATTGAGCTATTAGATCATTAATCAATGACTATGATTAAATTAAGTTGTTATAGGGTATTTTAGTAATACTACATTTGTTGAATTTTTATCAAATTTCTGCACTTTCTTTAAACATTTAAAAAAGACACAATGATGAGAATAACAATTTTATACAGGTCATTATGTCTTTTGTATAGGTCATTGTGTCTTTTATGATTCTGCTCAATGTTGTGTTTTTCTAAACAATTTAAGATACAATGATGTTACAGAATACATAATATTAACCAAGAATGACATAATGACGAGTATTTACCTGTAAAAAAGACACAATTACCTTTAAAAAAACACAAAAATATATACAAGCGTTTAAAAAAGACACAATGACGATAATTAGACACAATGAGCTGTAAAAATTCATTTTTATAGCAAAATTATATTCATTTTAAAGACAAAAAATACTCGTTTTTATAATATATATATTTTTAAAAAATAATATTGTAACAACCGAAAATTTAGCAATTTAATAATAAACGTGCGAGATTTCGGTAACTGTTGATGTTCGAAGAATCACGTTATCAAAGAAATAAGCACGTTTGATCGTGTTTGAAATCCACGTTGATTTGACAAACGAAACTATTCCAGGATGAAAGTATGCGAGAAATGGTGAACGTGGGCGAAAACCGTGCGCGAAACGGAGCTACGGATGGTCCGGAATCGCGAAACGAAGATAAAATCGAAAAGTGGACGAAAATATCTGGGACCCCTATCCGCGCGGTACGCCCCAGCTCGACGCTTGGCCTGGGGCGATGCGCCTGACGCCATCCGGACGGGATTTGAGCTTAAAAAGTCAATTTTCATCTAGATTTTTCATTTCTTCTTCTTATCTTCGATGATCAGCTACCTCACCCACGAAAATCACCATCCAATCCATAAACACTTCAATTTTGAAACCTCTTAATCACGTGGATCGCTCCAAGGATCGTTAATACAAGTCGGGATCGTCTTTTTACGCACAAAACTTTGTTTGAAGAGGTAACGGTTCATTTTAACCCTCTAGATAAAATAATGATTGATTAAATCTTGTTTTTGAACGTAATGATATAGTTAGGGTTGTTGATTATTGCCTAGATGATGGCTAGGATTGATTATAAATGACAAACTCGAACTGTTAACGGGTAAATCCTTGTTTTGAGCCGTTGTAATGCCCGGTTTGCATGTAATCATAACAATGGTTATAGTGGTTTAAACCATTTGATTATGACAAGGTAGGTGATTAGTTTGATTAGTTTTGATATGCAAGGTTAATTCTAAGTGTTTTAAACTAATCACAATCATTAACATACTCACTGGAACGAGTATCTGATGTTTATGATAACAGGCAGATCAGTATGTTAGACATGGTTATTAAACCTATTCTAATACTACCTTGTGATACTTCATGATATATGGGTAACCTGTGGCTGGATTGAATCCTATGCCCTCAAATTCTAATCAATAACAAGGATGGATCATTTCTAAGCCATTAATATGTGTAGGAACCTGTCTAGTGAGATAATCAACAACATTAACTATTTGATGACTATCAAGGCAATGTCTTTGACATTGGACGTTCAAAAAGATTCAATCAGTAAGTTAGCAATGCCTAAGACGAATTAAGTAAATAAGAGAATACGCTTATTTAAGCCGAGCGAATAAGAAATCTTTAGGCATAACAAGATTTTAGAGATAAGAATGATCAAAATGAGTGTAAGCGTAATTTTGAAATAAAGTTCCGAATGAAAGTTACGATATGCCGAAGTTTTGAGCGGTAATCGTAAATTGAGAACCTTCATGATAAGGTTATAATCATGATGATATGTTCATATTAATAAGATATCATTGTGAAGTGAGAAAGGAAGGAAAGGAAGAAAAGTTAGCGGAGTGTGCTAAAGCTTAGGTGAGTTCTATGAGCCCTCTTTTACTGTTTTAACGTTTTAGGGCTGATGTGCATGCATGATAAATAGCTTTGAAATGATTGTGAGTTCTTATAGCCCTGTTTTAAATGTTTTCTCATTTTGGGCTGATATGCATGTTGTGAATTTATTTTATGAAAATGATTGTTTTATCTGACTACGGTCGGTTAAAAGAATATGTGACTGTAAAGAGTGTTTTATGCCTGTTATAAAGTTATGCTGTGAAAGAATGATTTTAACCTGATAATGATCAGGTAAATAATGTTTTCAGATAAAAAATGATTTCAAGTAAAGAATGCTTTAAAGTAAATAACATTTTAAGTCTCAACTACGGTTGAGAAGTAATTGATATTTTGAAAGACATCGACCGAGGTCGAGCAGGAAATGTGATAAGGAAGTCCCGGCTGCGGTTGGGCAAAACCTGAGCACTGCGGTGCGAAAGACCGTTTATGATTATGATGGTTTAACGCTTTAAACCATGTTATGTATGAATGATGTATGTCAAGAAGTCTTGTACTGGTACGAGCCGTCAATCTCGGTTGATGGTTTAAGAAGTCTTGTGAAAGAACAGGCAGAAGTCCTGTGAAAGAACATGCAGAAGTCCTGTGAAAGAACAGGCATGCCGACTGTGTGTCGCCAGTTGAGGAAATATTATGCATGCATAAGTTATCAACTTCGGGTTGATAGTTTAAGAAGTCTTGTGCAAGCATGTTGACTTCGGTCAACAGGACATGCTACATTTATGCACCGTATGATTGATGTTATGATGTCATGTATGTTATGTATTTGAAATGTTTTATGTTCAGTATGATTGAGACTGTTGACTTCGGTTGGGAGGGAAGGCTAAGGTTTTATGTATATTTATTTTTATGAAAAGTTAACTTAGAACTCACCAGCGAAAGCTGACTTGTTTTAGCATGCATGTCAGGTTGAACGGTATTGAAGAGAAATAGCAGGAAGGCTCGAGGCATACATTGAAGACTACCCTGGCATAAACTGGCTGTGTATAGAACTATAGTGAAGTAGGTTATGTGTAAAAGTTTGTTTAGATCTATGAAATATTTTATGTTGTCACCCTACATTCCGCTGCTAGGATAATGTGATTATGGTTTAAGTACTATGGGTTTGATGCTTTGCCAACCGAGGGGACTCCCGGGAATCGGGGCCTCTCAAATATCGCATGTAAAAGTTATGAACATTTAAAAAATGTGAAGAAAAGTGGTTATTACTAAATTATCCTCTTCTAACAAGTCTTTCCTCTAAAATTTAAAATTTTTCATTTTCAATTTGATCTAATAATCTAATGGTCAATAATCCTTCTAAACTTTTTAGGTTAAGAAGACTATTTAATTGAAAACAATCATATATATATTGCTAGGTGGAGGATTTATTTATTAATGTCCAGCTGTACTTAAAAAAATATTTTCATTCTGTATTCTTTCATCCATTTTGTGTAGCACTGCCTTTTTCCTATATGGATTGTCCATGTTTCATGTCTTCCGATCCCCTATATCTAAATATTATCTTACTACTATAATAAATAAGTAACTTTTTTGTCACATGTCAAGTTATTAGACAATTATTGTCACATGTCATTTTTTAAAATAATTATTAACACATGTCATTTTTTTAATCTTTTTAAGCATTCTCTCTCATATTAAATGGTAATTATAATTTTATTCATTGATTTATTAAAGAATTTTAAATTTAATGACTAATGACTTTATATACCTTTCATGTTAAAAAAAACACACTTAAACATAGTTTACAAAATATGAAAATTTTCTAAAAATCAATTTTGTAGAAAAAAAAATAAGAATTATTTTAAATTTGTAGTTTTAGGAAAAATTAATAAAAGTTATGTAAAAAATAATAATTTTTTTACAACATGTTTTCTTACAAAATACATAACATTTCAGTTTTCAATCCGTGTAATACACGATATTTTACCTGTTTACAAATAAGAGAAATTAGAAAAGCATATGGTGTTATATATATTTTAATATATATATATATATATGTACACTGCTTGCAACTGTATGAAATCATGAATTGAATCAACACTCGTGTACGATCTATTTTATATATATATGGTAGAACATTTCAGCTGCTGAAAAAGGTGGGGTATGACCCACAGATAGTTAATTATATATTATACACTTGCATAGATTTATAATGTTTTTAGCATTTAAGTATTTAACATTTAACTCTAATATTGTTATAAAGATTATTTATGCAATTCTTTTATAAATGAATTCTTTTATAAATGGATACGTTTGGACTTATTAGATATCAATTTTTCAATGTTAAAGAACAATTAAATATTCAATATATCTGACCAAATTATAAAGATAATGCATGCAATAAGTTCATAAATGTTTGGACTAAATTTTAATTTTTCAATTTAAGACCAAACCTGTAGTTTATTTAAATCATATGAACTATTTATATGTATGTAGTTAACTCTAAAGTTAATTAGAAAGAAATAATATTATTGTTTACAGAAAAAAAAAAAAAAAAGACCTCATTAACACATATAATTATTTAAAATTAAATCAATATTATACCCAACTAACCAAAACACGATCTAATACATATATATACAACTAACCCTACACCTACAACCTACAACCTACACAACTAAAATCAAACTTAATTTTCTGTTTGAGTATTTGTGTTTTTTACATAATGGTTTCAAACTCTTGTCTGGAAACAACCCTAAACCTCCCAAGTCTAGACCTTTCAAAGCAATTAGAACCTTCATCGTTGTCTTCTCTTTCTGAAGCTTGTCATCAATGGGGCTTCTTCAATATTGTCAATCATGGAATCTCCAGGGACCTGTTTGAAAATATCAAATCTTTCTCCAATGAACTCTTTGATCTTCCTATTGAAGCAAAGCTTAAAGTTGGTCCTTCTTCATCCATCAAAACCTACACTCCTCGTTTCATTGCATCTCCTTATTTTGAAAGTTTTAGGATTTCTGGACCAGATTTTTATTCATCTGCTCAAGATTCACTTGATGTGGTATTCGGCAACAATCGTCATGAGTTCGGGTAAGAATCGATGTTTGTTTCCTAATTGTTGTGCTTAATTTTGTGTAATTTTATTTTTGGTATTAAGCTTTTGAAATATTGTTTGTATTATGAAGTGTAAATTTCTTATTGAAATGATGTATTTGTAAACTAACCCTTTCTTTTTACCAAACAAGAAGATAACTTGTAGACTTTAATTTTAAGGGATAACTCCATATATATATATATATAGGAAAATGTATAAAAAATAACCCTCTTTTTTTGCTACAACTACATAACATATTTCAACCAATAATAAACTTACACATAAGTTTTTCATTAAAATATTAAAAAGGGCATTATAGTCATTTTGTTTTTATAAGTTTTCCCCCCTTTTTTTTAAACATTAATAATTTTTTTATAATATATTATTTTTTTTTTAAAAATTGCACCATTGTATTCGTCTCATTTGTATCTTTAATTCCGTTATAGTCTCGACTAATTTTTTTTACTTTTTTTAGATGCCCTATATTTACATCATTGTAACGAGCTTAAATATACCAAATTTATTTGAAATTTTTTCTAACAATGATAAATTACAGTGATGTATACATTGACGTAATTTACCGTGATGTAATTTACATTGACGTAAAATTCGGTTTCAGTTTTTTTTGGTCAATTCGGTTCCGGTTCGGTTTTTTCGGTTAATTCGGTTTCGGTTCGTTTTTTTTCTTTTTGCTCATCCCTAATTTGTAACGAGCCTATATACAACAAATTAGTTTGAATTTTTTCGAACAATGAATTATATCACTATAATTATCATTGTTAGAGAAAAAATCAAAATAATGTTTTATATTACATCACTGTAATTTATCATTGTAATTATCATTGTTAAAGAAAAAATAAAATAATGTGTTATATTACATCACTGTAATTTATCATTGTTAGAAAAAAACTCAAAATAATATGTTATATTTATGCTCGTTACATCGATTTAAATAATGGACAATGAGAAAAAAAATTTAAAAAAACTAGTCAACATTATGACAGGAATTAAAGAGAAAATTACATCACTGTAAATAATGTGTTATGTCACCGTTAATTATGTCATTGTAAATTACTTCATTTTGTGTTACATTACTTCATTTTGTGTAACATTACTGTAATTTACAATTGTTAGAAATTTTTTTAATTAATTTGCTATCTTTAAGCTCGTTACAATGATGTAAATACATGACATCAAAAAAATAAAAAAAAAACTAGTCGAGACTATAACGAAATTAAAGAGAAAAATGAGAAGAGTATAATGGTGCAATTTTTTTTTAAAAAAATAATATAGTATAAAAAATTTATGAATGTTTAAAAAAGAGGGTAAACTTTACATAAATGACAAATGTCCTAAATGCCCTTCTTATTAAAAAAAAAAGAAAATTGACACGTGGCATGATCCTATACACTTACATTTTTAAAGTAACCATTGGATGATAGTTAATGGGTTGTAACAAAAGATAAGGGTTATTAAAAATTACATCCCCTATATATATATAAGTGTTCAAATAATAACTCACTCTTAAAGCAATAACCCAGATAACTTTGCCAAGATGAAGCCAAATCTTGAATTTTGTTTTTGAACATCATTGTAACATAATTAGAACACTATGTTCTTTTATGAGTTTGTGAAAATTCATAACCGTTTAAGAGATATCATCGTTGTAAGTTTTTGATTTACAGCATTGTAACTGTTTTAGGCCCAAAACTTACAACGATGTAAACTCTCAAACGGTGATGGATTTTCGCAAACTCATAAAAGAACATAGTGTTCTAAATGTATTACAATGATGTTCCAAAAAAAATCCAAGATTTGGTTTCATCTTGTCAAATTTATCTGGGTTATTGCTTTAAGAGTGAGTTATTATTTGATCTCAATCCTATATATATGTGTGTGTGTGTGTGTGTGTATGTAACCAACTTATCATTTTGTTTCAATTAAGTCACTAAAACTTTTTTTAGAAAAAAATAATAATTATTGATTCAAGGCATCCATTTTTATAGAAAAATTTATTTATTCAAACTTATATCAACATGTATTATCTGCTATTTAGGTTAAAAACATAAGATTAGAAAACCAAAATAACTTGAATGACTTAATTAAGACAAAAAAAAAAACTTTGAGTGACTTAATTGAACAGAATGAAAAGTTTGTTACATTTTTGTGAAGTTTTCCCTGATTTTAAATGGTTGTATAAAAAAATTTATATATAATTAAGATGGCTAGAATGCCAATTTTTTAACACATGTTGCTTTAATTAGACAATATTTGAACTCATAACTTTTTGTAATTAGTTTCCCTATTACGATGAGGCCACAACCCTTTGTCCGGCTAGATTGCTAGAATACCACGTATGGGTGAGGTTATGATAAAAATGGTTTTTGTGTAAATAATATAGGAAAGATTAAAGCTATTAGATATATAATTAATGGCTGAAGTCAAACTGTAAAGAAAAAGTTAATGAATGATCACGTACTTATGTTGGCTTTTTTATCATGTTTCTTCGTTTTTTTAACGATCATATATAACTTTTATCTATGATATTATTTTTTTAAAGAGTTTCATCAAAAAATGAGGTTTTTTATCTTTAAAATGAATATAATATTATTATACAAATTTTTTTAAAAATATCATGTTTTTAAGCATTTTCTAATGCGTCATTGTGTCTTTCAACTCGTAATTGTGCAATTTTGCTCATTTTTGTGTCTTGCAGTTTTTTTTTGAAATAATAACTTTTAAAATACAAAATAGTAAACAACATAATCTTGTACTTTTTATATTAAATCATAATGATAAAATAACAACAAATTTATCAAGTACGTACAAAAAATCAATGACAAGATAACACAAATTGATCTAAAGCGTTAAATATAACGATTAATACATATAACACAATAATCTCAAATATGCGCTTTCTAATAGAAAATTGTTGAAAAACAAAATGATGAAATTATACAATTATTATTTTTCTTCTTTAACAACAACATCATCTAGTTTTGTTATGATAATACATATCATCGTAATATGTGCTTTGTAAAATTTGAGTCCACAACTATATAACTATAAGTACATATATCATTTTATCATAAGAAAGGCGACGTAGATTAGTTAATATCCTTGTTTTTATGTTCACTTATGTAATAATTACAGTATGACTGTATGAGTCACAATTGTATGTATTGTACAAATCTAAGATATTATATACGATCTAAAGCCAAAAAAGTTAAAATGAGACTGCTAATATACATTTATATAATTAAAAATCATGCATGTCCCTATAATTCAAAGGTTTAGTTGCAATATTTTTGGTTGTTCTTAATTATAGTGGGATATTGGATGAATATGGGGAGAAAATGACCGAATTGGCAAAGATGATTATGAAGATCGCGCTAATGATCATAGGAGATGGATTTGATACAAAATTCTACAATTCAGATTTCAAAAATTGTCACGGTTATTTAAGAATAAACAGATATTCACCTCCAACCAATTTAGAGGACAAAGACACCATTGAAGGGCTAGGTATGCATACAGATATGAGTTGCATAACAATTGTATATCAAGACGAAATAGGAGGGTTGCAAGTGAAATCAAAACAAGAGGGGAGATGGATGGACATTGTTCAAAGTGAAGGGACCTTGGTTGTAAATATTGGCGACTTGTTACAAGCGTGGAGCAACGACAAGCTCGTTTCATCTGAACATAGAGTTGTGTTGAGAAAACCAGTAAACCGGCTTTCGATTGCTTTCTTTTGGTGTTTCGAAGATGAGAAGGTGGTTTTGGCTCCCGATGAAGTCGTTGGCAATGAGGCCACGAGACTATACGAGCCGTTTGTTTGCTTGGATTACTTAAAGTTTCGAGAGAGTAACGAAGAAGGGAGGTTTGAAAAAGTTGGCTTTACGGTTAAAGATTTTGTTGCGCATAATTGTCTACAAAAGGCCATACAACACGATAAATCTATAGACCAAAATCTTTCTTCTTGATTAGCACATATGTCAATAAATTCGATCAACCTAGCTAGCTATATGATCAAACCCAATATAGCTATAAGTATGATTTATTGTTGTATGCATGTATGTATATATTTTTCATTACTAGGTTGGTTTGTTTTTGTTTTCATAAAAATTTCAGTCATTGGTTTACAAATACTCAGTATTATTCACTAAAATTATGAATAAACTAATTAACGGTATCGTGTCGCACATGATACCTTTTTTTATATTAATTGGTTGGGACCTACGATTTAATGCTATGAAGAATGAATTAATGATATGGCTTATGTTTTTTGACGTCTTAGGTTTTAATCTTAACTCTGAAAGGTTTTACCATGGTGGTAGGTTTCCTCCTGAATTGGTGAGATATAAATTATGTGGTTGATGCACGAGCATCTCTTCGGGAACGTGTCAGTCAATTGACTGTTGATTTTTTAAAAAAAAATCTAAAGTGGTTCATTTACAGTCACGTATATACTACTTCTAATTTACACAAGAGTGATCTAATTTTTCGGTTAATCTGCCGGTTCTTGATATGCACACACTACACATCCACCATGTCTCTGTCAAGTTATAATAATTGTTCCCTTCAATATCAACTGTTTTTCAAGTAATTAATGATTTATTTTAGCTTACTAATTAATTTGTTTAAGAATAGCTAATATAAGTTGTATGATTGATCGTATGGTTTTTGCAAACATATTATTTGTTTTGCATCAAGATTAATTGATTAATTAATTAAATAAAAGCAACAAAAATGCATTAATCACTTTATCCGAATTTAAAATTCCCCATGCTATTGTTTGGTGTCATGGAAAGTAATGTTTGTCTGGTGCTTACCTTTCAAGGCAAATTAAACATATCCAACACAAAATTGAACCAAGTGCTTTACTTGTAGATTGTGCAAATCTTTTCTTTTGTCTTTCATGATCCCGTTTAATTTATCAATTAATTTAATTAATATTATTGTATGTCTATTATCATCGTTGTCATCATCATCGTTAATGATAGTAGTATTTCCACTAATATTGTTATCGTAAGACATACGTATACACAATAACTAGTAATTTAAAACCGATTCGTAAAATTTTATAAAAATACGTGTGAAATAATTATATCATATGAAGTATTATCTTTTATATAAAATTTAATTTAAAGATAATTTATAATATACTTTTTAATTCATTATATAAAAGTAAAACCTATATACATTTGGTTTATCTTTAATTTTTTTTCTAGTTATATTTCTAATATCAAATAATATTTAAAGATAATTTAGAGTGCTCAATAATACATTTGGTGTTCTTTTTGATCTTGTCTTGGTATATGTAATGTATCATGTGCGCATTTTTTGTGATTTGTGTATAATTAAAATTTGGCAACCAAATTATTAATATGAATTTTTAATTAATCTTTGACCAAATTTTGCCCATTCCTCAAGTTGTGCCTTTTATTACTATAATCTAAATGTTGATACATGATGCATCCAAACAGTCGTTGATTGAGAATAAATTAGGTTTTAGGGAAAAGTAAAATTTTGTGAAGGAAAATAATTTTTTTTTAATAATTATATAGGAAATTAGAAGTTTAAAACGTATTATATGTAAAAAATGTTATACAAGCCCTTTCAAAGAAAAAAAGAGAGATCTACGAAAGGGAGATTTATGTATTTTCCCTTTCTTAACATGCAAAATTACAGATTTCTCTAAGATACAAATGTTCAATGCATAATATATAATGTTCTTAAAAAATGATTTGAAGAAATGTGTAATTTTACAAATTAGAAAGAAGAAATATGCTAATATATCTTCGTGAAAAGTATATGTTTTTATGGATCAACAATTTTTAATCTTTGTTCATTTTTTAACAACACATAGGTTATTTAGGATAATATTTAATATTTGGAGGATTCGAAATCACAAACACTTGGCTGACAAATATACTACTTACAACTAGGATCACTATTATAGACTAATCTTCTTCATATAAATTCCAGTTAAATATACATTAGAAAATATACTAAAATATTTACATACTATTTTGTGAGAATGATGCTAAATAGTATTTATTAGGTCATGTTTAATGCGTGATTATAAAATATTTTGAATTATTTATATACCATTTTAAACATTATCCGCGTATTATTGAAGTTGCATTAAATAAGTCGGACTTAATTTAGTGGAAAAAAAACACTGTGATTGTGAATAAAGAATTACACCCCCTTAAAATTTCATGATTATTTAAGAGTTGAACAAAACTAGCATATGAGCCCCCCGCATGTTATGTTGGGATTTTTTTATGATCTCGAATATCAAAACGTAAACGTGATCCTAATTAAATATTCACATATGCATAAACATGAACGACTCACTATGATGTAAAATTCTAAAGCATATTTCATCAAAGTGATATTTTTCCATCGTAAATTAAAACACTAAAACCAAAAAACTGTAGATGCATGCACAACGATTAAGACATCACAAAAACAATAAGTAATATATAACTTAACAAATTGTGTCTAATCAAACACATTTAATATAATAGTTTCATTTCACACTTGAATAAATTTAATATCATAAAACAATTTACTAAGAGTAAAATGCTAAAATGACCCATATGTTTACATGAATTTGCTTATTTAGTCTTTAGGTGTTTTTTATTTGTATTTCGGCCCCTTAATTTATAAAAAAGTTGCCCATTTGATTCCTTAATTCGTAAAAAATTGCATTAGTCACTTAATTTGTAAAAATTGGTAATCAATTTCCTTAATTTATTGTCAAAACCAACAAAATAGACGGAAGGAACATGATTGATAATTTTTACAAATTAAGGGACCAAATTGACAATAATGGTTACTTAATGGCTAAATAAACATGTTTCATATTAACACATGGACTATATTATCTTTTTTATATATCTATCTATCTATCTATACTAATAAATTAAAATAAAATGTGCCACATGTCACTTTTCTATATTATACTTACAAAAATTTTCCTGACTCTCTTTCCTATTAAATGCATCCATATTAAATAATAAGAATATTAAATATTAAATATACTTTTACACATTTTTAAATTAAAAAAAGGTTTTTAAAGTATTAAAAATATGTTAATTTTAAAATAGTACATTTTTTTAGAATACAAATTATTATGAAATATAAAATATTTAATAATTGTTTTTCAAAACGAAATATTCAAAAAACAAACTTTAATAAACTTAGTGTTTAAATAAATAATAATATTATTTTATTACTTATGTATTAAACTATATAAACTATTAATCATATTATGATTTGATTATTTTTTTTATTTTTTATTTAACTCGTGTAATGCACGGGATATTGACCTAATTAATAATAAACATATCAGTTTAATAAGAAGACAACTCAAGTAAACCTTCTCTAGAGTGTATAAATTTTTTTGAATGAATTGAGAATTACGTTGAGTTTTCAATGATTAATTGAAATATTTTTTTATTTTATAAACTTTTTTTTAATTATATGGGATAATATAAAATAACACTAGTTAAAACAAGTTATTACATACAGTGGCGTAGCTCTATTGAGACCGGGGGCGACCGCCCCCCTGTTTTTTTCGCCAGTAGTGTTAATTTTAGTGTCGAAAGGTTATTTTTTGTTAAAAATACGGGTTTCGTCCCCTTGTTTAAAAATTTTAACATGTATTTTGAGTCCTATAAATTTTCGTCCCCCCTCTCTAGCTCTCAAGCTCCGTCACTGATTACATAGAGGTTTTTGGTTCGTCATATATTTGTTGATGCTTTTGGAAAGAGATTATGGTTTCGTTTCATTTATCTCTTGAATCAACGGGTCAACCGAGTGTTAATTGCTGTCTTTCACATGCGTTCATTGAACTTTAATATGTATTATTAAAGTGTAAACATAATTGGGAAAAATCTTTTTTTTTTCTTTTACTTTTTATAATTTAGCTAAAGTGTTGGCTAATGCTTCTTACGTATAAGGAAGGCCCCATAAAGATGGGATAAATTGATACACTTCTATAATTGATATATATTTAATTCACATTTAATTTTATTATTATTATTATTTTAAATTAAAAAACGATGTCACCTTTCTCATGGTTTTCTTAATCAAAATATTAAAATTATTAAACAAATCACATAATCATACATTCCTATACCAAGCTTAATCGATTGAGGCTTCCCAACAAACTATAAGTTATAGTTTTATTTTCAAAAGTAATGTTATATACCATTCCTTTATCCGGATTTGAAACCGACAATAATAAACTAAAAAATTTATTATTGATAAGATTATAGTTGACAAAATATTTTTGATTGTGTTCTTGTGTTAAATACGAAAGACAATCCATCAAAACCATTACACGGATCACTTCAAGTCTACATCTTATAACTAAAGCTTATTACTTGTTTTGATTGCTTTGGTCATTGTGTTAGCTTATAATCCCCACTATTGAAGTTACGTCATGTAAATTTGTATTTATGTATGGTTCTTTTAGGATATTCCGACTATAAAAGATGTATTATTGTTCATCAAGCTTGTGAGGATTCGATTCACATAGTGGAGTGTATAAATTTGCAAATATTAGTTAATTAAAGTAGATTAGTTGTTGGTCAAACAAAAAAATTTATGTTTGCTACACCGGGAAATAGATTATAGCAACTGACCTAGTAATTCAAATTGCAAAGACCAAACCAATCCATCTATTGCAATTTTGTTGTTTAGAGTGAGAATTATAGTATATATCTAGTGTGTATGTAGGCTAATAGTTTAAAAAGAATCACCGACATTTGAAATTAAGATACACACACACACACATATATATATAATTGTATTTTATCTTATTATTAATAATATTTATTTATTAGTATTATTTAATTTAATTTTTCGATATTTATTATTATTTAAACTTTATTATTATTTAATTTTTAATATTATTTAATTTGTTATATTATTTAATTAGGTTTCAAAGGTGTGAATATGTGATTAATCAAAAGCCCATCAGAAGTATGTGTGCAGTGGGCTTTGTTTTATTTACTAAACTTCGAATCCATATTTGAATAATTGATTCTCGGGTTTCATCCTCTTGCATCTGCGATTTAGGGTTTCAACGAACACAAGAGCCGTCTGTTCCGTCGGCGCAAGGTGCTTTCTCTGTTTACCATCACCTGTCGATCGTTTGTGATTTCTTAGCCTTTTCTTGATATGTAACAAATGTGATACTCAAATCAAATCAGTACATTGTATATGCAGTTTATGTAATTTTACGGTTTATTTATGTTCTCCGATGAACTTCTCTTGATTTTGCTTTATTAATGAAGTATGCGATAAATCATTTGTTTGTTTTACGTAAACTCAGACCTATCAAATTCAAAATGATGTAGAAAAATTGTTTGTACAACTTGTTATTTGCTAAAATGCTTAAACTCGATTACCCTTTTAACTATTTGATGTATCAGTTTGAAAAAAACTATTTGATGTATCAGTTTGAAAAAAACTATTTGGTGTTTCAGTTGGAAACCCTAGTTCTCTCACATTAATTGATACTAGAATCACAGTCTAGTTTATTTACAATTTTCAAATTTCTAGAATGGTATAAAGGTTAAAATAACCTACACTTTTAGGGTAACGCAGATGATTAGATGAAGAACTGATTAAACAAGCTTAGGTTCTGAAATTAGTTCCGCACAATCTGTCATTTGAATAAACGCATTAAGTAATAACATTCTAATAGACAGTCAACAATAATATTTGCACGGTTGTGTGTAAATGTATACTTATATGTACGAGATGCTTATAATCTAAATGTCATTGCTGATATCTTGGCTACCTTTTATAATCCCACACTATCATCCATTTGGGGAAACAACGTGTATACACAATTGATCTTACATATTGTTATTTAGTGTAAGAATCTGTGTATAGTGATGGAAGTATAATTGTTGGTTGAAATTTGATATGTTTAGTTCATTACCAAGTGGAAGATGGAGTCTCAAATCAAGCATGCAGTTGTGGTTAAGGTAATGGGGCGAACTGGTTCAAGAGGTCAGGTGACACAAGTGAGAGTGAAATTTTTGGATGACCAGAATCGGTTTATCATGAGAAATGTTAAGGGACCAGTGAGAGAGGGTGATGTTCTTACCTTGCTTGAGTCTGAGAGGGAGGCCCGGAGGCTGCGGTGATCATGTAAGCCTACTATTTTAGTTTTCAATTTTTACTTGTGTCATCCCTATTTGATCTTATTAGCAACTTTGGGTTTATTTGAATTTGTACTTGTTTCCTTTTGGATGGACTAGTTTTTGTGGTATGTGTGTGACACGATGCTGGATGATTTACATTTGATTCCAAATGTAACATCATGTTTATTTACATTTCATTGCTTTCGATTGACAAACCTAAGTCTCAGCTCAAATATGCTCCTTGGCTTGTTTTTCGTTTATTAATGTATTGATAATAGTTGGTTGCAAAGCCATCAATATCTTCTGAAATAAAAGTAGCACACCTAAATACCTAATACTGTGCAAATTTCAACCCAACCAATTGATTTGGGATTACATCATTTTTGACCATAACTAAGTGCATGTCACTTTTGTTATCTGTCTTAATGATGATAAGGGATTGCATGAATCTGATAATACTGACTCAAAAAAAAAAATCCAAACTGATATAATCGAACCCAAATAGAAAACTTATAGGTTTGGTGTAAGCTTTCTAAAAAATTGAGTTTGCGTATTAATTTTTATTACATGTAAAACAGTATATATTATTATTTTTAGGCCCATCATCCTTAAAGCCCATATAAAACTAGTTACATTTTTTTTAACGCTTCCTATTCTTGATTCTTGCTTCTGCAGTAGCCGATATGAATACGTATTGTATACATTTTAGTTGTCGGCTTTCCATTGAAAGTATAATGATTTATTGTTTCCAATAAATAATTAAAGCATTTCTATTCTTGTAAAAGAATACTATATAAGAAAAAAAGCACGGGGAAGAGCTCATTCATAAAATGACTGTTTGCCTATATAAAGTGAAGCATTTGAGACGAAAAAATTAAAGGAGCCAAGCTTGTTTAGGTTCACCACTTGCAATCTTTTCCTGTAAGTTCTGGAATTGCTGTCAGGGTTCAAAATAGAGGTGGGCAAAAATCCCGGAACCGATAATCAGAACCGGTGGGTACATGTGGTTCCAGATTCTTAGAGAATTCGAAACCGGAATTGGAACCGAAAAAAGTGGGACTGGTTCCACCTTTATCCGGCCAAACCGGAACCGGAACCGGAACCGGCCAAAAACCGGAACGGTTCCAGAACTGGTTTAAAAAAAACCGGTTTGCCCACTAGTCCAAAATAAGCCAATCTTTAATTTAATGAGATGACTTTGGGTTGTTTACAGCCATATCATATGTAACTAAAGGGGGCTTTCAGTTTGTTACTAGTTGCTAGGATTCGTCCAAAACAGAGCAGCACCGTTATATCCTATGTATGCCTCTCCATACACCAACCACTATGAGCATAATATTGCAACAAATATTGGCAGTTTGGCACCCTTTTAGCAGCCACCATGATCTCAAAAGTTATCCTAATAAAAGTAATATTGCAACAAATATAAAAAAATTAACTAATTTTATTAGTTGATCTAGTATGATGCCACATGCTCAAAATCATGATCAACAAATAACATTGAAAATGACTTTTATTATATAAATAATGATTATGAAATGACTCAAAACAGAACATGAAAATGAATTTTATTTAAACACTCGTCAAAAAAGATCCAGAAACTTGTTTTCTTATCACTTACCGAGCTTTGCGACTCCAAGTGAATGTTCATCAATCCACCCTTTATAACTGACACAAACCCACCTTCTCTCATAAGTCATAACACTATCGGGTTGAAAGTTACTCATGGCCAATCTATAAACAAAAACCAATGCAATGAACATCCATGGACGAAAATATATAAGTCCAAATTCAGAACCAGATTGATCTGAATCCCATTGTTGGTTGTGGTAAACACTTTGACAAAAAGGGCATCACGTTTATATGAGATTACATAATGATGGAGAAACTTATGAGAATTCTAAATTACAAGATATCATAGTGGATAAACATATTGGTAGAAACCCAATGAAACTGCATAAAACGTAGGGACGTAAACGAATCAAACCGGCTCGTAAAATTTCAAGATAGTTTATATTTAGACTTGGATTTAATGAAGTTCAATTGTGAAAATAATGAGTTATAAAATAATAGAAATAAATTTTATATTTTAAAGACTACAGACACTAGTTAAAAGGTAAGATACATCTTATTCATATGTAAATTGAAGATGGGCTCCTAACCTAACCAAAGCAAATCTACATCATCGTTATCGTATTTAGTATATCCTACCATTAACAAAGCTAAGGTATGGTCTGAGGAAGGTAAGATGTAGACAACCTTACCTCTACCCTGTAGGAATAGAGATGCTGCTTCCAATGAGACCACTTGCTCATGATGCCTGACTAACCGATCAACCGATGATTTTTAACGTTATTTTCACAAAAACAAAGTAAAATAACGTTAAAATTAGTGCAACTTTACTTTTGCCCTTTAAGGGCCGACACATATATACATTATATGCGCACACCACAAACGGGGCATCAAAACGAATACATGTAAAACCAAAAAACATTCGGCTTTGGTTTGGTTTCTCTTCAATACCAACCCATGCACATCTTAAAAATCCATAATGAAATTTTTGACTGAGCAAGATGCATTATCCGTTTGACAAAATAATCTAATCTTTGTATAAATTAACATACAATTTATAAATTGTATAGATTAATCCCCTTCCATGATGATGAAACTGGTTATCAAAACACTTGAATCTTAAACAATAGAATGAAACTATGAAACAAAACACATTAGGTGAAAGGTCCGATTCGAGAAATTTTAACTAATCTTATTCTTCATCCTCCCTTGACTATTGGGAAATTTCCATTCGAAAAAGAGATGTACGAATAAAGGAGCGAAGCTGACTTGACTGGACTGTAGAGGTTGTTTAAGAGTCGAGATGTGCATTGTGAAAGAAAGAACTTTGTTAGCTTACCACGTATTATTTCACTCACTGAGTTATGTAATTCCTTTCTTTATTCTTAATAGTTGGTTGCATTGGATGATTGATGGGTAGTATTAGATTTAGGTTTTTTCATAATATGCACAAATCTTTTTAGGTTTATTTAAATGACAAAATAGCTAAAGTTAAAGTATCACTTTTATTAAGATTAAAGGTTTGGCATGAATTTAATTTAAAAACTGATGTTAAAAAAATGTAGTAGTTATTGATAGGGGTTCGTGGTCCGGTTTTTACGGTTTTAGGTAGAATCGTAAACCAAACCGTTAACAATGGTTTTTGAATAATGAAAACAAAAACGAACCATACAAAATAAAAACCGAATCAAACCGAACCGTTATCAATGGTTTGGTTTTGGTTTGGTTTATGGTTTGGGATTTTGATACAATTAAAAATAAAATCGAATCGAATCAAACCAAACCTTTTATAATTCAAGGCAAAATAATTCCACCAAGTCCAAATGTATTTCCTTTAAATGGCACATAAAGCACGAACTCAATTTACACACACATATAGATATATCTATGTGTATATACATATATCTATAGTTATATGTACACACACATACGTTTCGGTCCGGTTTTTTACGATCGGTTTTTGATGAAAACCGTAAACAAACTGTTTATTACGGTTTTGAACTTTTGAAACCGATCGATCAAGTGTTTGGGAAAAAACCAACCTTGAAACCAAACCGATGACCGGTTTGGAAGGTTTCACGGTTTGGATACAGACCGTAAACACAGTAACTTATCGATTTAGAGAACATTAGTTTATTTTAATAGAAATGCATGAATTTAATTAAAAAATGGTATTAAAAAAATGAAACAATTAACAATTTAGAGAAAATTAGTTTATGTTAATACTAATGCATCTTTACGTAAAACTTGAATTTATTGATCTCAATATCTTGGATCACGGGGATCTTCTCCCCCTTAAATTTCCAAAACCAGAACAACGATGACCTCCCATGGCGATAACCACCGTTTCTTCTATGCTAAAATGCGCCACAACCATGGTTTTGCCCTATGCAAACATCACTCTCTTACGCCATCCGTTTTCGCCTCCTTCCGTTGTTCAATTCACCTCTCGGTCACGTCATCTGAACCTCAATTTCGTCGGTTTTAGCTCTCGCACTAGAATTTCAGCGGCACCAAGTGATTTTGCTGAATCCTATGGTTTCAGTGATTCGGTTTGTACCTCTGATAACCATCAGGTTACAAAAGTGATCTTCGATTTTAGTGTTTTGTTATATCAGTGTCTTTATAATTGTTATTGCTTATGTGTATGAATGCTTCTGTTTGCTTGTTTGGTGCTACAATAATAGAATTTCTGGTACTCAAGAACTTCAGAATTGTCATGCTTACTTTTAGAAATAAATTTCTTAGGTCTTCATGGTTTTAATCGTCAAAAAAAAAAATTAGATTTTGAAAAATTATGATGTGAATTTAGGTTTTTGATATGATTTAATTTGAATTTAGTTGTTATTGTGTATTACACTCAACCTGAATTCACCTATATCTTTTTAGTTTAAACTGATCCAAGTTCTTTTCTGTAGGTCGATGAAATTGTCTCAGAGGAACGGGACTTTACGGGCACACCACATGTTCCAGTTTATGTTATGCTCCCTGTGAGTCTTTAAATGTGCTTTATTATTGGCTCTACTTTATTAAAAATAAAAAGACATTAACCTCAATATTGCATCATGTTTTCATTTATGTATTTGAAATTCAGTTGGGGATCATCAATATGGAGTGTGAGCTGGTTGATCCCGAGGATCTGTTGGATCAACTAAGAACACTGAAGTCAATTAATGTTGATGGTGTAATGGTTGATACCTGGTGGGGAATTGTTGAGGCTGACAATCCCCAACAGTATAATTGGAAAGGTTACAAGCAACTATTTTCATTAGTGCGTGAATTGGATCTTAAGTTACAGGTTTGTTGTACATTTTCCATATAATATGTAATTGTTTATTAAGCCAAGTAACACTAAATATGATTTGTATTCAGGTTGTAATGTCGTTTCATGAATGTGGAGGTAATGTTGGTGATGATGTTTATATTCCGTTACCTAAATGGATAAAAGAAATTGGTCAAGGAAACCCGGATATTTATTTCACAGACAGAGATGGAAGGCGAAATCCTGAAAGCCTTACTTGGGGAATTGATAAGGAACGTGTATTGAGAGGTCGTACTGCTGTTGAGGTATCAGATATTGCTAATCGCAAATGATTTGTGCATGCATGTTCTGGTGGACATTTAACAACATAAAATTTCAAAAATTGAAAATTGTTTTGTGCATAATATTTGCAGGTATACTTTGAGTATATGAGAAGCTTTAGGGTTGAATTTGATGAATTCTTCCAGGATGGGAGCATTACTGAGATTGAAATTGGTTTAGGTGCTTGCGGGGAATTGCGTTACCCGTCTTACCCTGCAAAACATGGTTGGGAATATCCTGGTATTGGTGAATTCCAGGTACGTCTTTATAAACAAATCACTCAAAGTGTATTTTCAGTGCATAAGAAAAGGATCCCAAATATTTTTACTAAAGAGTTAAATAAATTCTGAAATTAATACAATTTAATATCCAGACTCATTATTTTTAGAATAATTTTTAAAAAAATAAACAAAAAGTGTTTCGGGTCAAAGCTATCAACTTGTTTGAAACCACACCAAACAATTAACAGTTGACTCTAAACTGTTTTGACCCAGTACCCAACCTCATTCGTTTTTCTACTTCTAATTGTGAATGAAAAAGTAAATAAATATTGTGGCCTATTGCTTCTTTTGATTTACATAAATTGTTTTACTTTCTAGTGCTATGATAAATACCTAAGAAAGTGTCTTGAGAAAGCTGCAGAAGCCAGAGGACACTCATTTTGGGGTAGACCACCTGATAACACGGGCTCGTATAATTCCCAACCTCAGGATACGAAATTCTTTTGTGATGGTGGTGATTACGATAGTGCATATGGCAGATTTTTTCTAAATTGGTACTCTCAGTTTCTCATTGACCATGGCGACAGGGTACTAGCCATGGCCAATTTAGCCTTTGAAGGTACTCCCATTTCTGTAAAGGTAAGTCAATTAGTGAAACACTAGTCAAAGCTTAGCCAACTGAATTAATTCATTTTAAAGTTTTTATGGATGATCAGTTATCAGGTATTCATTGGTGGTACAAAACTGCAAGCCATGCAGCTGAACTGACAGCTGGATTTTACAATAGGGCCAACCGTGATGGCTATGCTCCAATTGCTTCAATGTTAAAGAAGCATGAAACTGCTTTAAACTTCACATGTGTTGAGTTGCGAACATTGGACCAGCAAGAGGGCTTTCCGGAAGCAATGGCTGACCCTGAAGGGTTAGTTTGGCAGGTAGTTTTGATAGGGTATAGGTGTCACCCTAGTTACTTCTAAACTGATGGAAATTTCTGAGTTTTTTTATTTAATTAGTATTTATTAAAACATATTTTAGGTACTGAATGCTGCATGGGATGCTGATATACCAGTCGCAAGTGAAAATGCACTTCCATGCTATGATAGACAAGGGTACAAGAAGATACTAGAACATGCAAAACCAAGAAATGATCCAGATGATAGACATTTATCTGCTTTCACCTACCTTAGGCTCAACCAAGCTCTCCTTGAACAACATAACTTAAGGGAATTTCAACTGTTTGTTAAGAGAATGCATGGTAAATCTCTTTCCTTTCATTAATTTCCATTTGGTATATATATTTTTTCCTTCTGTCAATTTCACATAATCAAATCTATAGTAAATTATAAGTGTAAGAAAAAACTCATCGGGTTCATATCAATAAAACTGTTTAAAGTCCTGTGGCCTTCAATGGGTTAAATGCAGAGATCAGTGGAACTTGGATTAGAACCTGATACCTTGCCAGAGGAAAGAAGTCACTTGCCACTGCCCAAGCCCTTAGATATAAATAAAATCTAGCACCTTTTAAGTTCACATAAAATTCTTTATACAACCATGTGCTTTATCAATGGTTTTTTTTTTGTTTTTTTTTATTATTATTATTTTTTTATTTTATAATTTAGTGATTTATATTTACAAAGTAGTAACGTTTATATATGAGACCGCCTGTTCAAGATTTATCATGGTATTTCCATTTTGTGTTATTGTTTATGCATTACTTGACTCAAATCCCACCGAAATCCTTGATATGTTAATGAGCCTTGTGTACTATGATTAATTTGTTTTCTTAAACAGGTGAAACCGTGGATGATCTTTAGAACTGGATCCTAATAGACTGTTAAGCAAGCTGTTTTACAACTTAACTTATGCCTTCTGCCGGAATTTAAATTGCTATTGGAGGTAAAATATATCGGTTAAATACTTAAAGTTACATATAAGTTGAAAATTGACTTTAGTTGTGAAGATCAACATTGTATAAAAAATGACTTCACATGCCTTAAAGTTGAGCCGGGGGACTCTACCAAAGCAGCCTCTCTATTCTACTTGTAGATAGGGGTAAGGTGTGTCTTTATCTTTCCTCCCAGACCCCACTCTAAGTGGGATTCTACTGGGTACGCTTGTTGTTGTTGTTGTTTATGCCTTAAAGTTGTGAAGTCGATTCATTTAGTGATCTAAATCATCATGAATTAATAGACTTTTTCAAATGCAAAGATGAAAGCGAATAATCGAGACAAAGAATGTAGTTTCGTATATCCATGGCCGGCCCTCTTGTTTCACAAACGAGGCTTTTGGCTAGGGCTCTCAAAACATTTGGGGCAGTGATATTATGAAACTATGTAACATCATATTGCCACTTATTGTGACACTATTTTGCTTAGACTAGTAGCTCTCTCTATTTTCATAATGTTGTGTTTTGCTTGATTATGCGTGTGTACTTTAGTTGGAAGCTTTGGTGAATCGGGTATCATGAGCCAGGGGTCTCTTTGTAAGCAGCCTCTCTATTCCTACATGATAGAGGTAAGACTGTCTACATCTTACCCTTCTCAGAATGAGAATACGAGTCGAATGATATATAACTTACCTCGAAACGTTGCTCCAAATGATGATTGTCTTTATCAATTAAAAGCTTAAACACCCGATTGAAGAACCGTTTAATCATTTAGAGCAACGTTTCGATATAAATTATGCATCATTAACTTTTTTAATGGAGGTCCACCAGAAGAAAATAGTGTGAAAATAGGGACTACTATGGACGATTTTTAAAATTGGGACCAATAGATAACAATTACTAAAACTTTGATTATTAAAATTCAATTTGCCTTTTTTTTTAATAGATAATCACGTGGAGTAATTATGGGACTATATTTTCGTGTTTTGTTATAGACGATCATGTCGAGTAATGGGTTGCATCTATTTATAGTATTGTTTTATAACATTATTGAGCCAGGGGCGGACTCTTTGTAGGTATGGGTTGGTCGATCCCATTAACTTTCTATTTTTAATGTTATATATACGATCCGATTTCGACCGGCCCTCAAGAAAATTTGTTATCGACCCTTATGAAAATTTGATGAACCTGATGAAGCTCAATTTGAAACCAATTTATAGCCAAAAATAATAAATAATGCCCGCCCAAATAACACAATATACATTACACGTGATGAAACACAATTAATAATTTAACTCAATACATAATCACTTATATAGTCATATCCCACTTAAAAAAAGTTACAAGACCCAATTTTTATATTTAGTGATTGAATTTGATAATCATAATTCATGTTTGGTTCCTTTCTAAAAAATAGACAGGAGCACTAACTTACCAATATACATTGTTAACATAATGATAATTCATGTTATTAACAACTGTAATTTATAGATTGAGTGATTATCGTATAATTTCAAAAGTTGAAACTTATTAACATAATGAGAAACTTAATCGGTTTGTGTATAATTTGTATATTTAGGTAATATGAAACAATATTTTTTTTAAAAAAAAAATTAAACTTTGATCTTTTTTAAATCTTAAATTTGTTGATTTTGATAATATTTTTTAAAATTAGTCGAAAGAAAACCAATTTTACCATATCATAATAATCAATGTGATGATAATTTGACGTATTTTTATTATGAATTTGTGATTTAATTTAGTTTTATCATTTTTTATGTGATCTGATCCGACCTCATTCAAATTGGTTAAAAAAATAAAATATCTAACAAACAATTAACCAAAAAAACTCAACCCTCATAAAATAATTTTTTAGGTTCACCACTGTAACTAAGTTGATTGATGCAGTTTTAATATCATCTTTATTAGGGGTGTTTAAAAAAATCCAAAATCGAAATATTCGAAAATCCGTATCCGAAATATCCGGAGTCCGGATTCGGATAGTAGTTTTGAAAATTTTCGGAAAGTTCGGATATCCGAACTATCCGAAATAGTTATTTTTTCAGATAATTTTCGTATATTCAGATATTTTGGATAATTTTTCGGATATTCGGATATTTTTCATATTTTCGGATATACGGGTACATTTTTTTAAATTTTTTTATTTTTTTTAGAGTTCGGATATCCGAATTTGAACACCCTTAATCCTTATGAATGTCTGATTATTTGTAACTCGTTTAAAGAACTGTTTAAATAAAATGTTAGAATCCGAAATTGAAGAAGGTATACATGTTTTTTAATAAAAAGGTTCATTTAATCGTACTTGTAAAAATTTAAACTAATACTACTTTTGTGAAAAATAATCTCTAATGTATAAATATTTATTAAGTTAATGTAATTAAGGAAGCAAAAAAATAATAACAAGACTATACTTGATTTAAAAAGAGAAATACAATAAGTTTAATGATGTAATTTAAAAAAAATAAAATTAATAAAAAAATATCAAATGCTTAAAAATTAAGAAAGTTAACTTATTCTTTTTTTGAAAAAGTAAAATATAAATATGAGAGAAGATGGTAAAACTTAATTATTAATAAGTTGGTTGGTATTGATAATATAAGAAAAGTGGATATGAGACTGTGAAACACCTAATTTAGGTGAAAAATCTATCGAGGCGACGTAATTTTATTTAAATCTTTTTAAAAAATTATTTATTTATTTTTGTTCATATTTTTACCCTATTAATTTTGCACATAAATACCAAGATAAATCTCATTAAAAAATAGTGACATTTATTTTGATCTATACGTGCAAAATTAATCGAGTAAAAACATGGGAAAAAACGGAATATTTTTATAAAGTTTAATCGTAATTAATTCGTTTTGATTGATTTTGCACGTAACTTAGGTGCCTAACAACCTTATATTTACTTTTCTCTTATAATTTAATCACTAATTTGTTTAGTTTTATTGATTCAAATTATATCAGCATAGTAACTTCCTTTTCAGGAATCAAATGAGTCGAGGAAACTTACACCTGCTTAGGTCCACATAATAATAATAATAATAAATTCAGGTAATATATATATATATATATATATATATATATATATATATATATATATCAATCAACGTACTCAGTATATCCCGCCATTAGCATGCTAAGGCAGGGTCTGAGGAGGGTGAGATGTAGACAGCCTTACCCCTACCCCGTAGGGGTAGAGAGGCTGCTTCCAGTGAGACCCTCGGCTCATGATGCTTGATCAACCGTCCGAAACGATTTTAACGTTATTTTCACTGAGTTGCTATAAATAAAGCCTAAATCATACGCTTAAATTGACCAAAAAGTACAACGATGAAATTTGTTGTGTTTTGCGTTTTGTTGGTGATCGCATTGGTGACATCTCCTGTAGCAAAGGGACAGTGTATGACTTACATCTTAGACGGTGGCCCATGCACCAACGGAGCCGATGCCAACTGTTGCGACTTCCTCACACAAACCACTGCCTGGGGTCCACATGTTGAGAGCATCTGGTGCGTGTGTCAAGCACTTCAGCTAGCAGGTCTTCCTGTCACCTACCTTAATGATTGTGGTGTGGTCTCAGGCTCTGATCCCTATTGTTGAATATACGCTCTTTTGATTACTTTTATGATTTGGTACCATCATATACGAGTATATGTTTTATGGTTTTTCTTTTATTTACCGTGTTTGATATGTTGAATAAGAAAAGCACGTGGCGTGTTGCTTTTGCTTATGTAATGAAATAAATCGAATATTACTTGTGTCATTATTAATCTGCTGCCAAACAACATGTGTTTTGCAAATGATTTCACATATATTTTGAACTAAGTTTATATGCATAGCACGTCGCAAATTACCCTCAACGACAACATTTAAGAAACCTAGGCGAAAATCTAATATGAAATCTTATTTTAAAATTGACGAGTGGTCAATCACCTTTGGACTGTCTGCTAACAAAGGGCACCTCCAAACAATGACCAGAGTTGGACTTGTTAGTAACCCTTGATGATGTTATAATTTTTTTTCTTATTAGGTTAAGTTGTTTGTCAATAATACGAGACAATCAGGGACATGCAATATAAACGATTTACATCAAAACACATAGACCATACAAGGGTGTTTTGTTAATAAAACTTGTATAACTTGTAGCTAGTTGTGTTATTGGTAGGTCATACGGGGTGGGAAATAATACATACATCAAATCACATTAGAAGTAACCATGTTTATTGTGATGACACCTATATTAACAATGAATATTGTTTCTATATAGATCACCCTATAACGATTATATATCATTGTTATGTACTTATAAGTGTCTCTGATTTTCATTTTCATTTTTAGTTTTGAGGGATAGCAAGTATGTGTCGTAGTTATTGATTTTGGTGGGATGGGGTGAAAAGTGTCATAATTTATTAAATTATTTATTATTTTTTTTAATAATATAACAAGAGGAAAAGGAAAGAAAATAGTAAGGTTGACTATAGAAACACCATTATAGGTATATATATATTTTTTCCTTTTCATCTCTCTTTTTAGTGAAATTCTGTTATTTTAAGTAGTCTTCTGTCTTTGTAATAGGCTGCTTATAAGGCAAATTTTCGACGACTTTCTATATAGATCACCCTATAACGATTATATATCATTGTTATAAGTGTCTCTGATTTTCATTTTTATTTTTGAGGGATAGCAAGTATGTGTCATAGTTAGGGGTGTTCACGGTCCGGTTTTTACGGTTTTTAGGTTAAACCATAAACCGAACCGTTAATAACGGTTTTTGAGTATTAAAACCAAAACCGAACCGTTAAAAATAAAAACCAAACCAAACCGAACCGTTATAAACGGTTTGGTTCCGGTTTGGTTTACGGTTTTGACATGTTAAAAATAAAAACTAAAGCCTACTATTGAGAAAAAAACTTATGCCATTAACGTGTCCAAAATTATAAACTTTGTAAAAAAAACATTACAAAACCTGTTATAAAATGCAAGAAGTAAAAAATATTTATTATTACAAAATCTTACTATTCTAATAAACAAAAATCATTTTTGCCACTTGTCATGTTTTTAAAATGTTATTGCCACATGTCATCTTATTATTATTATTTAATTTAATTATCTTTCTTAATAAATAGTTATATTATCTCTCCTATTAAATAATTATAATAATAATCATATTATTTACCTTTTCATATTAAGAATTAAAAATAGTTTTAAATAAATTATTATTTATTTTTTATTAAAAACACATTAAAAAAGTTAATAAAATATGTACTTTTTCTAAAAATTATCTATAATACTGAGTTTTAAACAATATGATTTATATAAACAAATGATATTTTTTAGAAAAAAATGTTAAAAACGATTTTTAAAAAAAAACAACAAAAGCTATAGAAATGATAGGAAAAACTATACTTTTAACAGAAAAAATTATATTAAGTTTTCAACGTCATTGTTTAAAAATCTCAGTTTTTACAAATTAGAAGGTCAGATACTAATTCTTTAGTTATTAAAGTTTTTAATTATCGGTCTATTACATAAAATACTTGCCTATGCTTACGTTAATCATTTTAAACCAAAATATTAATTTCTAATTTTCAAGTTTTTATTACTAACTGTTAAATATTTTATGATCAATCCGTATAATACACGGGTTAATAAACTAGTATGTTATAAAATATAAAATTTGTCTAGAAAACATGATATCCAAAAATAAATCAACAAGTTAAAAAACAACCAACTTACTTTCTAAAGTTATAAAGCTTCAAGTATTAACCAAACAACCAATAACTTAACTAAATAGTATATACACATCAAAATACATACACACACATACATATATATACATGCGGTCCGGTCCGGTTTTTTACGACCGGTTTTTGACAAAAACCGTAAACCAAACCGTTCATTACGGTTTTCAACTTTCAAAACCGACCGACCAAATGTTTAGAAAAAAACCGACCGTGAAACCGAACCGATGACCGGTTTGGGCGGTTTCGCGGTTTCGAACCGAACCGTGAACGGGGTGAAAAGTGCCGTAATTTATTAAATTATTAATTATTTTTTTAATAATATAACGAGAGGAAAAGGAAATAAAATAATAAGGTTGTCTATAGAAACACTATTTTAGGTATATATATTTTTTTCCTTCTCATATCTCTTTTTAGTGAAATTCCGTTATTTTAAGCAGTCTTGTGTCTTTGTTATAGGCTGCTTATAAGGCAAATTTTCGACAACTTTCTTTTTTATTTCTTTTTGAAAAAATTTCGTCTCAACCATCATTCCAGCTGTCGATTTTGGCTCTCAAACTATGGATTTAACTTCTACTAGTTTCTCCCACATACCCAAAACCAGGAGCGAAGCTTAATAGGGGTGGGGCGGGGGGCGTCCCCCTCTTTTTTCGTCCGTAATGTTAATTTTTCGGCCGAAATGTTATTTTTAGTTAAAAATAGCTGTTTCGCCCCCTCGTTTTTAAAAAATTAACATGTATTATGGGTTTCAAAAATTTTCGTCCTCCTCTCACTTTGTTAAAGCTCCGCCACTGCCCAAAACCTCTTTTTACTCTTAGTGATTGTAACGACCGTTTAGTAACGTCGTGATAGCTTATTGCGTAGACTTTGGAGAGGTTTATTGACTAAAAATGTAGTCGCGTTAGGCACTCTGGTGTAGTCAGTAGTGTAAATATACACCATCAGATAGGATAAATATTATGCTATTTATATAATTAAATAATTAGTCACCGGTGCACATGCTCACGTTCAAACAAATTCATAGAATGTATATGAACTTGTAACAAAATGAAGTTGACTTTTTTTTTTTTAATAAATAATTAGCAAGTGTATGTATATATTTTTTTTTAAATAAATAGCAAGTGCATATATTAAAATTGAATAATGATGATACACAATAGTGAGTTGCCAGTTGCCACCAAGACTAAAGTAAAGACTGAAAAACAAAGAAGGTAATGATAACTCTTCTTGTCTATTAAACTAACAGTGATACTAATTACTAATTAAATATATTTTTTACTCAGATCCTTAAAAAAATAATAATTTAATATTAAACTTTTATATATAATGAATCGAAATGAAAATAGATGTTTAAAAAAGGGTGTTGTTATTCTCACACCCACTTTTTTTAAAAATACACCCCTGAGACGGCCCGTAATGGCCATTACGGCCCGTCTCAGTCCTCGGTCAAACATTCGCTCATGACAACCTGTGCCAATGATTGGGAGCAAGACGGGCCGTAATGGCCAGGACGGCCCGTCTCATTCATCGTACAGACATTCCCTACAACCTAGTACAATGATTTGACAGCAAGACGGCCCGTACTGGCCAGTACGGCCCGTCTTGCTTTTTCAATTCTGAAAGAAGGACATTGATTTGACCCAGTACGGGCCGTAAAGGCCATTACGGGCCGTCTTGAAGATTTTCAAATTTGTATATAAGCATGAATCGTTTCAAACGAACGCGTAACTTTCGAATTCAAATATATTTCACGATAATTCATACCTGTAACGATGTCGTTTTGGGACGGGAGTTTTTTCAACTATTCCGTGCCAGATTTGAACGAAGAGCCTCCTGTCGAGTATTCATACGGCACGATAGATCTGAGTGCTGAACCTAACGCTGATGTCGGTTTTGACAGTCAAGCATCGTATGGGTTCGTGTATGACGACAGTAAACAAAGTTACACGGAGGAGGGTTATGAAGAAAAGCCGGGGGCTTCAAACGTTAACTGGGAAACCAAAGAGGTAACTTAAATGAAACATAAATGTTAATAATTGTATATTATCGCTATCCATTTAAGGTATTTATTTTTTTTTTTATATGTCAGGAGTTTATGACTGAGGAAGCGCTGGTAGGGTGGGTGAAAAGTAGAGTTGTAGACAATGGTTACATTGTAGTCAAAAAGAAGAACGAAGAAATCAAAGACAACAGGCACTGTAATCAAAGTTTGGCTCATGTGTGACCGTGGTGGCGAGCACAATAGCATCGCAATCCTTAGACGGTAAGGCAGCAAGAAAATCGGTTGTCCGTTTCAACCGGTAGGGTTATACAACGAAGTTCGTGAATCCCGGAAATTACAGGTGATTAACGACAATCACAATCACGAACCTGCTCAGAATCTAGAGGGTCATCCATATGTTAGAAGATTCACGCAGAAGGAAGAAGATCTGGTTGAGAATCTGACCGAGCGACACATGGATCCTCGTAACATACTTTCGAGCATAAAGAAACATAACCCTGCAAATGTATCCATCCCTAGGGATGTATACAATCTACAGCAGAAGCTAAAAAACAAGAAAAAATTCGGTGATACTCCGATGCAGGTCCTGGAAAACGTGCTTCACAGTCAGCGGTACGTTTACTATACCCGGGAGGATCCTGAAACAAACGTCGTGGAAGACATTTTCTTCTGTCATCCAAAATCGTATTGCTGGTGGCGTGCATTTCCGCACGTACTGATGATGGACGCGACGTACAAAACGAACCAGTGCAGGCTTCCATTTATTCAAATTGTTGGCGTGACTTCCACACACCAGACGTTTAGTATTGCTCACGCGTTCGTAAGCAAAGAGCGTGAGGAGAACTACGTCTGGGTCTTGGAAATGGCTAAGAGTATTTGAATAAGTGTATGGAGCCACGTGTGATCATAACAGATCGAGACCTTGTTGTTATGAATGCGTGCCGTAAAGTGTTTCCAGAAGCTGCAAAATATCTCTGCAGATGGCACATAGACGAAAATATTGCCAAACACTGCAAGGCAAGCTTTTCTGACGCAGACTGGAAGAAATTCAAAGGTCGATGGGCGAATTTGTGTAACTCTCCGACAACAGAGTTATACGACTACAACTACAACCGACTGTACGAAAGACTTATCAAAGACGACAATAAAAGTAAGCATCATATACCATAATTATTATCATCATATCATCATTGGTTTTTTGTTTCATTTCAGGGGTTCTGGAGTATCTGACGCACACCTGGTTAAACAGTTACAGAGATATGTTTGTAACAGCATGGACCAATAGAACGCGCAACTTTGGTCAACGTACAACAAACCGGGTGGAAAGTCAGCACTCGAACCTAAAACGATTCCTCAGATCACCAAACAGCACGCTTGCCTCGCTTGCAGGTTTCGTAAATGAAATCGTGCAAGCACAGGAGGTAAAAATGAAACACGATTTTGAAACGAACTTGATTAAAACTATGGGTCATCATAAACTACCAATATTTGATAACCTTCGAGGAAAGGTGTCCCATAAAGCTCTTGATTTGTTGGTCGAGGAAAAAGACAAAATAAGAGTCATGCGTGACAAAAATATGACGTGTGGCCACCAGCTTTGGACGAGTTGTGGGTTGCCGTGCGCTTAGATGTTTCGCACGTAGTTAGTTTTATATTAATTCTAATTATAAATTATGCAGATAACAAAATACCACTCTCAGATATAGATATTTTTTGGACAAAACTTAACGCAGCTAACCCAACACTGTTAGAAGAAGAAGAAATAGATGTTATAGGACAAATGGGTTTGGTTACAGAAGAAATAAATTCCAAACCTCCTGAAATAAAAAAGAGTCTAATAAAGAAGGTTTTGGCGCAGGTATTTCCAAACAAAAGCGACAAAAAGGCGCCTTCAGTTCAAAAAGATACACGTGGTCGTCCAACTTTAAAGGCACAGAAACAAAAGGAGCAAGAGCAAGACGTTAAAGATAATTTAGCGTCCCAGGAAAGTACATTTGAACCTTCGAGGCATAGTTCGTTTACAGCTGTGACCGAGAATAGTCAGAAACCCGTATTTCGGCGCTGCCGTTCCACATAGGTATCAAAAGCAATGCCACCATCGGACTCGTTAAGTCAAAACGAATTCCGTTTTCCACGTAACATGAAGCCAGAAGGATTAAACAATGTTTATCGCTTCGGTCATCACATCCTTCCTCTCCTTCAACCTTACGTGATAAACATACAAGATGTCCAGCCAGATGGTAACTGTGGTTTTCGTTCTGTAGCCGTCGGCTTAGGATTCGATGAAAGTCATTGGGCATTTATTCGACAACAACTCTTGCATGAATTGGATTTCAACGCAGATATGTACAGATATGTGTTTAACTCCTACGACCCAGATTCTTATGATGTACTACGCAACACAATAAATTGGCAACAGATTGCACCTGCTCCCGCCGAACATTGGATGTTTATGCCTCACACAGGTTTAGTAATTGCTCAAAGATTTGGTGTAATCGTTCACGTTTTCAGCAGAGGAGGCCCTCAAACCATTTTTCCTTTATGGACATCTGCTAATAGTTTGCCGCGACATAACGTCGTATCAGTAATTCATCTTGGCCAACATTTCGTTAATGTTACCTTACAAGGATGTTATCCAATGCCAACGGTAAATCCTATCTGGAAACGTTACCGAAATGATGCCGCATCCGACTGGGAGTTCGTATATCATGACAGGCTGCAAGAATACAAAAGATTTTTAGATGAAAATAAGTTGGTCGACTACATAGACGTTTAAATGTAATAAACAAATTCTTTAATAAAATATAATAAAAGTGAATATGTGTTTAAATTTAAAAAAAAAATTTTAGATCAGTACGGCCCGTAATGGCCAGTACGGGCCGTACTGTTCTAGATTAAATTCAATTTTTACTTTTCATTTTTTACTTTTCCACACACATACACCCACATTTCCTCTCGTCTTGGCCTATACACCCCGTCTTGATGCTTCAAGCTTTCGATACCAGGTATGTATTTTCGCCCGTAGATCATGAATATGTGTTTAGATTAGGTTTTTGATCGAAATAGGACCTGTTTAGGGCGTTTTTAAGTTTTCGAAAAATGAACAAGACGGGCCGTCATGCCCATTACAGCAGGAGCAGGTCGCCCAGCAGGGGCCGCCGTTAGATCCCGAGTCGCTTGCGCTATCGCAGCACGCGTGGCTCCAGTTCGAGGAGCATTCAGCGACGTTGATGAGGTGTCGTCGGATACTTCGGATGAGCGTGTCGACGCCCCGTTGTATAGATTGGGGTCTTCTGGCTGATGCCGGGGAGGCGGTTCGTGCGAGAGCCATCCTCGGCGAGGACACGCCGTGGACTCGCTTGTTCGATATCGCGGACCTGCCCACCTACCGGTTGATCACTGTGGAGTTTCTATCCACATTTAGATACCGAGCTCACCAGGCCGCAGTTCGGGAGGCGGATGACGAGGAGCTTCCTCCGGATATCGAGTTCTCCTTATGCGGCCAGCACTTCGAGATGTCGATCGAGCGGTTCGCCGTGCACTTAGGCATCTATTACGAGCCGGAGACCGTTCGTGACGACTTCACACAGGCCCCCACGCAGGGGGAGGAGGGAGTTATGAGGGCCTGGTGGTCCCAGGTATCAGATACTCCCTTCACCGGACCCCGGGTACGGGCCTCGGCGATCAGAGATCCACTGATCCGTTACATCCACCGCTGCATCGTGACGACCATATCAGGTCGCGGTCAGAGCCAGGAGTGGGTGACGACGACAGATTTGTTTCATCTGCACTCACTCATTGTTGGTAGGCCGTGCAACCTGGCACGGTGTTTTGCGTTGTACTACGCCTCCTTCTACCAACGACAGGAGCGCGATACATTGTGGGGTGGCGCCTTTGTCACCCACATCGCCCGCAGCAGAGGCATGGTTGACATGCTTGAGGATCTGCCGGCGATCGAGCCTCGTAAGCTCGATCGGCGGACGGTCCTCAGCATGAAACTTGCCGCCGACATCCCGGGTCTGGGATTGCGGTTTATTGGGCTGGACGGCCGCCCGTTTCAGCCAGCACAGGTCATCGTATTGCCAGACCAGCAGCAGCAGGACGGTGGCCCGATACCGGAGCCCGAGCCGATTCGGGAGGAGCCGGTTCTGTCACCGCCGCGTGATGAGGAGCCTCCGCAGCATCCACCGCACGTTTACCGTGCGGTGCGCCTGACCGAGCCACTCGAGGCATTGCTGCACCAGATAGCCGCCCGGTGCGACGAGACGGCCCAGCGGATGGCACGCATCGAGCGACGGCTCGATCGGTACGAGGATTTGGTCCAGTGGACAGTCGCGTCAGAGCATGCGCGACGGGACGGGACACAGCTTCCACCGTTCCCGGAGCCACGCGTCTACGCAGACGACGGATCAGACGCTGAACCATCCGGATCGTAGTTCATTTTGTATTTTTGTATTTTGTTTCCTTGTATATAAAACCGTACAGTGTATATACGTATGTTTCTTTCTACATTTGTATTGTTTCTGTTTGTGTTGTTTAATATTTGCGCGAAAAACTTTATATTGTTTAAATTATTTAGTTATTTGAACGACATCATGACGTTTAATTATGATTAAATAAAATAAATAACACATATCGTTCAAATAATTCACATATTAAACGTATATTGTTAAAAAATATTTAAATACGTAAATTATGATTAAATAAAATAAATAACACATATCGTTCAAATAATTCACGTATTAAACGTATATTGTTAAAAAATATTTAAATACGTAAATTATGTTTAAATAAAATAAATTAACTCAAGACGGCCCGTAATGGCCAGTACGGGCCGTACCAACATTTACAAAACTGGTTTACACCCAAAATGGCTTGATAAAATAAGCTTGGGCCAAGACGGGCCGTACTGGCCAGTACGGCCCGTCCCACAGAATGTTTCACTGATTTCAAGGAATTCTCTAGAATGTTTTTCTGTGCCCAATACGGGCCGTAATGGCTATTACGGCCCGTATTGAGTCGCAGGGGTGTAAAAATATAAAAGTGGGGTGTCCAAATAAAACAGGCCTTAAAAAAAGTTAAAGATTGAAGTTGAATTCGTGACTTGTTACCTTCTCCAGATTGAACGCACATACACTATTTAAAATAAATAACATTTTCAATCATGAACAATAGACAAAATATTATCTTAATAAATCTAAAGTTAAGCACTTAATACAAAAAATCATAAACGTATTCATCACACAACAAAACACTGGTTAGAAATAATAATCTAAATAATAGTTATCTTAAAATACAAATATACAAGTTTCAAATTACCAGGTTTTTAACAAAATACAAGTTCAAATGACAAGTTTTTTTAACTATTACAATAATAAAGTAATCTTTAAAAATTTGAAAATGTAAGGCATTTAATAAACTGTGACACCCCGTAATTTACAGGTCAGCTTTGAATTTATTTAAATGTTTATTTAAATACTATTTGTACACGTGGCATTAGAATTAGCTTAATTTAGCGTGACACGTGGCACGACGGTACGAACACTGACACACAACTAGATAATTCGAGGAATTATTGAGAAACAGCACACACGTGTCAAAACACACGAACGTTGGTGAACGTCTAGCACATTGTGTAACACAACACTTGAAACCTCACAAAACACTCACACATTGAACTTGGAAGTTCAAACGAGGCCAAACGATAGTTCGTAAACGTGAAAACGACGACGAACAGATCAACCACATTGAATTGGGCTTATTGGGCTCTTCAGGGACCCATCGCGGTACGCGATGGCCCACTAATAGTCCCTATCGCGATATGCGGCGAGTTTCGGGAAATTTGAATCCCGAAATCCGTCGCGCTACGCGACGAATCTTCTTGTCTTTGACCGCGGTACGCGACGCCGTCCAGTCGACAATATCTTTATAAAACCAAGATCATGATGCCTAGTCTACCTTTTAACATCATTTCTCCGACTCTACACACCATAACTCGTCCAACTTCGTCTCCTACACTCCCTTACAGCCTCTTTCCACCATTGAAGACTATCTTGAAGCTCAAGAACTTGGAGGTTGAAGCCTAAAGTCCATCTAGAAGCTTGGAACTCACCACTACGACCTTGTGGCCACATATTCTCGCCAACCAGAAGCTTGAGAGGACAAGTGCTCATCATCCCAGGGGATTTTGAAGCTTTGGGAGGTAGTTCTTACATTTCTTATGGCTAAAATGCACTCTTCTCACCTCTACACACACATGCAATGCATGAAACACACATGCAAGCACATGTAGTGCCCATGCAAGAGATTTTATTCTGGGTTTGTGGAATTAGATGTGTTTCTTGATGATCTATGATGTTTAGATGATGATTTATGATGATCCATGTTGTTGTGTAAATGTAGAATGCATGATTTAGTCTTGAAATGGTGAAAAACCCACATGCATGCATGATCCATGGCATGTGGGATGATTTTTAATATTTAGATATGTTTCTTGATGATATTGGAAGATGATAGCATGATTAGATCTTGTGTTGATGATTAAAAATGTGATTTTTATGAACCTTGCTATTAATAGCAACTTTTATTTCACAAAATGATGAAATAGTTAATGTTATGAGCATGCATGTATCTTGATATGTTGTATGGATGATATTATGATGATTAGAATACTTGAAATGTGATTTTGATAATGTTTATGGTCATTTTTAGCAAAGTTACTAAATATAGTAACTTTTGTGGATCAAGTATTGATAAATGGTTACTTTGGCTACGTGAACATGTTTAGATAATAGTGAAAGGCTTGTTATGATGAATGGTGATGGGAAAATGGTTTAGAAATGTTAGAATGATCATTTTTATGCAAAAACTACAAAGTTACTATTTATAGTAACTTTATTTTTACAAAAACCGACTTAGGAACATTTTGTGTAAATTGAGCATGCTAAGTGGTTTAATATGTTATAACATGATTAGATGCTAAGTTAGATGGTTTCCGATAACACGTATGCTATAAATGGAAACTTTCCATTTTAGGAAACTTTTGTATGCTAACATGATGAAAACAACTTATGTGAATTCGTATGATGATGTGCTATGTGTTAACATGATCACGTAGGACTAACGAGCATGCTAGAACCATAAAATCGTATGCTTTGTGAACTTTCCATAAATGGAAACTTACTATGAATAGTAAGTTGTCCATATACGCGGCTTGCGTGTTTTGCACACGACGAGCACTTACATGATTGCTACGCGATTCACAAACGACACACGGTTCACCAACGGGTCGTTAACTTGGCACGTCAACTTTGGTCAAACACGGTCATTGTGTACCAACACAGCCAAACACGGTCATTGTGGACCAACACGAGCAAACACGGTCATTGTGGACCGACACGGACAAACATGAACAACCGAGGGTTGTTGAGCACAAACACGAACACTAACACGAACACGAACACAGTCGTTACACGAACTCACTTACGGTATACGATATAGGTTGCCGGTAACCGACGCGCGGACTACACTACTTGACGCATCAGGAGCTTACGCTTACCCTTGTTCATTTCACTAAGGTGAGTTTACGGCACCTCTTTAACTATTTTCAAACATTTCAAATAGGGGGAGAATACTAGTTGCATCGAGTCAAACAATACTACTATACAAACATTTTTATTGTATATGCTGGTTTATTGGACAAACATTAAGTGCTGAACTCGTAACAAGTCCTCACAAAGTCTTACCGTTAATGTACGAACAACGTGGTAGATTTGGATGGATCCATTAGGGTATGATCAACCCCACGAGGCACAATGTTGACAGGATGTCATAACCCGTGCAAACTCTGACCTAATTTACTGTGTCTACGAGACACATGGGAGGCAAGGACAAACAGGTCTAGTTCGGTAGTGACGCACTGACACTTGAAGCCTAGGGCTCGGTACTAACATTTGATAAACAGCATGACACGCTTTTATTACTATATGTATATTAAAACCTGTGAACTCACCAACCATTGTGTTGACACTTTTTCTAACTTGTATTCTCAGGGAACTGACAGATACTCGGAACAGGAATGCACGTATAAGGCATGAGCAACTAGGATCCTCATGCATTCTGAATTTGTGTCATTTGAAAACAATCTATTTCTTTTGTCATGTACTAAGCTATGTTGTGTTTGACATTTCAATTTCCGCTGCATATGTACTAAACCTATATTTTTCCCGCTGCAAACTATTTTGTTAAGTGTATGTGTCAAACCTTGTATTGTAAACGCATATAGAGGTGTTCTATATGACCATGAGCTGTGATTCTGGCCACGTCACGCCCACGTGGACTAACACCACGAGTGGGAATTTGGGGGTGTGACATAAACATAAACAAACAAGCATAAAGAACATAAACGAATGTAAGACATTTTATATATATTTATTTATATTTGCATTTTTTGTAATTTTAACCACTAATTTTTCATTCTTTAGTGTGCGCTTTTCAAAAAAAAAAAAATTCTTTTTTGTTTTCCTGTGAAGTTTTGATTCATTTAGTTTTGAAGACTAAACTTTTATGTTTGTTAGCATGTATGTTTAGTTTTTTAGCTTTCACACATTCTTACTTCTTATCTTATCAGTTATAACGTTCAAAATTTATCTTTTTTAAGTTTGTGATGTTTTTGTTTTATCTTCCTTTCAGCAAAATTTTTATTCAAAACCAAGCAGAAGTACATTTTGACATAAACTTTATTCAAAACAAACCAAACCAAACCAAATATATTTATTTCTTATTAATTAGTTCTTATAAATAATGCATCAAAACTAATCCAAATATACTGATGTGACATACATATTTTTATCAACATTTTGGTATAAATTTAATAAGACGCTCAGGGCCAACTCAACTATTTTAAGGCCTTATATTTTTAAAGACTCTAAGCTCTTGTTTGGGTTACTTGGCCCATTGAACCGACCCTGGAAATAGTCTATGTTTCGACGACAATTCAGTATACGCTTTAACGTAAATTCTTTTCAAAACTGATTGCTAGTTTTTCTCTAAAATACGTATTCATGTTTCTTAGATACTTAGTTTCACGACGTGGAAACCCTTTCTTGATTTCTAAATATACCAATGTTGTAGAAATCGCTAAGCACTAGTCGGGCGGTGGGGTGGGGACTAGGGATTAATCGGGATTAATCGGCCAACTAATCGGTCTAATCGGATAGTCGGGCCTAGTCGGCCTTAGGGGACTAACGATTAATCGGCCTAGTCGGGGATTTTTACAACCATGAAATATACCATGACATATATATTTCCATAAATGTTTATGTATTTATAATAAACAAATATAATTTTATATGATTACACATGTATTCACATTAACGTTACTCAGGCGGACCGGGGGAGGGGCAAACCCGACCTCCGTCCGGGGCCCATTCTTTTAGGGGCACAAAATTTTTAAAATTTTTAATATATATATACTCTATAACAAAATATATGAGTAAATAAACAAAAAAATAAATAATTTTGTAAAAACTCACTTTGAAGCCCATATTTAAGCTCATTTTGTTAAAAAATTGCTCCAGCCTTTTTTCCCTTTTATTCCACGTTTGGAAAATAGGGGCTGAGCAATGAGCACAGAGCACCGAGGCGCCCAGCAACCGAGCGCGCAGGCTTGGACCGAGCAGGCGAGCCACAGAGTATGACCGAGGCACTGAGCAGCCACAGGCTGCAACCGACCACCTGAGCTGCTAAGCAAACTTCCAAGTATCGAGATCAGTTTTTGGGTTCTGTAAATCTTCTTCACTTCAAGTCTTCAACAGGTTAGTACATTTTTATTCTCATTTCTCAAGTTTCATTTCTAAATTCTAATTCTCATTTCTTAAAATCTGATTACATGTGTTGAAATGATTAAATGATTTAAATCATTAGATGTTTAATTGTTTAATTTGCATCCCATTATCCTAGTTCCTAAGTTCCTAATTTGTGTGTTTTAGACTTTTAGTTTGTTTAATTGTTTAACTGTTTAGATCCCAATTAAAAATGATTAATTGTTTAATGTTTTAAATCATTTGTGTGTTTTAGACTTTTAGTATGTGTGTTTTATTAGCATCCCTAATTCATATTGAGATATATGTATTGAAAACAAAATGTATAGTTGCGTTAGTGCGTAAAAAGAGGAATTAACGAGTTATGCATCATAAACAACTTTCCGCTTGTAAAAAACGAAAAAAAATAGGAAAAGAGATGAAAATATGAGAAAGTCATAAGCTGATACTATGTATAGGGACCTTTTTTTTCCCGATTCGTCCTGCGAACTCTATTTCTCAGGACCGCTCCTGACTTACTATTATCATCTATCCCCACATCATCAGGTGGTGGGTAAAACTAGAGTTTATTTCAGTTATATGTATAATAACATTAAATAATTAATAATAAAAAAAAAAAAAAAAAAAAACAAATGCATGAACCAGAAAATGAGAAGCTTTTTAGGGCGATGTGTTACTTCACGTGATTTTTAGGGGTATTCGGGTCATACATTCAATTCTCGTGGGCCATTCTTCCCGCACGCACAAATCGTGTGGCTCGCACGTTTGGTTTCATATGCTTCACACACACCCAATCCCCACCCGCCTTCATCCGTGCCAACTCCTTCACACGAGTGTCCTAACCTAATCTCGCCGGGAAATATTTTCCACCGGCGTCATGTCTACGCGGTTCCGATTTTTCTCCGGTGGATGCTGAACTCCGGCGAGCTGATTTCCCTTTAGATCTAACCTGTAGCTATCATGTTATCTGAAGATGGAGAGTTCTGAAGGTGTAACGGTGACGAAAATTCTCACTTTTTTATAGTCTTTTGATGTTTGTGTTATTGTTTTTATTTTTATTTTTATGAGAAATTGATTCAGTTTTGTTGTTGAGAAATGCTGAAATTCGTTGGTGATTCGTTTAAGTGATGCTGAATTTAGCTGTTATTTACTTATTTGTTTGCATCTTGTTGTTTTCTCTGGGAACTAGCTGATAATCGATGAAAAACATATTTTTTTATTATGGAAAATGTATTTTTGACATGATCATTCTTTTGATCTGCGTTTGGCATTAGCAGTAGGGCAAAAATTCTTACTTTTGAATTTATAGAATATGATTCTTTAGCTTTTTGCAGATGTAATAATAATTTGGTTGCTTCAGGTTCTTTTGTGTGTTCATAGAACATTTTTTTTTTCTGACGGTGTTTTATGGGTTCAAATTCTAATCAATATCAAATATTTCTTAATTATGTTTGAAGTTGAACTGTAATATGTGACAGAATCTATTGGAGATAGGAAGTGTGTATGGTACTGATCATGGAGGGATTCTTATGTCTCTAGCATTTTGAGGCCTTAATATTACCTTCCAAGTCTGTAAATTTATGGAAACCGAAATGCATAGGTTTGGGACAAGTGAAGAAGATGATGAAGATATGGGGTTAGATGTCAAAGAAGAAGGTGAGAATGATGAAGATGATGACGAAAAGAACTCAACACCAACAATGGTAGGCGTTGATGGTGTCCTTGTTACATCAAATAGAAGTAATAACAGGTTTCAGCATCAACATCAACAGCAGTTTCAGGATCAGTTGACCCCACAAGGTGGTGGTCAAAGAAGGTGTAGACCAACAGAAGAGAAAGAGAGAACAAAACTTCGGGAACGACAACGGAGAGCAATTACGGCAAAGATCTTGGCGGGCCTTAGAAGACATGGGAACTACAATCTTAGGGTTAGAGCCGATATTAATGATGTGATTGCAGCCCTGGCTAGGGAAGCTGGTTGGGTTGTTCTTCCTGATGGAACCACCTTTCCTTCAAGATCACAGGTATTATGCACTTGTGATTAAGAATTTAAGATAGATCTATGCATACTTGATAAATTCAGCCATTTATGTCAAACAATGTTGATGCTTCTGTCACTTATCTTATCAAGAAGCACATTCATCCACGTTGAGCACACAATAGTCATGCCTTGCTGGCTGTTGATATCTTGTATTAAATTCTTCCGCAAGAGTAATAATTGCACAGATGGCTAGTTTGCCATACACACATTATCTTTCTATATTGTAATTGTCATATCAAGAATTAGTCTATTGATTAGTAATATTCCAAAACAGTAACATGTTATTGTAATATTAACCTTTATTTGTTATGCACATACAAGCCAACAATAAATAGATAACCAACCAAAAACCAACAACATGCCTGACAATATCATTCCTCACATCTATAGTTTGATAGTGTATCTGCTGAATCTACAGGGTGTGAGACCAGCTGTTGGTGCATCAACTGCAGTGGTAACTTCACCCACCTCATTGCCGTTGCTGCAGAACCAAGGTTCTTCACTTAGAGGGATGTCTTCCACCTGTCCAGTTGGGATCAATGACGAGGCATGCCAAATGAAAGGTCTCTATGTTCCTTCTTCTTCTGCTTATGACACCTCAGCAAGTGCTCATTCACAGTCATCTCACATGCTGGGAGTTGAAGTTGATGGCCAGGATGATCCCATTATAGGAGTTTCTGTAGATACTGTTGGTTGTAGGCAGGTTTGAGGATGATTTCTATGTTTTTTTTTTCAATTTTGCTTCAAAATAGTTTTCCTGTTTCATTTCCAAGTCATGTTTTCATCACGGATATATTATTCATAGCATGTTTTCAACTTCTCTAGGTTGACATGCGGTCAAAGCTACAAGAACGAGACTTTGCTGGCACTCCTTACGTTCCTGTTTATGTATTTCTTCCCGTAAGTCCGTAATCTTTTGTTGTTTAGTTTTTAGCTTTTTATTTTAGGATTTATTTGCCTCTGTATAGGCCTCCCTTTCTTGCTAAACTTAAAATACTGAGTAGACGTGTCTTGTGGAGTAACGTTGAATTTTATTTTTTTTCGCAAGGAACCAATAGTTCTAAGGTGTTTTATACAGAGCTTACTGAATTAATTCGTCAATATTAGAATATTATCACATGTTTATGTTATGAATTACAAAATTGTATGCAGTTGGGAGTCATTAATATGAAGTGTGAGCTTGTTGATCCTGATACTCTTTTGAATCAATTAAGGGTCTTGAAGTCAATTAATGTCGATGGTGTAATAATTGATTGTTGGTGGGGCATAGTGGAAGCACATGTCCCACAAGAATACAACTGGAAGGGATATAAAAGATTATTCCAGATGGTACGCGACCTTAAACTCAAGTTGCAGGTACAAATTTTGTCGAGTGCTCCTGTCAACACCTATTTTCAAAATAGAACCAGTGACGATCGTCTACTTTGACTTAGGTGGTGATGTCATTTCATGAATGCGGAGGATATGTTGGTGATGATGTGTGTATACCACTACCACATTGGGTGGCTGAGATAGGTCGAAGCAATCCAGACATATTTTTTACAGACAGATCAGGAAGACACAACCCAGAATGTCTCTCATGGGGAATTGACAAGGAACGAGTTTTAAGAGGTCGCACTGCCTCAGAAGTACTACTTCTTAATCTAGTAATATTATTCTTAGTGGTATGTTAGTGTGCATATTATGGTCACCATCTTGATGTAACATGTCAAAACACAATGTAGGTCTACTTTGATTACATGAGAAGCTTTCGAGTTGATTTTGACGAGTACTTTGTAGACGGAACCATCTCAATGATTGAAATTGGATTAGGTCCATGTGGGGAGCTACGGTATCCATCATATCCTGTAAAGCATGGTTGGAGATATCCAGGTGTTGGTGAATTTCAGGTAATCATTTGTCAACCATGTTGAATAACATGAACATTAAACCGTATAAGGTTTGACTTATTATCCCCATCAAATCATTTTATTTTTCTGATTTCCAACAACTAAAGCGTTGTTTTCTCAGTGTTATGATCGATATATGATGAAAAGCCTGACAAAGGCGGCTGAGACAAGAGGACACTCATTCTGGGCCAAAGGACCAGAAAATGCAGGTTCCTATAATTCCCGGCCACATGAAACCGGATTCTTTTGTGATGGAGGAGATTATGATAGCTATTATGGCAGGTTCTTTCTCAATTGGTATTCCCAGTTTTTGACCAATCATGGTGATCGGATTCTTTCTCTTGCTAAACTTGCTTTTGAAGGAACTTTTATCACTGCAAAGGTCAGTCGACCATTATAATAGCATTTTCTTATGAAGATAAAATAGAGCAATTGTGTGATATGGTTACAACAAGCATACACAGTAAAAATCCCACTTAGAGTAGGGTCTGGGGGGAAGGATAGAGACAAACCTTACCCCTATCCTAGTTGGGATATAGATGCTGCTTCGAAGGAGTCCCCGGCTCAAAATTATCGTTTGAGGTTAATCACCTCAACGCTTTTAACGATTATTTTCACAAAATAAGTAAAACTAGGTTTATTCATCCCCGCGCGTTGCGGCGGGTTATCACGGTACACTCTCGAGAACGGATATTACATGTCATTTGAGGAATCATAAGTTACACAACAAAAACAAATTTCTCATCATAAACTCTATACAATTTTTTTATAAAAACAAAAAATCATACAAAATCATCATAAATATGTTACAAAAATAATAAAAAAAAAATTACACACAAACTCCTCTAACCGGCAACAATCGTTTGAATTAAAACAAAAACTCAGATCTTCAAGCAAATCTCTCAATTTTAATAAAAACCCAAAATTGTAAGCAAATTTCTCAAATTTAATACTCTAATATCCGTTTACCACTTTTCAAAGTTAAAAAAAAAGAACTTCTAGTGGTCCAAATCTAAATTATCAAAACGCCAATACATGTATCAGACACCTATGCATTCATTTTAATATGCTTCACAATTTTAATATATATATATATATATATATATAATATTCAATGTAATATACCCACACTTATCAATTTTACTATTTAATATAATACATATATATATTTACTATTTATTTTTACTATTCAATAAAATATATATATATATATATATATATTTACTATTCATTTTAATGGATTTTAATATATATAATAATAACGTTAAAATTAATTCAATTTTACTTTTGCCCCTTAAGAGCCAACATATTTATACATTATATGCGTGCACCACAAATGGAGCGTAATCGTGTGATATGGTTGAATATGTTAAAATTTTCTTATTTATGGGCAGCTACCAGGCATACATTGGTGGTACAAAACTGCAAGTCATGCTGCGGAGCTAACTGCTGGATTTTACAACCCATCTAACAGAGATGGGTATGCTCCAATTATGGAAATGTTAAAGAAGCATGGGGTTGCCTTAAACTTTACATTGGCTCAAATGGGCATCTCCGATCCACACATGGACTCTTCAGAAGCACTCGAAGATCCTGATGGTTTAGCTTGGCAAGTAAGTGTGTGAATTGTTTGGGTTAGGTTTGGTTGAGTTAAATGTTTTAACATTTTGTTTTGTAATTGGAAATGATTCTTGGAAGCAGGTGATGAATGCTGCTTGGGATTCTTGTATACCTGTCATAAGTGAGAATTCTCTTCCATGCCTTGATAAAGTAAGTTACAACCATGTACTTGAGAAGGCTAAGCCTCTGAATGATCCGGACGGAAGGCATTATTCTGCTTTTACTTACCTTAGACTTGGTCCGCTTTTAATGGAACCTCATAATATTATGGAGTTTGAACGATTTGTCAAGAGAATGCATGGTAAGCATTTTAATCACATCTTGCTACAAGTTCATGATAATAACATATGTAGTCTAGCCAGTCATTTTCACTTGGTGGGACTTGTTCTTGTCAGAATTCACAATTCAAATCGACTGGTTTTGAAGAAATTATGGGCCAAATTGTTATAAGTGCTGGAAAACAACAAACTAAATTGTTTAGTTGGCCAAAACAAGCCAAAAAACAGTTCATTCGTTTGTTCTAAAAAATTTAAAATAGTAAAATGATTCTGAATTTTATTCAATATTCCAAAAATATGTAAGAGTTAAACTCGGTTGTTTACAAGATATAAACAGTTGGTCAAACCGTTAATCTCAGTTTTTTCGAAATTGGTTGAACAGGATGAATTTGCTTGTCATATGTTATAATCGTTTCCCCTTGACATCATTGTTTAATGGGGTCGGTTGCAGGAGAGGCAGTTCTTGAAATCCATGCATAGGCCCAACGTTTAGAACACAAGATGTGCATTATCATCTATGCTAACCAGATCCCAGTGGGGAAAGTCAGCTCATAGTTAGTGCTACTGTAAATGTGAATATAAATGTAGAAATCGGAGGCATTTGTAGTAACAAAAAGGTAAATTAATTAGTGTGCTTAGAGGTTTATTAATGATAATGATATTCGACATCATTTATTGATACATTTAAAATTTTCAGAAATTAAATGAAATTTTAGTTTATTCATGTTCTCTGCTTTAATACTTCAAATATGGTTCCATGTCGCTGAAGAAGCCACCTGCTGTTATACCTACAAGGAAAAGTTTGGAAAGATCTAATTGTGAAATTCAGACTCTTTTTTTATGTCTAAACGAATATCTTTAACAGCTTGTTTGTAAATGTTATATTTTTTTATATCTAGGAAATTTGATAAAAACTGAATTTACGATTGCTACCAAAATCTGCGTTGACTGACCGGGATCATTGTGCCATGAAAATGGATGGCTCATTGTTCTGCGGTTCTGCCTATGTACCCTACAACACAAAGCGATGTTAGCCTCGTCATGCCGAGAGCTTAAAGGTTTTTACTTTCAGAATAGCAAGCATACAGTGTGAGACTACTCAATGTTAAGTAGTCGAATGAGAATTGGATGCATTCTTTGAGAGGCCTATATAACTCGAGTGTTTCCCTCCAGAGCATTAAACACGAGCTTCACCTACATGCCTAGCAAGTCTGCTAGGCGGCATCAATCCGTTGGTCATGGATTTTACCCATTGATATGGTGTTATCCGTTAGATACAAACCTCCTCAAAGATGTACTGTTGACATCTTTCGCACTTGTTCTTTTGCTAGGTTATAGTTGGCGTCATATTTGCTTACAAGCCTAGCTCAAGCTTGTTTATACTCTTAGAGTCTTAGTTGGCGCCTTTAATGTGCAACAAGGCCACTCTTTCGTGTCCCAGCCACAACTAGCAGGGTCTAGCTGTTTGCCTTGATATCTTGATGAGGCCGACTCAATATTGACCATTGTAAGTCCAGTCATCTGGTTGGGATTAGCCGGTTAGAGTTCTTCCTGCACCAAGTTAAACTATTATGCCTGTCCAGAGGGTGATCCCATCATTTACAAAATTACAAATACGGGTGTTGCATCAAACTGTTTTTATATAATACAGCACTGAACTATATGAAAAAAAATAAAATGAGTTAACTAATTAATTCGATGATTGAAACACTACATCTGTCTTCTAGGTTCATTAATCTACTAATTTATATGAAAAAAATACAAGTACGTGCTTTTAAATCATGTTTACCTGGCTTATGTAAATAAAGTTTGAACAAGCTACCAACCTAAATAATAAGCTATACAAATCCATGAATCAAAAGAATGGACATGTTCTTCTAGTTTTTAATGCCAATTGGTCTTTAACACCATTTGACCAGACTCGTCAGTTTCAAAAAGCCGGCCGGCTAAACCGTCCCAGTTTTCTCTCCTCCTTGAGGAACTGATCAGCAATTTATCAGTGTCTTCTGGAACTTTCTGGAAGGTCCCATATTCACTGGGGGAGTAAGCTTCCGGTACTTCAAGTGCAACTGCTCTTGCTAATGCTGCTTTGTGTTCCTCTGAATGCTCAATTGCTAGTGATGAACTTCTTTCCATTCTTTGTTGTGGTGGGATGTCCATAACTCGATCTTTCTCCTTCAATGTCTGATCTATCACAAAGATTAAATGCTTTAGGGTCCGTTTTATACGTGTTTTCCTCCATTCAACAAGAAAAATCAAACAACGTAAACAAAAATCATACAAAAGATAGACCATGAGCAAATCACACACAAAATTAGGAGTAATACAGGTGGCAAATGGGCCCACTCATTAAGGAAACAAGTCGATTCAAGAACATTTTGTTCAAATATTTAAAAAATAAATAAATAAGCATCTTCTGTAAAAAATAAAATTTTCCAATAATAAAAATAAAATGGAAGGTTTTATGCTTTAAAGACACACTTGGTTCCCATGACATTTGAACTGTTGAAAACAACAAACCTGTTTTTGTTTTCAAGCTCATTGAGTTTTATTTACACGTTGAAGATAAAAGATAATTATAACCAAATCATTGTTGGAATTGCCACCTCTAGAAACAATCATTTGGTGATGTTCAGTTGCTCTATAATTAGCTACTACCAGTCTTCTATAAAAGTACTGGAATATTGGAGCTAGAGTTGAGCAAGTTTATCTAAAAGGAAACACTGTATGTTAATTATTCAAAGAGTAAATGTCTAAGGCAGCACCTATTAAAAAGAAGTTATACAGTCGGAAAATATTATTCCATCTATTCGAATACATATTTGTAAATAAATCTGTTTAACTTGTGAATAACGCATCATAGAAAACAAATAGATGTTAAAAAGCATTGTTTATAAACAATTGCATGATAAAATAACACTGAAGACTTACATTAAGTGCACTTGAAAACTCACGTTCCATGAGCGCAATAGAATGATCACTAATAATATGGCACGAGAGAACCATGTGTTCAAATCTTCCATCTACAGGAACAGCTGTCTTCACAACTGGGGAAATTCTTCCAACCCTGCAAAAAAGGCATATAGGTATTTTTGCTTGAAATGTGACAAAAGAAAAAAGCAGATATTGTACTTGTTACTATGTTAAGTTTCGAAGTGGAAATAGTTAAAATTTTTCATAGAAGGAATAAATTGGAAAGAGAGGTAAGCATCAATTCTATTACTTATCCCTTGCATGTCTATATGTATGCACTACTGTTACAATTTTTTATGGTATCCACTTCAATTACAATTTTTTTTTTATTTTCCTTTTTTCATGAAGATGATTATAGTATATGAAAAGATGATATGGCATACCCAAAAGGCTTCCTTACAATAACATGATAAAGGCGGCCAGGCGCATATAAACGCCTTGGATCTTGAAGCATTTGCTCCTGTAGTGTGCATGTTTCTTTTAGGCATGTGCCACATAGAATGCACGGGAAACTGCAAACCAAAAAGACAGCATGTTTTTCACATGATGGAATTGGAGTGTCTTTTTTAAGGAACCGTACAACTATAAAAATCAACTAAAACATCAAAGTGGAAAAGAAAATCAAGAAATCAATGCATAATAATAATGTATCAACTATGAAATTGTTCTAAGATGGTATATATAATGCAAATGAATACACAGTACCACATTCACATATGATATCCATGATTAATTTTTGAATCATGTATATACTCTATTAAATCTTATCCCTTAATTTCTATTGTGTGTGCGCGCATGATTACTGACCAAGTTCCTAACAGTATCAAAAAAAAGGACAAGATCATATCTAGTTTTAAAAATAGCTATCACTGAGACATAAAGGTTTTTGGATACAAATGAAATAATAATACTTTTAACCAAGAGCATACCAAAAAAGTGACTTGAAGAGTACTTCCGATGCTACACTTGTACGAGGCATGAAATCATCCTGGTTCATTAAACAAGCTTATTACTTCAAAATCATTGGACCCACCAATCATGTATGATATATGAAATATAACTCCAAACATATAAAAGCAGATGAAAACATAAAATCTTAAACACCCTAAAAGATCAAAACCAATATCTTGCATATATAACTTGATTGTCTGATCTAGTGCAATGATTGATAAGAGAATGGTTAGACATGAGGGTAGAAACAATATGCATATGTCATTTATTTATTGTCTTATTTTCTCATGAAAATAAACACTATCCTCACTGAATGTCTGAATGTCTGAATGTATTGTTAAAATTTTACAAGATATATCAAAAAAATAAAAATTTGTGCAGCTCATAAGTACCTAAAAAGTATTATTATTAACCCTAAAAAAGTAATGACTATTCAACTCGACTCGGTTTGAATTGCTCTAGCGTGTCAAAATAATTTCCCATTTTTGACCTCAACCTTATTTGACCTGTACCCAACTTGCATGCCCACCATCTCTCAACCTATGATCAAAATCCACCAAGGAACCATTATTATAGAAACACATACATGCTAATATATAATATTCACCTGAAGAACAACAGAATTGATTACATCAGCATATCTCACAGCCAAATTTAGTGACACGCATCTAGCTGGAGCAATTGCAAAACATTTTATCCTTTTCCTCTCAATATACCCAATCTTTTCGCGGTTTTTGACCGCTAGGATGGTCAACAAAGTGACTACCCCTGCCCCTAATGAATGACCAGCAAAAGTCAACGTATAATCCTCATGCCTTTCAACCAACTCTTTTAAAACCTCACACTCGTTTTCAAACACCCACTGAGCCGCCTTCAGTAACCCATTATGAACATACCCTCCATCAAACTTTGTCTGCCCCAATTTGTCATCAAGTAAGAGCAAATAATCACTTTCTTTTGCTAAATTAAGCCCGCTAATTAGCAAAAGTATTTCCTGATTGTCTTTATCAATGTAAATCATGTAAGGAGATACCTTCCCTTGATTTTCATCATAGTCTTTTTTCAAAACCACCATATCTGGATTAATTCCATATCCTCCCGGTGGGGCCCAAAGAGGATTACGAATGTCAAACTCATAAACAGCTAAAATATATCTACAAATTCTTGGGATCGGTTCGAATTCACTTGCAGTGGCAAAACCCCAGTTCTCACTTTCTCGGCCTGCAGTATAAAGACATTTTTTCCATGCCCAACGAGCACATCCCAAACAGTATACACATTCAAGAATTGGACAACCACAAACAAGTGACATATTGATCTTTTGTTTTCAATTGTCAACAAATCAAGTTAAACCCTAAACTGACTGGTGGTATTACTCTTTTATGACAAATGATCATGGGTTTAAGCAATAAAAACCTTTTCAAAATCAGATGAACCCTAAATGGATGGGTGGTATTACTCTTTTGTGACAAATGGTCATGGGTTTAAGCTATAAAACCTTTTGCAAATCAGGGTTTATTGCATAAATCTCAAGATTTCTACTCTACATACAAATTAGGGAGAAAATCATAGTGATCAATTGAGTGTGAATGAAGACAAATGGGAACTAGAATACTAGATCGTTACTTTAATCTAATAACAACTGATCCTGCAATTAATCTGATGATATCTAATCAACATCTAAAAGGGTAAAAGATGAACCAACTAGCCAGCGAATATCCGACGCGTGATCTCGATACGGCATTGATATGATCAGTTCGACATTGAAATGAGAGTATATCAAAATAGTATAACCTGATATTGCGGATTTAAAATCGGAGAATATGAACAATTAAGTGAAGACAGTTGGAATTTGATGGTACTCGACGGAAGTTGGTGCCTGATGATTGAAAATCGAATGCAAAACCCTAGATTAAATTAGGGAAAACAAGTTGATGTAGCAGGTAGTGATTCCAATAGCGTATTGAAAACGTGGATTTGGTTGATCCAATGAAGAATCTAGACTGGCATATCCCAAAACCCCCTTTGACTCCAAAGTCAAAGTTAGTTTTGAGATTTAATCTCATAAGCCATAAAAATAAATAAATAAATAAATAACCATATGATTCAATACTTGATTCATTTTCTAAATTTTTATTAGACATTTTAAGTTTATATATCATTTTTAATTAGTTATTAAGAGGTTTTATTGTTTATGTCAGTGCGTTATTTCTCACACATAAGCACCATTCTAACGTGTTAGTATTCATTTTCTTTTTTATAAAACATGTTGTTTTCTTCTGCCAACTTGATAATTTGTCGCTTCCATGTAACCTAGTCAAAACAAATTCAGTCTCAAACTTCCACCTCATATTCTCACACTGTATAAACAAAGATATTTCACACGAGACTCAAGGATTAATGATTTAGCACAAACAAAATATTAACATCTAACATGACGGAATATAATTTGCGCAAGTAGCAAAATTGTCAAGTTCACATAGTAAAAAGGGATCTCGCTAGAGTGATTGATGTGTTTTAACGTGACTATTAAATTATGATTTTCAAACACAATTAAGTCTTATACTTATAAAAACATGACATGTTATGCTTACTCACTACAATACGTTTAGAGCAAGTATACCCATTGTATGTGTTACCTAGCTTAGGTAAGATATCAAGTATTGTTTAAGAACAAAAAGACTTTTAATAGTCAAGGGTAGTCATTGTTTAGTCAATTCAAAAGTTGAATAAATATGGTTTGCATTAAAAAATCAAAGGAAATATAAATAGTAGTTAGTCACAAGGAATATTCACTTAGGTTTGATTTTCCCTTAATGATGCAATTAAAATATGGATTATCAAAAGAAAACTATATAAACTAGAAAACACTTCGAGTAAGTTTACCAAATCACATGTCTCTTCAAAAGTTATCATAATCACATGATAACCATTTAAAATTGCTCTATGAAACCAAATAATAATGTGTGCGCTAGTGCAATAAAATGAGAAAACCTTGTTACATGTGCTAGACTCTAGCATTCTCATTGACACAAACAAAAATAGGATATAAAGGATGTGAAATTGATGTGTAGTTGTAAATATCATAATTATCATCATACTTAATATATCTCATTATTAACAAAAGTTAAGGTAAGGAAGAGTAAGATGTAGACAACTTACCGCTATACCCGTAGAAATAGAGAGACTGCTTCCAATAAGACCCCCGTCTCATGATACATGATTAACCGACCAAACCAACTCTTTTAACGCTTTTAATGTTAAAAACGAAGTATTCTTTTTTTCTTTTGCTGGTGGTTTACACATCAGTTTGGTATTATTTTAATAACAATTAATGATTCTTAAGTTGAATTTATACAAACACGTAGAGTTTACTTAAAATTTCTCACTCTTGCTTGATACACATAAAATATCCCATCGTACGTTGTATATCAAAATTTTTAAATGTACATGTCTTGTGATGGTAAAATTATATAAAATGCATACGATATAGATGTAAATTAGCCACATAAAATACATGCTGTGTGAGAATAAAGTCATTAAATATTTTTTTATGTAAAAATAATTATGGTCTATAGAATAGCTAATGCTATACGTACGTATTTAGTATGCATTACATCCTTTTCGTATCAAACAACCAGAAATAGAATTGGTTTACAAGTAGAAGTGTGTTTTCATTTTTAAGACAAATATATATAAATATAATAATAACTATTTGTATTATTAGTTACTCTACAATTTCGGGATTTCATATTATTTTTTAGATTTAGTAATATAATTATTAGTCAAACTGCATGACACAAAAGGGTCCATAGCTCAGTGGTAGAGCAATTGACTGCAGATCAATAGGTCACCGGTTCGAACCCGGTTGGGCCCTAATTTTTATACGCTCTACGCTACTTTGTTAGATATTGAAATTCCAATTTCCAAATTTTTCTTATGGATTAAGTGTTGTTAGTTTTTATACATGGGATAATTACATATATTTTTTCCTAAACTTGAAAAACTCACGTATCTTTCTAAGGTACAAATTTTTAATGCATATATACATACTTTTAAAGAATGTTTTGGGAAAATATGTAATTATAAAAGTATTATATGAAATTGCCCTTATATATATTGAGAGATTGGCATGTTTTATAGTTGATTAGTATTGATGAATATATGGATACGTGTACAATCATAGGAAATTGATATCTTGTAAGTTTACCTTGAATTGAATAGCAAAATATGTTTATGCATGTTCTGTATCAAATAATATGCAGCAACAACTTCCCATGCGTTTAATAAAAAAAAATGGTTTAGTTAAACTATCTAACAACCAGATAGGTATAAAAACTAATCTAAAGAAAAAATTATATAGTTTTTAAAGTTTTCATATGACTAGATACTTGTAAGAAATTAAATATCCCTATCATGTTGTTTCCCTCGCTTTCATATTGCCGGGTAAAGGTGGAACCGGTTCCAGTTCTGATTTCTCTGAGAATCCGGGACCGTCTGTACCCACCGGTTCCATTTCCAGTTATGATTGTACGTTTCAGTTCCGGGTTTTTCTCACCCTTGTATGATTACTTGGACGATATATATAAAAACAAACTATTTTCATATAAAAAGAAGCACCAGTGGTCTAGTGGTAGAATAGTACCCTGCCACGGTACAGACCCGGGTTCGATTCCCGGCTGGTGCAACTTGAGCTATGATGAATAAGCCTCTCTGGTGGCAGGGTCCATCAGAACAACCTGTTATTCCAAGGTAAGACAGGCCTTCCTGAGCTCAATGCTTTTTTTACTTATTGTTTCCTTTCATTTTGTATATTGAAGACAAATTCTAGACATAATGATATTTTTCAATCTTATTATTTTTGTCACTGCGACAAAGATTGTAAGACACTTTATTTAGGGCCAAAAGTGTCTAAATAATAGTAATTTACACCCGAAATGTACTTCACAGCTTAGATGATACGTGAGTAGAGGGTGGTGTTGCGGCTTTCCTTATTAAGCCCTCTTGAGTTATGGATGCAACAAGCTGAATACAAACATTGATACATCAATAATGTTACATGGAAGTCAAAAGATTTTTTCACTTTTGAGGTCAAAATGACAATTTTGACAACATGAAAGTCAAATAGTTCTATGGGGTTTCCAGAAATATGTAAGGATAGCCACATACCTCTCCTTTTCTGTTAAACATTTGCCCGCTAACTAATCCACGGGCGTTGTATGCCGTAGGACTCCATATCTGTAAGACGACGAGTAGTAATATATTATATCAATGAGCACATTTAGAGGCCAAAGGTAAAGAAAACAAATAAACCCGAGTTCTTATTGGCATTTACTGAAAACAGCAGCCACTCGTCAGCTCTAATAGACCGGTGAAACCACATCCTTAGAAAAATAAGATTATTAAAAAAGATCAGCATTGTTAAGTGTAAACAGATAGATTCATGTTATGTGTAATCTCTAAATGATCCAACACGTGAAAAGTTAACTAAGTGGGTCAAAAGTTGCTACTAAATCCTTACGAGTGACTCAAGCTAGCAGAGGAAGTGTTCAATCCCTTACGGCGATGAGGGTTCAGACTCACATTTAGAGTTATGTGATCTGAAACATATGCTGCAACACATCTGCAGAAAAAGTTGTATTTATATGCTAGAAAAATTAGAACATTATTATAAATAACATTGAGATTTACCTATATCATTATGATATTTATCTAAATTTTGGATAAAAAGTTTATTAAATTTGACTTTTATAGCGATATTCAATGTATTATAATAAATTAAAACACACCTATGCAAAGCCTCGTCATCACAGAGTTTTCCTTTCGATTTAAACCAGTACTTCAAGCTGTAATTACAAAACAAAGGACTAAATACCAACCATACAAGTGTTTAAGTAGATGCAGTAAAACAAAAGTTAATTTATGCTTCCATGCAAAAGATTGACCTTGCAGGACGTTTATCGTAGTTAGTCAAATGATTAGGGTCACAAAGCCTTATCTCAATAGGCCATGGGATAGATTTTGCTGTGGCAACTTTGTCACGGTACGTCCTGTAACAATAAATATAGCTATTACAGAACATATGAGCAATAATCTAATGTTAAAGAAATATAGAATCTACCTGGGAACGAGAGGATTAGCAAGACAGGTCTCTCGCAAATCTTCCATTGATATAAGCTACAAACATCAAAGTTAACAGAAATTGTAAGGGTGTCAATTTCGACGTATTCAACTATAAATGGGTCCATTATGCTTGTCTATAACAGGGTTAAATAGGAAATAAAGAAAAGTTAGAAGGGAATCGAGCAAATGGGTTGAAAGTTGCTTAAAGCGTATTTTATGCATGAAACCTCCTAATCATGTTATTCAGAAGATCATATTATAATTGAAACAATACAATTTTTGTAAATTGTTACAATACAGTATTCATAAAATGTCTAAAAAGAGTAGGACATAAAGTATTAAAGTGTTTGAGGTAACACAACCTGGCCACCCATTTTGACCCACAAATAAAAAAATGTTCATTTTGACCTGATCCAACAATTTTCTGCCACTAGGAAATAGATCGTTTTACCATGACCATTTTACAATATTGTAGCAATATAGTAGTTCTGGTACCAGTTCATTTTGACCCGATCCAACAATTTTCTGCCACTAGGAAATAGATCGTTTTACCATGACCATTTTACAATATTGTAGCAATATAGTAGTTCCGGTACCAGTTCTGGATCAGGGACAGCAGGCATTGATGGTAGCTGATGATCAAAACCTAAATCTTCTTTCTGTAGTACATCAATCCATACTTGATTAATATAACAAAGGGAAAGAAACAAATCAGAACATCTGCAACCTCCAATTGACATGTTAAGAATTAAAATTAAACCAATATTACTCGAAATGTCATCAACTGCAATATTGTAATAACAAGCAGGATTTAGAATTAAAGTATTTAACTTTGGATGTATGCAGATTGCAGATGAACAGTAATAAAGTACCTGAAATGATGCGGTCATTGTGAAGACAACTATGCCCTTCTGTATTGCATCTATCTTTCGGGTGGCAAAACTATTGCCATCACATACACGATGAACATTATATGTAATTGGAACTGTAAACATATATAATTATATATTGGAAGATACATGTTTTAAATGAACTTATGACATAAATAATAACATTTTTTGAGCTAAAAGAGTGGCTCATAATCCAAACACAATGTATAACATGACCATGGGCGAAGGTTTGAAGAGACCGCAGGGGCGACCACCTCCTCTTTTTTTCGTCAGTAGTTTTAATTTTCAGGCCAAGAGGTTAATTTTTTTTAAAAATTTAGATTCCCCCCCCCCCCCCTCTCATTTAAAAAAATTATATTACCTGCATCTCTTCTAAATAAAAAACAAATTTTGTAATTAGTAGATAAAAAATTAACTTTAAATGTTACCCACACCTTAAAATATCTAATTTTTTTATTTCCCATAAATAGAGTAAATTACAGTTTTGGACCTTGTGGTTCAAGTGTTTTAACTATTTCAACCCAAAATAGAATCTTTTATCATTGCAGCCCATGTGGTTTAAACAACTAACTGTTTTGGCCATCAAACTTATGGTTAGGGGCCAGAGCCGTTAATTTTGTAAACCACAGGGGCTTCATTGATAGAAAATTTTATTTTAGGTTGATACAAATCAAGATAAACGTAAAAAAATCTCAACCAATCTCAAAGGTTTTCGAGCTAAATTGTAATCTTTTCTTTTTGGCACTTACTCTTTTTTCACGCATAATGATAATTATTAGATACTTGTATTTTTATTGTTTGACCCGACTCGACCTCGAATCATGGACCAGAACATTTAACCTGACTAACCGAGACATACCGATCGATTGAAAAAAAAAATTATGTCACGTCAATTTTCGCACACCCTAAAAATCGTGTGAAGCTCCGCCACTGAACATGACTTACTTTTAAGATCCCCGACAAGAAGAAAATGAGCATGTAAACTATGAGCAGCCTTAAGCGAATCAACAGTTTTTGATGCTGCAGCTAATGCCTGCATATAGTCAACTATTTACAATTTACAAAAAAAATTATATAAAATTCTTTAAATATGTTGTTTAAGTAATAAAGAAGTTTACTCATGCCTGTCCAATGAACTGTCCTCCAAACACTTTCCCATAATGTGGAGTATCAGGCAATGTGATCCCTCTAAATATGTTGACCTTTATGGAAACAAGAGTAAAATTGCACTAATTTTAACGTTATTTTACTTATTTTTGTGAAAATAGTGTTAAAAGCATTGTAATAATTAACTTCAAACAATAACTTTGAGCCAGGGATTTTTTCGAATCAGGCTCTCTATCCCAACTGGGATAGGGGTTGTCTTCATCTTTCCCCCAAGACCCTAGAGTGGGAATATACTGGGTAAGTTTTGTGTGTAATTTGACTTATGATCATATAAAAGGGAGAAATATTCTTAGAACATGCTATTAAAAGGATGACATATTACACACTTTAATATATTAAAATCATTAAGAAAACTCAATGAAGATTTCTAAATAATTCTTACATACTTCTATAGAGTCAAGATGCAATATTCTTTGGACAAGTGAAAATGTTTCAAGTGTTTGTTCTGAATTCCAGATAGATTTTGAATTCAACAAACTGCAATGCTCGTGTGGCAGCAGTAAGCAGGTCAGCTGTCACAACAGAAGGTAAATCAGAAACCTTGAGCTAATAATTTCATTCATATACTATATTTAGAGATAAAATGAGAAATATTATGGCGTGAAAACAAGAAAACCAGAGAAAATGTATAAAAAAGAAACGGAATTATGCAACTACCTTAGTCAGAGCAATGACATTTGGTTGCTGCACTGGCCCTGCAACATTTGGTTTCCAAGATGGTCCCTCTAGTTTGCTAGTATTTCACTCTTGGTTCCTAGGTTTCATAAATTAACCATATGGTCCCAAACCTTTAAACATTTGTAACACATACAGTTCCTATGATTGATTTTGGTGAAGTTACAAATATTTAAAGATTTGGGATCATATGGGTAATTTATGAAACCTAGAGAACAAAAGTAAAATACTAGCAAAACACAGGTACCACCTTGGCAGTTTACTCTTACAAGTATATAGAATCATGAAAAACATTAACTATTTATAAATCAAGAATATGATGATGAAACATCAGGATGTTACCATGGCCAAAATAGTCATAACGCTAAGTTGGAACTCGGAACAATTGAGCTCGTCTGTATGAAAATAGCCAGAGACCTCTGCCTGCAAGATTTAGTCAACCAAATATGCATCTAAGTTGTGTAAAAATCAAATCACATGTTACAGAAGACCAAAGTTACCTCGCCTTCCCATATGAAGTATATCCCATTTCCAGCCTCTCCTTCACGAACAACATACTCTTGGGGATCTTGAAAAGAGATTATTACAACTAGAACTTAACTTATGAAAATTGAAGTTCAAGAAACGATAAACAAGAACATCTAATTGGATCACTCCTAAATACTTTTATTATAACCAAATAACCAATACTATAATTCAAAAGTTTGTTACAATAATCACTCTTATAAATATACCTAACTCGATGAACATATGTTATGTTTATAGACTCAAGACTCACCCTCAGACTATGTGTAATTATCACCCACTCCTCACTTGACGCATGCACCACGTAGACAACTACACTAATCATCCACAAGTCTAATACATATGTGTAACCATTACCCATTTCTCACTTCATATATACTCTCATCACACATCCCATGCAATTGCATCAAGACATGTTCCCATCAATTTCATCTTCTCTGCCGAGAATCCCACTCCGGAAACTTCTACGCGCAAGTTTATCAGGGCTCTTCGTTCAATCGCTTGTTGGGCACATGAGTGTCCAATTTACGAGCAGGTATGGTCATTTCCGAAACTTTATCTTCATCAGTCACAATATACCACGACACGAGCAATGGAACATGCACCGTTGTCGGTCACTTGAGCTTCTCCTGCGACCACGGTCACTATTTGCCTGTCATGCCCGGCTCACACAGGGTGCGTAATGGGGAAGGGGCACAACCAAAGTGTGAGGGTGCCAAAGAGGCTGGTCACGGGAGCCTTCTCACCCCATTACATATACTCTAACTAGACAAATAAGCAAACTAATACTAAAGTCCCTTGTTTTTTCGAACCTTAGATGCGGCCAAAAAATTCCGTATCTGAATCCAAAATATTCGAACATGAAATATCTGAAAATCCGAACCCGAAGCATTTGAAAATTTCTGATATCCGAGAATTTGGATTCGGACACCTATTTTGAAAATATTCGGATAATTCGGATATTCGACATAGTTTTTTCCTTTCCGGATAATTTTTGGATATTTCATATACTCGGATAATATTTAAGATATTTCGGATATTTTGGATAATTTTCATATATTTTGAATTACCAAAATATATATTATATTAATTTTTTTATGATTTCGGATATCCAAAGTTTGGATATCCAAAATTTGGATACATGTTCACCATCCAAAATTTTCAGATACCCGAATCACCGGATATAAACACCCCTACCCATCCGCCAACTTATGGATATGCTTGTTGAGGGAAATTAGCCCAACAAAAATGAGTGATCATCAAACAGTCTAATTAAGTGTATTACCGTAATGTCTAGCAGTAACAACTTGTGCGATTTTTCGGAGAGATGAGCTCGGGAGCCTCTGAAGCAAAGGCACACAACCCAAAAACTCTATCACTGATCATCAGATTTCAACATTAAGAACAAAATCAAACTGCATATCCACACTGGTTTGAAATTGAAAAAAAAAAAAAGGAGGTATTTTTTATTCATAGGTCAATTACCTGCTTCAGAGGTGAACATGATGAAAAATTAGTTGCGACTTTGCAATGATCTGTGGATTCTGAAAACTGTTGATTTAGATGCTTAAACCATCGGAATGTGCGAAAGGAGGTACGTTCGATGCAACGAGATCGATGTGAATTAATCCGAAATTTGAGCATCCGTTCGTTGAAAAAAACAAATAAATAAATAATTTAATATTCACACATCCACCGTATTTGCTTCACCGGCGGGCAGCAGGACACGCCGGCCGTTCCGATCTTCCACCTCTCTTTTCCCGCCATTCACACTCGGCTGGCGATGTGAAACACCATGGCCGTGTCACGTCATACAATGTTAATGCCGCATATCCATATCATATATATACATATGTCGTGTTGCATGACCAAAACGATACGGTTTAGTAAAAATACAAACCATAAATCACATCAAATCACTTTGTTTTTATAATGCTCAAATCATAAACTTCACTACTAAATTTTTAAAACCGACTAAATGTCTTTGGTTCGGTCATTTAAACGGTTCGATTTATGGACATTTAAGGAGCACATTGGCAACAATAAACGGTTACCTTTCGTTTTTTATATAGTTTGCAAATTTAATAGGTTGGGTTAAAGGACTTCAGGGTTTTAATATTGTAAAGATCTTTGATATATATATATTTTTTATTTTAAATATAAGAGGTATTTTAGTTATTTTAATATAAAAGATGAAAATAATTATAGATGGCGCTTAGAAAAGTTGAGAAGGAAATAAAACATTTATTTCGATCAAATATGGACTAAACAAAACATGACTCTTTTTGACTTTATATTATTCTGCTAAAAGAATACTTACATATGTCGAACACCTCATAAACTTTAGGAAAAATTTCTTCGTCTATCTCACATATTAAATACTAATTAACTGTCTTTTATATTAAATAAATTAAATCTTAATAATTTTAAATAATTAAATTATATTATTAAATATCAAATATATAATTGTTCTTATAGTCTGTCTGTCCCCAATAATTAATTCTCGCTGACCACGTCCTATGGGAATCATTGAATCAATAGCAAATTTTCCATTATATAATATCTTAAAATCTAATTTTATAATTCAAAATTTTTATTATTATTATTTGTAATTTATTATTTTAAGTATTCATCCTTTATTATTTGTTGCCTGTTTTAATGTTTACATGTTTGTTTTTGTTGGTACTTTGTGTACTTCGTGCTTTTGGTTGTGGTTGCATGTTCTCTTTTGTGTAAAAAAAAAGGAATGAAAAGAAAAACCGGTAAAAAAAAAACTGTTTTTTTGAGCCGGAGGACTCTTCCGAAGCAGCCTCTCTATTCTACTTGTAGATAGGGGTAAGGTGTGTCTTTATCTTTCCCCCCCAGACCCCACTCTAAGTGGGATTTTACTGGGTACGGTTGTTGTTGTTGTTGTATCCTTTATAACATATTTAATTTATTCAACTCATGTAATACATGAGTTTCTAACCTAGTATTAAATAAACAACAAGATTTCGTTTCAATTGTTATTATTCTTTACACCGCCATTTAATTTAGAGGACGACGAGATAGAACTTGAGGTGGAAAGTGGAAACTCTGGTTTAGATAATAAATAAAACAATTAAATCTTGAGAAGAAAAAAAATACCATTTAAAATGTTTCAAAGTTCAGTTTTTAGAAACGTAATAATCTATATATAAATAAATATAAACTATCTTCACGTATCAACAAGCACCAGTGGTCTAGTGGTAGAATAGTACCCTGCCACGGTACAGACCCGGGTTCGATTCCCGGCTGGTGCAATTCGAGCTGTGATGAATAAGCCTCTCTGGTGGCAGGGTCCATCAGAACATCCTGTTTCTCGTAGGAAAAACAGGCCTTCCTGAGCTCAATGGTTTTTGGTTTGTTTTGCGGCTTTTCTAAGCAACGTTTTTAAGTCTTTTTAGCATAAAAACGAGTACATGTTTTTACATATTTCTAAGCAACGTTTTTAAATATTCGAGTAAATTACCGAGATGGTCCCTGTGGTTTGTTAGTATTTCAATTTTGGTCCCTAGGTTTTATAAATTACCCACATGGGCCCCTAACATTTGACATTTGTAACACATATAGTCTTTATGTGAGGGTCCTTGTGGTTTGTTAGTATTTCAATTTTGGTCCCTAGGTCTCATAAATTACTCACATGGTTTCTAACATTTGACATTTGTAACACATATAATCCTTATGTGAGGGTAATTTGGTCAATTACATGAGGATAATTTGGTGACGTAAGGACTTATATGTGTTATTAATGTCAAAAGTTAGGGACAACATAACATAACATAACATACCCAGTGAAATCCCACTTAGAAGTAGGGTCTGGGGGGAGAGATGAAAACAAACATTACCCCTACCCCAAGAAAGGTAGAGAGGCTGCTTCAGAAAGAGACCCCCGGCTCGCGAACTAGGAACCAAGAGTGAAATACTAGGAACCAAGAGTGAAATACTAGCAAACTACAAGAAACATATCAGCAATTTACTCTATTTTTAAGCAAACCGTCAAGTAAAGATGCTGCCATGTGAGGTCACAAGGTTGCGTACATCAATGATCAATCTATAGTTAATCTTTTCCCCTTCCTCACAACCTATAAGTAATCCAGTTTTTATGAGGATGTTGAAATGAATATTTTATAGAAAATGTATTATTTTTGAAAAGCCTATGAAATGGCGTGTTAGAAATGATTTTTGTATATAATCTCATATATCCTTCCTGAACTTATAATATTATTATTTATTCTACGACACAATTTTTTATTTATAATAATATTCAATTGTTAAAACATGATCGAGATAAAAAGTACGGTATTTTATGAATTTAGAAATATTTCTAAAATATAATTTACAAGTTTATAATCACATACTAATATTGTTTTCTATGACGCAGTTAAAGAAATAAATATTTTGATAGCTGACTTCGTTGGTATCGGATTAGTTTGAGGTAGTTATTAAGAGTGCATGTTATTCATTTTATTTTTAAGAAGCTAAACATAAATTTAAAGTGTTTTGATGCAAAAGGGCTAAAGGCAATACCTCATTTACACTTATAAACAAAACATACTTTTTAAATCTTACAAACTTAAAACACCTGCCCACGAATTGAAAGGCCTCTGAACCAATGGAATCATATGGTATTAGGTAAGTCGGGCAAATTGGACGTGTTGGGTCAAGTTGGGTAGTGAGTTAGAATGGTATCAGGTCAGAATGGATGCAGGTCAAAATAAGTTTTAAGCAAAATCAATTTAGATCTAAATATGTCATTTTTAATACATTCAGTTTAGTTCAAGTCAAAATAAGATACAACTAAATAAATAGTCTGTTTTCATATTAATAACAATTAATAATTTGAATTCATTCTAGTTACATAGTTTTCAAGTTACACATGTCTCTCATCATTGACTCGTATTATGTTAAGTAGTTATATATCTCAACCCTATCTATATTATAATTATACTCATTTCAACCCAAAATACAATTCTTATTCACCCAAACCAACTTATTTATCTTGTGAGATAAATCAAATGTATCTTTATTCAAGAGAGACGTTCAAAAATATGATATAACAAACATAAAACATCAACATCTAAACAAAGTCATGAAGAGCAAGGACCTTATACAATAATTTTATCAAGTATTTGAAATTATAATCTAAATACACATGGTTTTGAAGTAAATTTGTCTGCGTACAAAAATTATAGTTCAAAATTGTATACCGCAAAAGAATAGTAAAGACACCAATGAAAAACTAAGTTTTGAAGTTTTAAAAGGCTTCTTTTGGATACATACTACAGTGCTTGAAGATTTAGGCATCCAAAGAGACCTAAACAACCATAGATAACTTGTGCTACAAGTAGCTTAACTTCAAAGCATCATACCAATGACTTAAATACAAGATAGACATCCGCGAAGACCAACTTAATCTATGTAAAAGTGGCAAGGGGCGGTGTAGCTTTACAACTTTGACATACCAGTAGCGGGTGTTGTTCGGGCTTTCCTTATTAAGCCCTCTTGAGTTATAGATGCAACAAGCTAGAAGCAAATATATATAAATTGGGTTATTTGTGAATAAATATATTATACTTTTGACTTTTGAAATCAAAATGACAAAATTCCAAAAATAAAGTCAAGGGGTGTTAAAATGTTTTCTAGGAAACCATATAATGGTAATCCAAGTAAAAATATGTTTCAAGGTTTGACTTTCAATTTATGATAATTTCACCAGTCCCATAGAAATTGCAAGCTGGTATTTGACGTATAATTCAAAGAAATTGTTTATCTGTCAATAATTAAAATACAGCATAAAAGTCTCAACAAACTATGCATAACTTACATTAATTAATATTCACTGAGGTTTTGCACGCATATAATCAAGTTTAGATGATAAAAAGCATATAAGAGATGACATAATCAAATTAAATGTGTATAAGTATTCACCAAAATCTGAATTCTAGAAATATTCTATAACAAGCAAACAAGCATACTTAGTAAAGTCTTACTAGTCGATATGGAAAAAACAAGCAAACAAACATACCTAGTAAAGTCTCACTATTCGATAGGAAAAAAATTATATAATATGAAAATAGTTATTAAAAAACTTGTGAAGATCAACATATTTAGCATTCTGTTCTAATGAGCGAGCAGATAAGTAATGAATCTTTTTGAGAAAGAAATCACACATTTTTGGGGGATTGTTGCCTTTTTAGTATCTTTTCCATAAAAACACCCATTATTGAAAAGTGGACTAAAATTGTCTCTTAAAGTTCTTTTATAGACAATATCATCCAAACTTTTACACTTGGTGTCGCATGACTGGTCTATCAAACAGATGATATTAAGATGGTTATGTAAAAATGTCTTAAGATGGTCACATGACATACCTCTCCTTTTCTGTTGAACATTTGCCCACTAACAAATCCACGGCCGTTGTATGCGGTAGGACTAAGTATCTGTAAGACGATAAAGTGATGCTTCATATCAAAAAGTAAATAAAGAAGCAATAAAGAAGAGCTATTGATAAAACTTACCACAAACAAAAGCCACTCATCAGCTTTGATAGGGCGGTGAAACCAGATCCTAAAAGAACGGGTTCAATATATATAAATTAGAATGCCATAACAACAACAACCTTACCCAGTATATTCTCACTTTTCAGTAGGGTCTGGGGGGAAGGATAGATACAAACCATACTCCTATCTCAATTGGGATAGAGAGGTTGCTCTGAAAGAGTCCCCAGCTCAAAGTTTTCGTTTGAAGTTGATCATCCCAATGATTTTAACGTTATTTTCACAAATAACTAAAATGACGTTAAAATTAGTGCACTTTTACTTTTGCCCCTTAAGGGCCCACACATATAAACATTATATGCGTGCACCGCAAGTGGGGCGTGATAAGAATTCCATAACAAACTAAATTGCTGTTTCAAATACTTCAGAAAGAAACCATAGGTGCAGTAGTGGACCATTACTTGGTCCATAATTATCCTAGCCAATTTGTGGCACCAAACTCGGCAAAACCTGTTTACCAGAGTTAAATTATGAAAAACACACCAATATACAACTTCCACTGCGTGATGTACAGGCCATTACAGCTAGGAAGTAGTTTAGTGAACTCCTTGCCAAAAACAGGAAGGTAAGTTTCATGGGATATCCCAAAATTACATTTGATGAAGTTTTCACAAGATGAATAGCTTTTTGTAAATAATTGTAGTCTTATTCTATCAACTAAATAAAATAGTTCTTGTTAAATAGAAGCTGAATATAACTAAATCATTTCATTCAAAAAGTAGACTTTTATTGATATAAAATAATTTTGTAATCAAATTAGAGTATTAGACACATTTACCAATTTATAAACAGTTTAAAGACTTTTGACCTTAAAGTGTTTGGTTTTGACCTATCATCACAGGTGCTGTGCTTAAAAACCATCAAGGCATAACTACGTAACATATATACTTAGAACGGTATGTTTCAACTTTCAATAGCTAAAGTACCAGAATGCTTACGAGTGATCCAAGCTAATAGACGTCGTCTTTAAGCCCTTTGCACGGTGAGGATTCAAACTGACATTTAAAAATATGAGATCTGAAGTGTATGCTACAACACATCTGCAGAAATAAATCATTTCCAGATACGTTATAAATGCACACATAATCTATATCTGCAAATTACTAAATTAGATTGGATATAAAATATAAATGGGAGATTTTGGTGTACAGATTTGAGAGTTACTACACACCTGTGCAAAGCCTCATCATCTGAGAGTTTTCCCTTTGCTCTAAACCAGTACCTTAAACTGCAATTACAAAATAAAATACATAAACGACAACCAAGAAAGTGTGAGAGTAGATGTGGTAATTAAAGTTTATTTATGCTTCCAAGAAAAAGAATCAACCTTGCAGGACGTTTATCATAATTGGTTGAATTACTAGGCTCACAGAACCTTATCTCAATAGGCCATGGATTAAACTTCGTTGTGGCAACTTTATTTCGGTAAGTCCTGTAACATTAAATGTAGTTGTTACAAACCTTATAAGTGGTATTAGATCTACACACAATGATAGATGGCACATTCAATCCATTGACTTATGGATGAGTAGATTCAGGTGATGTTTCATCGCTAACAGATCATATGGGTAAAATAGAAAAAATAGCTTGAAAGCAACAGGTGACTCCTCAATAGCCACCCAAAGTGTACTTAATGCATCAAACATCCTATTCTTTCTATTCAATTATTCAAAGAGTTATATTATTAGTGGAATAATATTATTTCTGTTATAGTACTAAACACATTTATGTATTAATAAAAGAAAATTCAAGTGCAAGGGTTCTAGGTACCCACAAAAATTCAATTTGATCTAAAACCCTAAACAAACAAACAAGCATACCCGTAAATTCTCACTAATCAGTCAGGGGGGTAGGACAAAGGCACACCTTACCTTTATCCCAATAAAACAAAGAGGCTGCTTCTCTCTATCACCATACTTTTAACTATCTATTATTATGATTTGATCTAAAACCCTATTTGGACCAATTTCCTGACCTGCTGCTTTTCCCACGTTTGCACCATAATGTAACATGTACAAAGAAATGGAATCCACCTGGGAAGACGAGGATCAGTAAGACGCCTCTCCCGTAAATCTTCCATTGATAAAAGCTGCAAACATCAGGGTTAAAGAAAATAAAAATTTTGACTAGAACCAGTCAACAAGTTTGTAGCAATGTAATTCTGGTACCAATTCTGGATCAGGGACAGCTGGCATTGACGGTAACTGGTGATCAAAGCCTAGTTCTTCCTTCTGTATAATATCAATCCATGCTTGATTAATATAACTGGAGAAATAATAATATGTGCTTATGCAACTAGCATTTTGCATTGCAAAAAAGAAAAAAATGAAACTAAGATTGTCGTCCTGAACTGTTTGACGTAGACATAATTAAAAAGTCTAACAAGAAAGGAAGCATAGAACTGTGGACCCTTAAATAAAAATGTATACTTATTACAAAATCATATAAACATGCATACATGGCTAGAGATGAACCTCCAATTAAAAAATCTTTTCAAATAAATAAAATGTTGTGTTTAGTCACAGGTCACTTCTTCCACTCTTAGATTATCTATTTAACTTCTCAGTAACATTTACCATGATTCTTGTGAAATGTGAATGCACCAATCACCATTAGACACCCACTTAAAATAAAAAAAAAGGGAATTATCACAGATGTTTCTAACTTTGTCTGGAATGGTAATAAGGTACCTGAAGTGCCCCATTTGCGGTGCATACATATAATGTATATATGTGTGGACCCTCAAGAGGCCAAAATAAAAGTTCACTGATTTTAACGTTATTTTACTTATTTTGTGAAAATAAAGTTAAAAGTATTGGGATTAATTAACTTTAAACGATAACTTTGAGCCGGGGACTCCTTCGGAGCAGCCTCTCTATCCCAAATGGGATAGGGGTAAGGTTTGTGTCCATCCTTTCGCCCCAGACCCTACTGATAAGTGGGAATCTACTGGGTAAGTTTGTTTGTTTGTTTTGTTTACCTGAAATGATGCAATCATTGTGAATACCACCTTTCCCTTTTGTATTGCATCTATCCTTCGGGTAGCAAAACTATTACCATCACGTACACGATGAACATGATATATAATTGGAACTGCAAGCATATACATATATCATATTAAAGCCTTCAATTTGTTGGATATTCATCAAAAATTATATGTGGGCACTCTACTGCTACGAAATCAAATTTTGATGAAATAAAAAGGTGCCATATTTAAGTAGAGGGTGTGTATAATAAAAACCATATTTAAGTAGAAAATTATGAAAACTGCATAAACAATTTCGTGGCAAGATGTAATGGGAAATTCAGAGAGAGAGAGAGAGAGAGAATGAAGTATGTGGTTACATAACCACATTATGTGTCACAGTTAAAGGTACGTGTTTATGTGGTTCTCGTGGTTTTCTACTTAAAACTAGTTTTGTATTGAACCCCCCTCTCCCTCTCCCTTTCCCTCTCTGTGTATACAATGGTTACACAATATACAGCATCCATGATAACAGTCTTTAAAGCTAAGAGTGTTGCTCATTATCCAAAAGGTTGAAGAACAAGAATTACTTTCAAGATCCCCAATCAAAAGAAAGTAAGCATGTAAGCTATGAACTATCTTGAGTGAGTCAACAGTTTTTGATGCTGCAGCCAATGCCTGCGTATGTAAGTTGTAAATTGTAATGCACTTATATTATTTAATATTCTTTAGCTAAATGACTAGAAGCAATAAAAAAATGATAAATAGCAAACAAGTGATTAAGATCTATAAAATATTGGTCTGCAGATAACTATTAGATAATCTAATTACTGGTAGAAATCAGATGCATTTTTTCTTATATGTCACATTTGAAAATCAAATTCTTCTTCTGACTGTACAATGATTAGGCAATATTTTATATGATTGTCAATTGGGATTTACAAATAAGTAAGACTACCATTTTCATAAGTGTACCTATCTGTTATAAGTTTGACATTTCATTAAAGAATGAAAACAATATGTAAACTACTGATAAATAATCTAAAATACCTGTCCAATGAACTGTCCTCCAAACACTTTGCCAAATTGTGGAGCTTCAGGCAACGTGATGCCTTTAAATATGTTGACCTTTGTAGAAATCAGGATAAATATAAGTTATTTTGTTTAATGAACATATAACAGGGAGAAGCTATTCATTGAACATGATAATGCTAAAAAGCCTAAAATCATAACAAAATCAGTAATATTCCACATTTAGCATACATACTTCTATAGGCTCAAGATGCAATATGCTCTCGACAAGTGGGCATGTTTCAACAGTTTGTTCAGCACTCCATATTGATTTTGACTGCAACAAATTGCATTGCTCATTGGAAGCAGTAAGCAGGTCAGCTGTCACAACATCGGATATCAGAATCCTTGAGCAGATAATTCATTGGATACCATCTAAAGACACATTTCATGACAAATAGTGGCGAAAAGAGGCGGGTCTATTAGAAAGGTTACTGGTTGTTAACCACTTAACCCATAACATAATTTGTCCAAATTGTTAAAAAAAAGTTATTAAATAAAGCGTGTTAAACAAGATTACAAAATTATACTACTACTTCATTGAAATCTAAATGTACAAAACGAAAAGGAGGTTTTATTTTATGCATATAAAAATACACTTTAGGAGAATTTTGACCATTTGACTCATTTCCTTTTCAACCGTCTCTTTTTGACTTGTTCACAATAAAGCAACCCATTCAAATGTGTAACAGGGTCAAAATTGTGACCTCTACTCCAGACTGTCATTTAAGGAAAACTTAAACATATAAGGGACGGAAATTATCCACAACGAGAAATTTTTAAAGAGAAAAACAATATTATGCAAGCACCTTAGTGAGAGCAATAATATCTGCTTGCTGCAAAGAAGCTGTCACACCTGAATACATTTGAGAAAATATTTAAGTACTCTTAAGGCTTCAAGGTTGTGTATCTACATTACAAAAACATTCGTAAGATCCCATTAGCATGAAGCATCTGAAACACTATGTATAACTTTTGCAGGCATATGTACATGAAACTTAAAAGCAAAATATCATTGATCTATATGCCAACAGTGTAACAGGTTATCATGGAAGATTTACATTAAAATAGGATTTAACCAAACTATTGATGTTTATAATAACTGTGATGAGAAAAAAGAAACATTTTATTATTATAAGCAATAACATGATCATGAAATGTGAAGCTTTAACCATTGCCAAAGTAGTCATAACGCTTAAGTTGGAACTCTGGCCTATTGTGCTCATCTGCATGAATATATCCAGATACCTCTGCCTGCAGAATTCGGTTAATCATACCATAAAAATCTAAAATCAGATATGCATTTAAATTATAAAATAACAAATCACAAGTTTCACAAGAGCAAGGTTACCTCGCCTTCCCATATGAAGTAAATTCCATTTCCAGCCTCTCCCTCTCGAACAACATACTCTTGGGGATCTTAAAAAGAGGGAATTAAAACATTTAAGAAATATTTATTTGTATATTGTTATACATGTCCGAAATTAAGAACGCAATCAGGATCATCATCTTGAAGATAATATAGTATTTTAGATTAAACATGGCTAATTTGATTAATCTAAATTTCACAGTTACATTGAAAGAAAATCCTGAATATTAACATTCTCTGATTCAGTGATCATCAGAACATCAAATTAACCAACACGATGTCAGTCAAAACATGACCATAGTCTTCAAATTTAATGCTACTGTTCTGGTAAATTATTGAACATCTAACCATCAAATTCCTATACAAAACTCATTAGCATAAATAAAACTTAATACCATAATGTTTAACAATAACAACTTGTGCAATTCTCCGGAGAGACGAACTAGGAAGCCGCTGCAGCAACGGCACGCAACCCAAAAACTCGATCACTGTTCATCAAATTTCATCGTATACACGAACAGAATCAACACAATAATTCATATTACATTTAAATTGCAAGAAATTAGGGTTTCGATGTTGCGTGGAATCGTTACCTGCTTCCGAGTTTAACATGTTGAACGTTCACCACAACTTTGCAGTGATCTGGGGACCAACCTATTTTTAGGAATTTTTTTCGTCCGAGTGCGGGAAAGATGATCAAGAAAGAGATCCAATCGGACGCGACCGTATATATTCACCAAATATTTTTTTTTTTTTGAACGGCTTATATTCACCAAATATTGAATCACGTTTATTTTTGGGACATTACATAACGGCCGACGGCGTACGCTCCGACCATGAAATTTCATAATTAACCTTATGATATTTATAAAATAAACTTTTTGATTTCAAATGTTTTAACTTAACGTTCTATATTATATATAATAATAATGAATATCTCTTTAATCTATTAAATTTTTGCCAACTTGTTATTTTTTTATTAATTTGTTTTTTACAATAACTTTTTAAACTTCTTAAAAAATAAATTTGTGATTGTGTTTGAACCTTTTGGCCATCCGGATATAAATTTTGTTAAATAAGAACATGTATATAAAACAAGTTATATTTTTTTGTGTTGTATGTTATATATCTAATTAGTATTGTGAAAAATAATATTGTTACCGATTAAAGAGTGATTTTGTTGTTATATAAGTATCTTGTATTTATGTATCGGTCTCCATAACAGAGTCATCGCAACTTTTATGTTTCTTTTATGTCTTTAGTCATTTTAATGTCGATGACGCAACGCATATAACGAAGTTCGTAAAGGAGCCGCATAATGACTAATAGTCATAAAATGAGTCATATAAAATCAGATCGAATTGGTTAAAGATATTAAAACGTAGACAAAAAAAATATTATGGTTGCACATTGTGGTTTAAAAAACATAAAACGATAATTTAACATGAAAATCACAATAAAGTAAAAAAAGACACATTATATGATGTGATGTATTTGCAAACTTTATTACGCATGTTGTGTTTGTGACATTAATGTGGCTAATTCATACCTATTATCTACTACTCTCTATAAGGCTACTCCTCACGGGGCGGGAAACCTTATGTGCAAAGGTCATGCAAGGGAGTAGTTCATCGGAAACCATTCCTCTCAAATATACTTAGATAGAAAGTGTTACACAATGTTTAGACATTATCCATCTCGTTCTTTTAATGTAATATGTTACAAAATTGATATAACTCGTTTAAAAATTAACGAATAGAAGTTATAGACGCAATATCAAATTACATAATCCAACAAAAAAAATTAAAAACACACCGACTCAATATAAATCAAGAAAAAAGATATACATACTATATGGATAAACTATAAGCTTTATAAATCTAAAGTAATTAAAGTACTATTTTATAAATGTGATAAACTAGTTCTGAAAATTTTAGTACCTAACACACACTAGGATATCTGTTATGGCAAAACTGCCAACACTTCTAATCGAGAATAATTGTTGCAACCTTTGTTATTTTAATGCAAAATCCAAAAATATAAATAAAACCATATTGGAAGACATGTCACACGCAACTGAGGGGGGTTTGGTTGGATTTGAATAGGTCTGAATCCGAATGGTTCATATTCAGAACGTTTGTTTGGTGGGAAAAAACACATCTGAATGAGGTATAAGGTCTGAATGAAAAGGAAACCCTCTCGATCGGCCGCCCCATCTCAATAGCCCCTATGAAAACCGCGGATCTTAGCCGCTCTCCAAATTTCGAAGGTCAACGGGGACGATTCGAAGGTCAACAAGATGATTCGAAGGTCGACGGGGACGATTCGACGGATTGAAGGAACGATTCGAAGGACGACGGGACAATTCGAAGGTCGACGGGGACGTGTTTGCGCGACGGGGTGGCGACGGGTGGGGCTGGGCAGCTTTAGGGTTTTGGAGCTGACGATGGAGGCTGAATCGAGGTCGACGGTGGTGATGACAGTGGATGGCGATGACGAGATGCTGGGTGGATGGTGATGACGAAGGAGAGAGGGGCTGCGAGGAGCTGTGGGCGGAGACGGGATGCGACGGGTGGTGGGCTGGGAAACCTCAATGCCTAGGGTTTTTAAGGGAAAAAAAATCAATTCAGATATGCAACTAAACAGTTAACCGTTCAGACCCTTTTAACTATTCAGACATCTTAACAATTAAGCACTTAATAATTCAGATCCAACCAAACGGCCCTTATACACCCTTGAAAAATTTAAAATAACATAGTTAGAAATATGGATTAGGTGCAACCTTGAAACTAGACCTTCGGCAATAGCTCGATCCTAGCTAACAAAATACAAATAAAAAAAAAACATATTGTGAAGATTGTCACTTAGTCTTAAAACCTGAACATGTACTTTGATATAAAAAGTTGTATTCGGTCATAAAAGCAATTTGTCACTAATATGTAAGAAAAACACACATCTTTATAAAAGTGAGCATTAAAAGGACCTATTATAAACATAAACATAAAGATAAATACACGACAATAAAACAAAAAAGAAAAACTAAATTAAAATATTAAAAAAGTTGTAAGAATTTTTGTTGTGCATAAACTAAACTATCCAAACTTTTTTAGGCTAAAATAAAAGAAAAATAAAACAAAACTTAAATATTTATGACAAAAATTAAACTTTTATGACAAAAATAAAAAGACACAAAAAAAATTTGTAAGAAAATTTTTCAAAGCTAAAATAATCAAAAGTTAAATCAATCAATCTTCTTTTTAGCAAAATGAAAAAGAAAAAAAATCTTGTATATAAAATTGACATGCTCAAACTTTTTAATCAAAATTTTACCATTCATACTTGTATGTCAAAAATGTAAAAAAAAAAACAAAGATTTTTATTTAAAATTGATATACTTAAACTTTTGGGAAAAAATGATAACTTATTATTAAAAAAATCATTGTCGAAATAAAAGAATCAGTACTTGTTCATGTTTTTAACATATATAATAACACTAGATTAGCATCCCGTGTATTACACAGGTTGAATAAAAATTAATAAGTATTCAATAATACAAATTTAAAAATTGTAAATGATTTTTTGTTTTAATATATGTATAACATTACACAGAAAATAAAATAATAATACTTTATTTTAAAATTCCTTTTCAAAGTTTGTTTCTAAACGTTTCATTTTAAAAAAGTTGTTTTTAAAAAGTGTCATTTTTTACAAAATAATAATGCCATCTTTTATTATTAAACAAATTGATAAAGAAAATAATAAATAGTTAATAATAATGACTTATAAATTATAAAAAGATATCATCAGTTATAAATTTTTGGAAGGTTTTCTTATTTTATAATAATTTCATTTTTTAAAAGTGTGTTTTTAATATTAAAATATTTTTATTATATTAAGAATTCCTTTTTAATTATAAAAGGTACGTATAATATAATTCGTATTTAATATTATTATGTAATATTTTTTGTTAATATCAAGAATTTTTTTAATTGAAAAAAGTATAAAGAATATATAAATACTATTTAATAAATTTATGTCTTTATGAGGAGAGAGAAACGGGAAATGTAGTGTGATGATAACCTAGATTTATGACAACCTAGATTTATGACAAGCTTTCCCTAATTGTTTTGATTTATTAAGTACTATGTTAGTATCTCGTGTATTACAAATGTTAAATACAAAAAAAAAATATAGTCATTAATGAAAATCTTTATAATATAAGTCAATTTTTTAAAATAAAATATGATTAAAAATTTTGAGAAACTTAATACTTTAAATAATAAAATAATAATATTATTTTTTTCAATGTTAGTTTTTCAAAGTTTGTTTTCCAAAAATTTTATTTTAGAAAACCGTTTTCAATATTTATTATTTTATAATAATTTTTCTTTTGAAAAAAAGTATTTTTTATATTAATATATTTTTGATGTCGTAAAAAATATTTTCAATTTAAAAATGTATAAATGCTTATTCAATAATTAATATTATTATTTAATCTATGATGCATTAAATAAGAGAGAAAAGCGGGAAAATTATTGTGAGAATAGCTTAGATAAATGACATGTGTCCTCTTTTATTTTGATTTATTATATATAATAGATTGTTAATTAACTAGAACCATTTTTATCAGATGTTGAGAATATGAGATTGATTTTTTTTTTTTACTATTCAATAAAATCTAAGGTTTTAAAATGAAGAATTCACAAACATGGAAACGAGTATCCACACTCTTCGAATATTTGATTGTTAATAGTTTTTGTAAATCCAACATATGCCACCTTCCACGTGACACAACATTAAATGTCGTATAGTCACGTTTTCTTCTTCAAGACCCCACCTCCCTCACCACGTTGTCGTTATTTATTTCACTTGTTATTTATAGTCAGACGAATTTTCTGGATGACAAGAAACCAACATAATATAATATAAACTAGATTATTACCCCGTGTATTACACGGACTGAATATAAAATATTAAATAATTATTAATAAAAATTTAAATTTTTTGTTGTAAATTAATTAAATTACATATTAATGAGTATTTTAACTCATAAAATAATAATTAAGATTTTCAATAACTAAAGAATAATATGTAACATACTTGTTTTGTAAGAATAAAAATTCTTACACCAAATGATGTTAAAAGTTCATTTACTTTTCTCTCAAAAACTAATTGATACAAATCAAGGAGATAATTTACAAATTATATAATTATTAAAGTTAGAAGACTTAATTTGAAAATATCATTAAACATTAATAACTAAAGTTTATTTTTTCCTAACATTTTTATAATTTTTGGTTTGAAGTAAATATTTTTTAAGCACTCCGTTAAAAAAACATCATTTGTTTATAAAATTCCATTATTTGTAAACATTATTTATGGTTTATTTTATTTTTTTAAAAAATTGATTTTTTATTGAACTTTTATTTTATAAAAATACTACCATAAAATATTTTTCTTACTTTTATAAATTTTTTTAGAAAATATCATATTTTATAAAATTTTTAAGTGTGTTTTTTTAATAAAAATATTTTATTTTTAATTTATTAAAAAACTATTTTCTTGCATGAAAAAGACAAATAATATTGTTATATATTAATATTATTATAATTATAAGTATTTAATATGAGAGAATGTAATTAATTAAAAATTAATAGGATAGAAAATTGAATAAGTTGGTAAAAAAATGACAAGTGGCAATAAACACATGAGAAGTTAACAAGTGTCAAAATTTTAATTTTTGTTTATTAGAATAGAAAGATTATAAAATAGGTTGATCAACACAAAATATATTTTTTATTTTTATTAAAAGAAACATTCTAAATCTTTTGATCAAATAATTAGTGGCTTAGATTGATTTATTGTTGCTTTTGAAACCAAAGGAAAGTGTTTATGTTAGAATAGCAAAAGAGGGAATTTGGTACAAATTTTGTCATTTCATATTTTACAATACAATAAGTTATGGGTATACAAAGTGTCGTTGTTACAACTTTTAATATCACCATTATATAAATTGATAAAATTATAGTTTTTGATGTTAACATATTCTAAATGATATAATAACATATAACAAAATATATAATCATAATATAAAAATATAATATCAACGCATTTTATAAATATTAACTTTTGTATAATACAACTTATTAAAACCTTTTAAAGATGTGACTTTTTTTTTTGCATTATGCAATGCTATATTTATATTGAAAATGATTAAATCCTTCATTTTATGATGTATTTTTTAAAAATAAATTATATAAAAGTGATTTGAGTTTGAAAAAATTGGTTTAACTTTAAAAAGTTAATTGATTGCGGAAAATTCTTACTTTTACCATTTTCAACAATTAATGCTTATGTACACATGTTGTTATTTTAGTGGTTCCTAATTTTTTATAAAAACTTTACTTTACTTTATACCCGAATTTACACAAATACATATATCATTATTCAAATGTGAACTAGGAACAAATTATTCAATGAAATTTAAATCAATTGGTTGGGACGAGACAATCTTAAAGATTTTCCAATATAAAGTTTATTGGTAGAGGTCTTACTTTTACAACATGTTCCAAGTAAGTCATAGGTTTTACCACAATAGGTTTTCGAACGGCAGGCTTCCTTTGAAATTGTAGGTGAGCCAGGTCAATAGCATTGCTTGCGTTTCACACGGGCGCGGGTGACGTTTCATCATTGAGTTCACTCAGTTGACTAGGCTTAGAATGTAATTGTTCGCCGTTCAGTAAATTAATTCAATTTTTGAATTTGAACATACTTTAATCTTTGTGATATCTAATACTGTGATCGTAGTCACATGTATTTTACACCAACGTTTATAAATGCACAACATACATGTGAAAATAATCACGTTTCTCATGCGATGACATCAAAAGCTGTGCGATCAATTATCACATACATGAATTATTCTTTTAGTGATCCCACTTAACCACCAATGTTGTCTTGTCCTAGTGGTAAGAAGTAGGTATGAGAAAGTGATAGAAGACCCAGGTCCTGCGTTCGATTCTTGATCCCACCCGATTTTACCAACCTTCCACCGTCATGCCTTTAGGCGGGTGCTTGAGTCGGGTATTCCCCGGGAATTAGTTGCTGGTGGGCTAGGGGCTCCGTTCGGCTGGACTAGTGGCCAGCTTTGGCATCCTTTAGCCATTAAGGGTCGCGTACGAAACACCTGACAGTTGATTAGTTGGCTGTTAAAAAAACAAAGCGATCCCACTTAACCTCCCCACCCCATAAAAGTGTGCCATTTTCTTCATGGTGCACAACACCACTCTCTTTTTTGTCCAATTCACATCTAAGCACTTTTATCAATTTCTTCTTGTTTTTTTTTTGTTTGTGGGTTTAAGTGGTGTCCAATACTCCAATGTAGTTGTTATTAGTTATCTTTGGGTGACTTGAAAGGAAGAAGATCATGGGCTTGCATTTGATTGCTTCTTTAAAGACTCTTTTGGCCTTGGATTCCATCTTTTCTGAACCAAGTCATTAACTTCTGAGTCAAATATATGTTTATTGGTCATTCTGTTTTCATCATATCCAATTTTGTGAGACTTGAGTAAGAGGCATATGCTCTAAATGAAGAAAGAAGTACACAAAGGTATATATGACATAGAAATTGATGGCATGATTCAGAAAATCATGGACTTTGAGGCCAATAAGTCTTTAAAGATGCAATTCGGTGTGAGCCCATGATTTTCTTCGTTTCAAGATGGTGTGCACAAAAGCATCAATGTTTTCATTTTTATTTTAATCCTTTTTATTTTTATTGTACCCTTGATGTTGATTATGTAGTGTTTGTTTGTGAGAATGTCTCTTGTAACTGCTGTTAAGTTCTTATAAATCATAATGAATAATAATTATTTCTATGTAAATATGTCAAATGTGTCATATATAACTTTTTATTGTGAATATATATGAATAACACGTTACACTAGACTTTGTTATACGTTGGCATTTTTTTTCACCATGACACAACCCTCTAAATTCATTATATTTCAATGTTCTCGTAAATATGACATAATGAAATGTAATTTAGAATTTTATGAATAGGGACGCAAGGAAATTATCAATCTATTATTGTTATTATTAGTTATGTTTTTAAATAATCAACTTAAATAAAAAATAATTATTTGTTCTTTTGGTTAAATTCTTGTTAGAATGTTAGCCCCTTCTTTTAATAAAATTTTGGCCGTTCAAAAAATAAAAATCAAAAATAATTGAAGTTAGTTAAGGGTGATAATTGACAATTCTTCATCGCACTCCATTTGATTCTCATTGTCATTTTTCACTCAAAAGTTGAGCTGTGTTGTGAAGATTCCCAAACTTTGCACAAAACTGTCAATTATTCGTATTTCCTACTAGGAAATTTTGATATTGCTATATATAATTACTAGTAGTGTATAGTATTAGGTAATTATATATATAAAATAATATGCATAGTAAAATAGTGAATAACACACATATATATAGAGTTTGTATCATGTGAAACCTAATCTTATAAGATAAAACTTTTAAACTCTATATGAGTCGTTCATTTGAAATATTGAAAATAAACATGTGGTCCATATTAACATACATTAAAATTGGTTTGTTTATTCAAAACCTAATTTTATATTCAGGTTTAATGCAGGCGTCTGTTCCATATAATGACGTTTTAATAATTTAGACTTGTACCACCAGAAGTTTTTTTTAACTTTGAAATAATAAACATAGTTGATAGTATTAAATTTGAGAGATTTGCTTATAAATTTTGTTTTTATTAAATTTGAGAGATTTCCTTAAAAATTTGGGTTTTTGTTTTAATTAAACAATTGTTGCACGTGACTATGTGAGAAAGATTTTGAGAGTATTTTTTTCTAATATTTTTGTAACATATTTGTGAGGATTTTGTATAATTTTATGTTTTTATGAAAAATTGTATATAATTCATGATGAGATTTTGATTTTGCTATGCAACATATGTTTTTGCAAATGATATATAATACCATTCTCGGAAGTCACCTGTGATAACCCGCCGCAACGAGCGTAGAGTTAAACCTAGTTATATAATTATTATATAATTAAAATACATGAAAAATGATAGTAATAATATTATTATTATATAGTGAGTGGTCATATTTTTTATTATATTATATAACATATATATATATTATATTATTTAAGTGTCCGATCCATTTAATGACGTTTTGAAAATTTAAACTTAGATTATCATAAGTTTTTTAACTTTAAAATTAGTTAGTAAACAGAGATAAGGCCATAAAGATGTTAAATTTGAGAGATTTTCTTAAATATTTAGGTTTTTCTTTTAATTAAAACGATTGGTTGTCGGTGAGACGGATTTTGTGAGTAATTGTTATTTTTATAACATACTTGTGAGGATTTTGTATGATTTAATGTTTTTATGAAAATTTTCTATATAATTCGTGATAAAAGACTTGATTCTAGGGAGTGTACCATGATAACCCGCCGCAACGCGTGGGGAGGATAAACCTATTTCTTATGATATGGTGGTGCCTAAATGGCTAAATCTACATTTTCACATATGACAAAGCTATGGTCAAAGTTATTGTAAGCAAGTTTAATTCGCATTTAGAACAATTTTTTTAGGCTACCGACCCGTTTGTTTGTGGCCGCGTTTTATATGGTCATATCGGGAATTTTTTTAAATAGGGTTAATTATAAAAATATGGTTACAATGGGTGTTGGAATTTATTTTTCTTTCACAAATGGGTCTGCCTCCATTAGTAGTGGCGTTTTTAGAGGAGAGAGAGTAAGAGAATGCAGGGTGTCAGGTCATTCACGCATTTTCACCTAAAACTCCACTGCTAGTGGCGTTTTCAGTACATCAGTACCGTACCCTCAAGTTAAATGCCACTGCTAGTGGCGTTTTCACCTTAAATGCCACTGCTAGTGGCGTTTTCAGCAATCTACCGTACCCTCACATGAAAACTCACCTTTTGAGTCATTCACGCATTTTCACCTAAAACTCCACTAGCAGTGGCATTTAAGGTGAAAACGCCACTAGCAGTGGCATTTAACTTGAGTGTACGGTACTGATGTACTGAAAACGCCACTAGCAGTGGAGTTTTAGGTGAAAATGTGTGAATGACCTGACACCCTGCATTCTCTTACTCTCTCTCCTCTAAAAACGCCACTACTAATGGAGGTAAACCCATTTGTGAAAAAAATAAATTCCAACACCCATTGTAACCATATTTTTATAATGAACCCTATTTTTAAAAAAAATTCTCATCTCGGTTAGTCGTTTATTGAGGAGACATGGGAGTTTATCACGTAGCTGAGTTCACACGGTAATAAAAAAATCTATTGTCTATGATATAAGCTTATAAAATACATGAGAAAAGTTCAAAAATTTTATTAAGAACAACTCTTTGTTCAATTTCGGAAAAAAAATACTGTTTTATTTTTCAGTGATTACTTTGAATGTTAAAAAAACTTTTAATATAACAAAATCGTAGAATCTTGTGACTAAACTCACGTCTTGTCATTTTTCAATCTATAACAAGATAGTGTTAGTTTAATGTTGCTCCTTTGAGGTTAGATTTAGAGTCATGTCAACGACAAAATTTATGATTTTTTTAGTTTTTTTTTTTTGAACGGCTTATATTTTTTTAGTTAGGGAGTGTTCAAAAAAAATCCGTATCTGAATCCGAAATATCCGAAAAAATCGGATATCCGAAAGTTCGGATATCCGGAATTTCGGATTCGGATACCTGTTTTGAAAATTTTCAGATAGTTCGGATATCCGATATCCGAAATAGTTTTTTATTTCGGATATTTTTTCGGATATTCGGATATTTTTTTCGGATAATTTTTCGGATATTCGAATATTTTTCGGATATTTCGGATAATTTTAAGATATTTTTCGGATATCTGGATAGTTTTCGGATATCTGAATAATTTTCGGATATTTGGATATCTGAAATATATATTTTTTAATTTTTTATTTTTTTTTTCCTGATTTCGGATATCCGAAAATGAACACCCTTAGCTGTGTGAGTTGCTTCTCTAAAGAGACGTACACTTTAAAACTCTTTGAAAATGGATATTTTTAAAAAGTATATAATAAAAATTAGTATGTGTACTTAAAAATTTAAAACATACTAAAAATTATTTGTTAAAATATTTAGAAACAATACATGAGAAAATAAACTAGTGTTATTTAGCTAAGGGTGCTCAAATGTTCGAATATAATTTTATTCAGTTTTGAAATTTTTTGCCTATAAACCTAACAAATCCAAATTAAAGAGATGTATACCCGAAATGAATTCAACCAATTTCAATTTGTATCGATTTATACCGGATGAATGAGATGATTTAGGAAGATGACGATACATACAAGATAAAGTGACAAAGTTTTAAGGGATATGAATTCAACACTACAACAATCAAATAAGTGGTTTCATTGTTGAAATTGTGATGAGCGAGACGTTGGCAAAGGATGCTAAATGGAACTGCATATTTTCTTATAACACGACATAACAAGTTAGGAGACACCTGACAAAGTGACACTCCATTTTGGAGTTGCAAACTTCAACACGGAATAAGACGTCGTTGTCAAACAAATACACTTATGATCAAACGTCTAACAAACCGTGACGTCCACATGGTAAAAAAAAACAACAAAGGAACGAAGGATGCAATCTTTTACCATCAACGAACTACAAAGAATCCGCTAGAGAGCATACCAGAGTCGATAAAAAATTTGTCAATATGCAATAACAAACATAATACAACAATAACCTAAAATTGTTGTGAACTTCAACTAATCACATGTTTTAAATTACCAATAAGACGAATAAGATGAATCTTTCTACTATAATAAAAAAAAATGTTATTTTGTCACTTGTCATAACATTCATAATCTGTTGTCATATGATGATTAATAAGACAATCACATTTATTAAGTGCAGTTAATTTAATTGATTGATTTTTATCAATACAATAAATTATTCAAATTTTCAAATAAATCAATATTTCTACCATGGGAAAAGATAAAATGAAAACCACATCTCAATGAGAAAACCGCGAAAACCATCCAAAAATCACGTAAAAAGAACGTATTTTTTTTGAAACTTTTTTTACATGTTTGTAACACTATTGGACACATTTAAAAAAAAAAATAAAAAAAAGGCCGACCAAATATTTTTAAAAAAAAATTTATAAACCCACGTAAAACCTACGTAACAAAACGTAAAAATAAAAAAAATTTTACGTTTTGTTACGTAGGTTTTACGTGGGTTTATAAATTTTTTTTTTAAAAAAATATTTGGTCTGTGTTTTTTTGATTTTTTTTATAAAAATGTGTAAAACAGTGTTACAAACATGTAAAAAAAATTTCAAAAAAAAAACGTTTTTTTTACGTGATTTTTGCATGGTTTTCACGGTTTTCACGGTTTTCTCATTGAGATGTGGTTTTCATTTTAACCATACCCTTTCTACCATTTATTAAAAATATTAATTTAGCTCATTAATTATTAGTTGTTTCAATATTTAGCTACCAAACATGTTGACAATAAATACACAATTTGCTTCTATTTACACATACTGGGTGGGTTTGCACTTAAACCATCCAATATTTACATATGGTCAATTATATGTAGTAAGATTATAAACAGAACACAAAAATGTTGTATATAAAAAAAGGATTCAACAATTTATTAAATTTTGCTGTAATTTTTCATAGTAACTTATTTTATGTTACAATATGTAATGTTAGTTATTTAAATTATTGCATTTTTGTTAATTTTTCGTATTTGTTATTCAACATGTGTATTACACGGGTTTATAACCTATTACATATTATATAAAAAAAACATAATGTGTAACAACTAACAAGGTGTGTTTTTTTAGTTTTGAAATAATTAAAATATGTTTTATGATTTCTCTTTTTAAATTTATAATTGTTATAATCTATAGCATGCTAATGTGTGCGACTTGTAGTTGACGACATTAGCTGTTTATGTGATACTAGGTTATAGACCCGTGTAGTACACGGGTTTGCGAATAAAAAATAATGGGATTTTATAATTATGTCTTCATGAATTTATGTAATTAAAATAATTTTATTGTATCTTTTTAAATTTACATGATTATATTAATACTAATAATATTTGTTATACCTTTTTTTATACAGAAAAACTTTAAAGATAAAAATTTATTTTATAAAAAAATAAAAAATTTATTTTTATAATTTAATTATATTATTTACTAAGTTAAATAAAACTATTAATATTTAATAGGATATAGAAGATAAAAAAAGACAAAATTTAATAAAAACACGACATATAAATATTTATGATGAGAGAGATGTGGGAAAAAAATCTTTAAGTGGCATAAAATGTTGACAAGTAGCATATCAAAACATTTATTTATTATATAGTATAGTATAGATATAGATATAGATATAGATATAGATATAGATATAGATATAGATATAGATGTGGTAAAACAACCATCAAGCCTATTATGAGATGAAAATTCCTTATTTCAATTTATTTATACTCTAAATGATATTTGAAAAAAAAAAAATTAAAAAGAAATATATAGCGAAACATTGAAGATCGTAAAAAGACGAATAGCGAATTGAGTTTTTTTTTTTCACTTAGTAAACAAATATAGTTGTTAAAAAAATTAGATTAAAATTTCATAAATAAAAATGTTTGAGCATTACCATTTTCAAAAGAAACAATTTTATAGTAGTTATAAGCTAAACACATTATAATTTTAATCTTAAAAAAAGTAATGATTATATATTTATAATATAAAAATATATTTTTATTATAATCTATCTACTTCAATAAAAAAGTATCGTGTCCTGTTGAAATATATTTTTCCTGCCTTTCTCTTTTTGAAAGTACTAATATTTTTTAGCAAATAAATTATATAATTAAATATTAAAAATCTTCTAAATATAATAATGAATTATTTACTAAAACTTAAAAAACTATAAGAAAAATTCGTTCATATCTTATTTTAAAATATAATTTTATAATTATTATATACTTAATATTTATTGTTATGTATAAGTTTTAGATATCAATAAATTTTGTTTTATCAAAAATTGATAAATCCTTACGTAAAATATTGTTTATAACATTTCAGATTTTAAGTCACGTAATATATAGGTTTTTAAGTTAATTAAATATATATAATTTATAATAAAAGGGTAAAAATTTTGACACTTGTCATATTCTCAAACTACTATTATCACTTGTTACATTATTATTGTCCTTTGTCAATTACTTATCATTCCATTTATCTCATATTAAATAATCATATTGTCTCTCTAATTAAATAAAATTTTCGTCTTATTAGATAATTATAATAATAAAAACTAACATTATTTATATTTTTATAGTAAAACACACTTAATTTTTTTTTTATAAAATACGTCAAAATTTTCTAAAAATAAAATGTTTTTAGAGCAAGAAATATTTTATTTTCAAAAAAACAAAATTTATATAAAACACAAGTATCTTATAAAATGATTTTACTAAAAATAAAATGAGTTTTAAACAATGAGAATTTTTATAAGCAAATTATGTTTTTTAATTTATTTAAATGATAGAGAAAGTAACACTTTTGGTCTATTATGTTTAACGCTTTTTTTAAATTGAGTTGTTTACCTTTAATTTATATAAAAGTTAATTTTTAATATAATACAAATTGAAGTTTTTAACGTCAGTTATTTTAAAGATATCAATTGTTACATATCATAAGGCCATGTATCATTTGTATAGTGATTAAAGCTTTTAATTATTTTTCTATTAATTAATATATTTATTAATATGCCAAAATATCAATTTATAATTGCTAAATTTTAATTATGAATTATTTAATATTTTAAATTATATCCGTGACACTTTTAATAACAAAGTATATAAATATAAACATAGACCAACAAATATATATATATGCAAGTTATGACATGGATAAATCTAAAACCTGATATAAATATAAACTATAAAATGAGACCATTTCATCTGAGCCCTAAATAGAAAGGCCCATCGCCATTTCTGTTCCTATCAAAAACCGATCAGTGCGTTCTTCGTTTTGTTTTTAGGTACAAATGCCAACTTTCTCCGTTTGAGTTCTTCAGATCTTTGCTTGTAATTTCATATTCAAATCCATATTGTTCAATCTCAATTCGCAAAACATTGGCTTATATTTTTTTACGCCATCGATTTTGCCTTCAATTTGTTAGCAAAAACCAAACCCTCCCAATTTCCCCCCTCTGCTTCTAACCCACCATCAAATTCCAAGCTATTGTTGTGTACATATTCATTATAACCCTCATCGGATTAGAGTTAGGTTTTTGGATCTGCGGCTAGTCGATCGATTAGTTTTCAGTTAGGGTGTAGGGAGATTACGGTAGACAGTTCGAAATGAATAATAACTACGCACGAGGAGGAGGGGGAAGGTATCCACCGGGAATCGGTCGGGGCGGTGGCGGTGGCGGAAGTTATCATGGAAACCCTAATTCTAATTTTCAACAACAGAAGAATTACCAACAACAGTATTCGCAAAGGCTACCAGTGCACCAACAGCAGTTTCAACAACAGCAGCAGCAGCAACAACAACAGTGGCTGAGAAGAAACCCTGTGGGAAATGATTCGAGTGCGGTTGCTGAAGTTGAAAAGAGTATACAGTCGGAAACTGCCGACTCTAGGTACAGTCGTGGTTTTATGCTTGAATTTATGTTGTATATTTATATGCATGGTTTGCTGAGTTCTTATGTTATAACATGATGTTGTGTTGTGGTGCTCTGTTGGTGATGAATTTCATGCATTTTTATAACTTGATGTTGTTAAGCCATGGTTTGTGATTCTTGATAGAAGAAGGGGATTCCTTATATTGTGTTAGATTTATGGTTAAGGTGAACATATAGCAGCTGTGTTATAGGGTGGGATCTTTGTAGAACATTCTGTGTTTCTTAGTCTGTTTTGATTCACTAAATTATTTGAATGTGGCCTTTTGGCTTGTTTAACTTGTTCAAGTATTTGCTTAACTTCTAATCTTAAAGGGTTTCTGTTATTTTTGCATTGGTTTTACAAATATCTAGAAGCATTGTTTGATGGCTGTTTTAGCTATAAGGTGGTATATTTTGTGCTGTAATGCATGTCGGATTCAATTTTAAAAATGTGTTTGTTGGCTTTTGGTCATTTTTTTCATTGCAGTTCCCAAGATTGGAAGGCACAATTGAGACTCCCACCAGCTGACACTCGATACAGGACAGAAGTATGTTGTTTATGTTATATATGTTTTCCTGATTTAATTTCGGATGCCTAATTTTGTCTTACATTGATGAAAATGTGCATTGGAAGTAAGAATTTTGCGTACGCATGATATCATGTCTGAGAATATTAACTGAATTCATTTATGAATTTCCATTCACTCAGGACGTGACAGCCACAAAAGGAAATGAATTTGAAGACTACTTTCTCAAGCGTGAGTTACTTATGGGGATATATGAAAAGGGTTTTGAAAGGCCATCTCCCATTCAGGAGGAAAGCATTCCCATTGCACTTACAGGAAGTGATATTCTTGCAAGAGCCAAGAATGGCACAGGGAAGACAGCTGCCTTCTGCATTCCTGCTTTAGAAAAAATCGATCAAGATAAAAATGTCATTCAAGGTTGTAAATTTTAGTATTCTCTAATTCTTTATATTTGATCTATGAAGCATGATGTATGTAGCTTTCATCATAAATTTCTTTCAACCTAGCACACTGTCTAAATTTTGGTGCTTCGTCTAAATTTCTTCTTTTGTAGTTGTTATACTTGTTCCAACTCGAGAGTTGGCTCTTCAGACCTCACAAGTTTGCAAAGAACTTGGAAAACATCTAAACATTCAAGTCATGGTTACCACCGGTGGGACCAGCTTAAAAGATGACATCATGCGATTATATCAACCAGTTCATTTACTTGTTGGTACACCCGGAAGGATATTAGATCTTGCGAAAAAGGGAATTTGTGCATTGAAAGATTGTGCAATGCTCGTCATGGATGAGGTGCAATTTGATTGATTCTGTAATTACTTCTGTTGATAGTAACATGATTTTTTTTAAAGATTAGATTATGCTTTTGGCCCCTGTGGTTTAAGTCCTTTACCATTCTATAAGAACCCTGAATAGAAATGCCCATCGCCATTTTTTTTAGAGTAAATTACGATGAGGTGCAATTTGATTGATTATGTAATTATTTCTATAATTTATCCTTTTAACCTTTTCAGTTATAGGTCGGCCCAAAATTGTTAATTGTTTAAACGATAGGGGCTTTGTTGTTAGAAGATTATATTTTTGGTTGAATAGGTAAAATATACTTAAACCACTAGGGACAAAATTGTAATTTACTCTTTTTTAAAATTTTTTATTTTGCATGTTAGTTAGTGAATTATAATAATCTATGATAATGGATATTATCTTATATCCGTTAGTTTTTTTGCAGGCTGATAAACTTTTGTCACCTGAATTCCAGCCGTCAGTAGAGCAACTGATTCACTGTATGCCCAGGAATCGTCAAATTTTGATGTTTTCAGCAACGTTTCCTGTGACAGTTAAGGATTTTAAAGATAGATATCTTCAAAAGCCGTATGTTATTAATCTCATGGATGAGCTTACACTTAAGGGAATAACACAGTTTTATGCCTTTGTTGAAGAACGACAGAAAGTTCACTGCCTCAACACTCTTTTCTCTAAGGTTCTAGCTTCGTTATTGAATTGCATTTAGAGGTGCTTTTATTTGAATTTTGGAACTGATTATCTGGCTAAGTAATCAGTTATAGTGTTTGGAATGACTGATTCTTCTTCTAATTATCTGATTATCTAGGCTCAATATAATATTACTTTTTATCCCTTTATGACAACCTAATTTGAGAGATCTTTATTTCTTTTTACTGCTTTCAACTAAAATGGGCAAACCTGGTGCATGAGGTTCCTACATGCGTAGGGTCCAGGGGGTTTTGGATCTATTTGGGCTTGAAGTACACAACCTTTGCATTCCTGTGAGAGGGTTGTTTCCATGACTTTGAACCTGTTATCTCTAGGTCACATGGTAGCAACCTTATGGTTGCTCCAAGGCGTTCCCTATCATACCGCTTTCAACTATTTTGCTAAAAAGTTATTCTTCGTCTTTCTATGTCAACATTTTATAATAATCAGAATATTTTAAACGCTTAAACATTCACTTATTACAACTTCAAATAGCATATTATATGTTACAATTGATTTATCTGATTCTGCTGATCATTTGATAGCAAGTAATCACTTTTAAGACACACATTTAATCATCTTTTACTAGATCCTGTTCCACTTATTGGAAGTTTCTCATTCTGGCTCTTATATTTACAGCTTCAAATCAACCAATCGATCATTTTCTGTAATTCTGTAAATCGTGTTGAACTATTGGCCAAGAAAATTACAGAGCTTGGTTACTCTTGTTTCTACATTCATGCAAAAATGCTCCAAGATCACCGTAATAGAGTTTTTCATGATTTTCGTAATGGTGCTTGCAGGAATCTTGTCTGCACAGGTATTGCTGTTTTTTTTATTTATTTTTGCGTTGCACTTGCAGTAATTTTCTTAAATTAATTTGCTAACTTAATTACTCTGTCATTATTTTTTGCAGATTTATTCACAAGGGGTATTGATATTCAAGCAGTAAATGTTGTTATCAATTTTGACTTCCCAAAAAACTCTGAAACATATCTGCACAGGGTATGATTGGAATATTACTGCATGGTTTACTCATTATAGGTGGAAAACAAAATTTTAAATTAATTCATAATGCAGGTTGGTCGATCAGGGAGGTTTGGACACCTTGGCTTAGCAGTAAATCTGATTACATATGAAGATCGCTTTAATCTGTATGCATACTATTTCTTTGTATTTGCAAGAGTTATGGTTTTAAATTTTAAAACAAACTTTCAACAATTTCAGCGGCTTTTTTATTTTCTTATCTCAGGTATAGGATTGAACAAGAACTTGGAACGGAGATTAAGCAAATTCCTCCGTTTATTGATCAGGCTATTTATTGTCGGTGATTGGATCACCTTGACTTTGAAGATGCTAGATGGTGATTGTTGGTGAGTATGATTGTTTAAATATAATTTTGTGAAATTGAAGTGACTTGTGACATGCTGAAGCAATGCTCAAGCAATAATAAGTCATAGTTAATTTGCAGATTAGGCATGTCAATGGGTAGGTGTTACTCTAAATTTGATCCCTATATATGGATCCAACAAATATAAACAATTGATCGATCCATCTGATGCATCTACTCATATTAGTTGGTTAATACACAGGTTCAGCCAAAAAAATAGTTTTATATTATTAATTTTCTCGTCATTTTTTTTAATAATTTTCCCTACCTTTAACTTCTTTCTACTGATCACTCTTTATATCACCCTCTTGATTTTTCCACCATGTCATGCTGCATCTTATATCTTCTCTTTTTCTTTCTACTCAATTTGGCACATTTTAGTAATGAAATTTCTTAACAGTAAATGTGTAAGATCATAACACTGTTATAGTGGAACTATTTTTACATTAGAAATATAGTATAGTTTGATGATTGCATAAATAAAAGTAAAAAGACAAATAGCATCAAGAGGGGGGCTAGTGACATTAAGTCTGAGCGTTAGGCAGAGCTAGACTATCAGACATTCAGACTAACCTTCTACTTTGTATTTGCAGTTAAGTAGAAACTTTAAGTGACTTTTAAAATATACAGATCTATTTTAAGATTAAGTTAACATACAGAATGCGAATTTTAATATTGTACTGCTTTGATAGAAATTTTTTTAAAAGACTACTGTGTTGTTAATATAGTTGGGATTTAAAAAAGATTGCATCTAAGTTGAGAAAAGCTGATTGATGATCAGAAGATCACGTAATTTTCTAAATGTTAAATTCTGTAATTTAGTGGCCCTTAATTAATTGAAGCAGTGAGCTTGATATCCCAGTGTTTACATAAATGGAATTTTATACACTTGCACATAGAAATATATGTCCTAAACCGAGTCTGATTCCTAATCTGCATTGCTACTTTGCTAGTAAATATCTATATATTGTTTTTGAGTATTTTTGAAGAGAATTTGTTGTTTATCTGCTCATTTTGTTTAGACAATGTCTTGATTTAACTAGTTGATTGAATGGTAAACATGTTGCTATTCATTCTAGAATTAGACCACCTAGAAACAAAGGTTATGAGTGAAAAAGTTTAATATATGTACCAGGGTATTCTTCCTGTTAGTTTGAATGCATGTTCTGAACCACGGACAAACATTTAATTGTAGAAGACTAGAATCTGTCCGTCCAAGTTATTTTTCATATTACATGAAAAATGATTGAGAAAATATGATTTTATGGTAGACTGCATATGTTGAATTGTAATGATAGTTTTGGCTATCAAGTTCCCATAAGGTGGACCCTTCGATTTATTTTCCTCCATGTTAAACTATTTACCTAAAAGGGTCCTGGTTTGACTTTAAGAACGTATTACTTTCCAGCTTCCAAGTCAAATTTTAATTCTTAGATATACAGCTTCCAACCACATGGCCAACATTTAATTGCAGAAGACTAAAATAGTAAAATATGTCCACCAAGTGAAATTTAAATCTTATTTATTACATGTGACCTGAATCTTTGATCTACAGAATTGAAGCTGTCAAGTGACATGGATCCTGTCTTGAGGAGTTTGAAGACATTTGTTTACTTTTGGGTTAACATGGTTAATTCACGATGCATAACTGAAGAGTGGTTTCTTTAAGATGTTGGGTTTTTTTTTTTAAAGTTCTGATGAACCAAGTTAAAAAAAACTAAGAAAGGTAACACTGAGTGAATGATGTTTCTGTGTGGGTCAGGAGTTGAACATGTTTTTAGTTGACAAACTACTTGAACACTCGTGTTTCATTCTTGTATTCTGTGTACTTTCTTCGTTCAAGATTTCGACCGCAGTAGAATCCATGAACTTTGAATCAAGTTTTGAAAAAGCCAAGCCAGGCCAGGTGTGGCGCCTTCTAAGTACGTGTTTGTTTTTTTGTTATATATATATGTGTGTCTGTGTGTGTCAATCAATCTAGGCCTGAAGGACGTTGGTGGAATGTAGGAGAAAAAATTGCGATGTTTATTTTGTTTTTGTTTTTTTGTTAACCTTTTGCACCTAAAAATCCCACAGGTATATTTTGTTTGATACAAAAATTTTGCTAATTCTTTTACACGTTAAAGTTTTTTCACATGTTAATTTAAATGAAATTGGCATATGTGAAGGGACTTTAATGTATAAAAATTATTGAGTGACTTTTATATTTGTGTTAAAATTTTTTGGGAGACTTTAACACTCTGTTTCTGAGTTCATTTAAGAAGAGAAAATAAATGAAATGAAAGGAAAGAAGAAACATGTTTGTGTTCCTTAGTTTCATTTAACGAAGGAAGGGAAAGGAAAATAACATATGTTGTGTTCTCGAGTTTCATTTAACGAGGGGAAGAGAGGGAAGTGGAATGATAACTAGGCTAAATTATATGGCTTTTATTTTCTTCCGATTTGGAAGAAAATAGAAGAAAAAAAAATTCCATTTCTTTCTTTTCTTTTTCTTTCCTTTCCTCTCATTTCATTTCTTTTTTTTTTTCCTTTCTATTTTTTCCTTTAATAAACTCAGGAACACAAGGATAAAAATAAACCGTCCTCTATTTAAAATTTTTAATGCGTGTAATACTGTAATAATGTGAAATCGGAAATGATATAAATTTAGTTCCATGTATATATATTCTATTCCCTTAGATTGTGTCAAGTACTGCCAACTATACAATACTAAATGCTGCTTGGGATCTAATTGCAGGAACGTATCTTTGAACACTCTCTTGGGAAAACCAAATGTATGTTATATAAAAAATTAAATTTGAAACATAAAGTCTTGTCAATATATGTTTAAATTAGTAAAACGACATAGAGAGTGAGAGTCAGGGAGATTGGGATTTCTTTAAACGTAAATAATAAATTCACCCATCACAAGCAGTAATAAATTGAACTGTGTAAGGATAAATGCAGGGAAAGCCTGAAAAAAAGAAACAAAGCAATAAATAGTTTTCACTGTGTTTCTTTTCTTTGTTGATATATGCCCTTTTTTCTTTTCTTTTTAAATATTTGATTGGGTTTCATCACGTAAAATGCGTAAACAAATATTAAAGATGTTATACTCTTATGCAGTGTTGTAAAACTCAGCATATGCGGCCAGACACTCGGCCAAGAAGATTTTCTTCAACTCGGTCAATATACTTGGAATTTGTCAAACTAAGGTTTTCGCTATTTTTGACCGATTTTCGTTGTTTTTTACTAGCGTTTTTGTTTTTTTTCACCGACTATTTTGATTTTCACTGTTTTTCATGAAGATATGTTGAAAGATGAGAATTAAATGAATACAATGTCTGTAATTTTATACAAAAAATATTGACTTGACATGATTTAGTTGATAACATCATGAAATCTAATGGTCTTCAAATCTACAACTTGTTCTATCGAAACAACCATATGAATAAAACGTCTAGGTAGCATGTTAAGAAATTTCTTGACCAATTTTGTGTCTTCTATAACCAAGCCAAGAGAAGTGATTTGAGAAGCATACTCAAACAACTTGTTTGCAAAGCTATATACAACACCTTGATGATCCTTCACCTTGATATTTTCAAACTCTCCTACTAGAGATTGAAGTCTTGCCTCTCGAATCCAATCCACACCCAAATGATGGGTTTTAAGAACACCCACATTTCCTTTACGATTTTTAGATTTCCTATTTGTAATATCTGTTCCTTGAGTCTAGTTTGAAACAAAAGAGCCACTGCAACATTATTCTTCTTGGCATTAACAGTTATTCCTTGTTCAATCATATCCCACCTTCCATGAACATTGAAAGTAATATGTGTTCTATAGCCCATAACGTCTAATTTGTGGATGACAACATCGAGGAGAAAAGGAGTTATTCTCCTTGATGGTGACCTCAACTTTACTATTATGTTAGTCGTCTATATGAGATTTTTTTTTTTTTACCGTAAGTGATTGATGTATTTGACCCTTGATTGGTCTTCCTTATGTTACCAACAAAAGCCTAAAACTAGCCACTTGCTTGTTTTTTGAGTTGTCAAATAAATACTCAGCCATCTGATGATATTTTTTCTTCATGGTTGTAAGATCTGCTTTAATTTTGCCTAGCCATTTTAAAATATTGACCTACTTCTTCTTTTTTCCCCTTTGTATCACAATCAAAAGAAATAATAAAAAAAAAACTCTCCATTTTATGTTAATACACAAATAATGAGTCATTATCTTCTTGCATAGCAGCTTCTCATAACCACCCGAAGTTGCTAACTCGTTGTCTTTCTACTCTCAAGTGCTACAACACCAAAAGATGCGTGTATCCTCTGTTGTACATTTTAGTGTAATTGGATGTAAATAAATATTAAAGATTTGGAGGTGCGGAGTGCACACTCGTTTAATATTTCTGAGCTCCTGACCGAGCACGTTGGACAAGGGGCCGCACCCCCTTGCGGGGTCTAAGTGGCAGAGCCTCTAGTGCCAGTCCCTAAACGAAATTGACTTAATTCTTATGAACGAAATTGTTTTGACTCGCGAAGTTACCCGCCAAACCAACTGCCATTAACTGTCAAATGGGGTTGGTTGGTGTTTTAACAGGGAGGACGAATCGCAAAACAATACAATTGAAATTCGTATAACAAAGATCAACTATTGGACTATTCCTTGATCAAATTTCTTGAACTCCAAAGGGTAGGAATATTGATTTTGGATAGTGATTTCATACACGATCCGACAAAACAATCACCGCCTAAACCGTTGTTCTTTTTTTTCAAAGAAGAAATAAACACTTACTCTTTTTTCTTTTATGTCTTTGATCTTGACCCAGCGATGTAACTAACTTTGTTATTTGTATGAGATAACTAGGGCAGTAGGGCCTGATACCAATTATTATTAATGGAATTAAATTGCGTATCACATATTCCACAACTTGAATTTTCAAATAACATTTTTATAAATGAAAAAATTACTGTCAAGCCATGTTGTGCCACTGAAGACATTATTTTGTTAGTCTGCTCAAAATTAGAATTCACCTCCAACATAAATATGCATGCGTTGAATTGTTGAAAATTGAGGCGAACTAAATTCACAATCGAGGGATTTAAATCTTTATATTTAAAATAAAAATCAGAAATCAACTGCTTTCTTTTCCTCCAACTAAAGTCACTCATCAATCAAATGGTCGTAGGTTCGAATCCCACAAGAGGTTTTTCTCAAAGAATTGAGTTTTATTCATAATTGATGACTTGATGGTGGATATGATCAGATAGTACTTGAGGACGTAACATGCGCCTGAGTAATTATGCACATATGTATATATATGTGTGTGTGTATATCAATACGAATACAAGTTTACAATTAATTGAATAGAAGACAAAATAAATCATGAGACGGTTATGATAGATCCAGAATAATGGGCAATCCTCATTTCCCTAGCGAACGGGTATGAGAGACCCACTGAGTCTTATAAAAGAAAGAAAAGAGACATAGAATCCCCTTATTCTAAAAAAGTCTCCCACACACAAAAAGAAGAAAAAACCCTTATTCATTCATCTTCTATGTAAAAGAGAAAGTACGTTGGCAATGTTGAGCTTAATTCAGGATGGTAGACCTAGAGATTAGTTAATCAAACTCTCCGAAATAGAAAGTTCTAGTTAATACATCTTCAGTAGTGCAAAATGATATTTTAATGATCCGTAATTGATCCAAAAATTAGCCGTTAAAAAAAAATTAATTTCCCAGCAGAGCTTCCCCCAAAATCAATCCTATAGTTGGATATATTTTCGTGCAAGCAATAAATGCAAGTAGACTCCAGTCCAGCTTGCAATTCGCTGATCGCCGGTACCCAATTTTCAACTGACAAGTCCTTTTACGCAAACACAATTACACTTTCTCTCACTCCCTCCCTCATTGCTCAAAACCTCTTCTTCTTCTTCTAGGGTTTTTGATTCAGATCAAACCAGAGAATTGAACGACATAAATGGTGAGGGCACCCTGCTGCGAGAAGACAGGATTGAACAGAGGTCCATGGTCGCAGGAAGAAGACGACATTCTGGTCGATTACATTAAAAAAAACGGCCATGGAAGCTGGCGATCTCTCCCTAAACACGCTGGTACGCTTCTTCTTCCTGCATCTTCTTGGAAATTATATAACCATTTCTGTTGTTGATTTTTTTTTTTTTGAGAAATTGATTTTCGCCATGGATTCAACACGATTGATACTATGGACATCGAATACGGTTTCGAATAATGGCATAACACGAGGGTTTTGAACTTTGAATTATAATTTTGGCGCTTACGTGTTTTAACGAGGCCATTATTTTAAATACAAATTTATTAAAGTATATTATCACTTTTTAGTAAGGTTTTGAGAAAAGATGGAAAACAACCTTACTCCTATCACAGTTGGGACGGATATGTTGTTCCGAAGGAGTTTTCGGCTCAAAGTTATCGTTTGAAGTTAATCATCTTAACACTTTTAACGTTAATTTCACACAATAAGTAAAATAACATAAAAATTAAAGCAATTATACATTGACCCCTTACGGGCCCACACATATGAGATATATATATATATACGTGCATCCCAAATAGGGCGTAGATTCCTCGCAATAAAAAGGAATAAAAATACGAATTAAAATCATAACTCAAATCCGATAAAAGCTAATGTTTTAGAAAATAATAGTTAAAAAATAATAACGATGTATGGGACATGTCAAACAATGTTACCAAATCAAAATTTTACAAAAAAAGGTTGAGCAATAATACTCTATCGATATGGTTACTCAATCATAACTGCAGCAACAATATCTTGAATTAAAAAAAAAATAGACGTAAAGACTATCAATCCATTCTAAAACACTAAATCAATTCTTGTTGCAAAACGCAAACTCAAACATAAGCTCATTTTAAAATAGTAGAACCAAAACAAAACAAAAAAAGTGTCTTTAGTTGTAAATATAGTGTAAAAAACACGAACCTAACTAAGTACGAAACATACAAAATAATAAAACCATAACAATAAAAAGCGTTAAGAAAAGAGTACATTTAAACAAAGTATAACGCATACAAAAAAAATTAAACTCACGACTAATTTTGTTGGAAAAAAAAGTTGATTGGTTTCAATCGTTTACTAGCATATAAAAAAAAAAAGTTAATTATCTGTATTATTTAATTATTATTATCATTAGTTTGTAAACGTATATAGTATAGTTGTAGTATTAAATTTATGAGATTTAAACATTTTGATAACAATTATATTTTAAATAACTACACTAGTTGTTAGAAAATATGTGATCAAGAAAAGACGTGGTCACCAATAGTCTTTTAGCTAATCGTGTTTTGGGGCGGGTGTTACAATTTTTTTAAGGTCTGGTTTTTTACACACCTAATTTTTTTATTTTAAAATCTCACCGACATTATACGTCTTGTTACTCTTGTATAGGTTATACGAGGCGCATAGCCGCCTCTAACATCCATTTATTCGACAATGATTGGTCTCGTATAAGACATATACAAGACGTATAGGAGTCCAATTATTAGCATTGAAAAATTCTGAAAAGTTATGATTGCCTTCTATACGCCTCGTATAGACATATACGAGGCTTATACATGGTGTAAGAAAACGCCCCAGTTGTGGTGCACGCATATAATGTATATATATGTGTGGGCCCTTAAGGGACAAAAGTAAAAGTGCACTAATTTTAACGTTATTTCAATTATTTTGTGAAAATAACGTTAAAATCATTGGAATGATCAACTTCAAACGATAACTTTGAGCCGGGGACTCTTTCGGAGCAGCCTCTCTATTCCAATTGGGATAGGGGTAAGGTTTATATCTATCCTTCCCCCCCAGACCCTACTGAAAAGTGGGAATATACTGGGTAAGGTTGTTGTTGTATACATGGTGTAAGAATAACATGCCTTTTTTAATGATATTTGAAGCAATATACAGATTAAAAGTATATTAGATTGCTGTTAAAAACATAGGATAAAAAGAAACTAAAGTGTGGTTGGGTCGAGGAAGATTTAAGTCTATGAGAGCCATTTCATCCAAGGTAAGAGAAGTTGGATCCGACAAAGGGCACACGTGTTAATTTGGGTGGCCTAAGAATGTTAATTAGATATTTTATAGCATCAACGAAACAGATTGAAAAATTATCTGATTCAAGTATTGAACGTGACAGATTTAGACGTCAAATACTTAAAAAATACAAATAAGTTGGATCAAATTCGGATTAACAACTTCAAAATGAGTTTGATAATACAAATGAATTACTACGTTCATTCTCATCTTATCCTCCATGTTATTAAATTCTCTGTAATTTAAGAAAAAATTTAGAATTTTTACATAAAATGACATTTCATCTTATTCTATAAAATAAGATTAATTTTAGGTATTTATTTCTTACTCTATATGTTTAGAAAATCAATATTTTTATAAGCCTTTGTAATGGAATTAATATAGAGAAGGAGATCAGAATTCCAAGAGTTTTTAATCAAATTGAAATGAAGAACATATATCCTAGAAATTTTTAACTAAGTGGAGATAAAAACGAATAATGAGATGCAAGGGAGTTTTGATAATTGATTAAAATTTAAAGATATATATGATATTTAGTTAAATTATAAAATGGAGTTGAATAAAATTATATGAACGCTATCAGATATATGTAGTAACTTAAAGCTAAATTTATGAACTAAATTCCATCATCATTCATCATTATATTTGATTTAGTATATTGCACCATTAACAAAGCTAAGATATGATCTTTAAGGAGGTAAGATGTAGACAATCTAACCTCTATCATGTAGAAATAGAAAGAATACTTTCAATAAGATCTGATTCATAATGTCTTATTAACCGATCAACCCAACATTTTTAATGTTATTTTCACAAAATTAGATAAAATAAAGTTAAAATTGGTGAAGTTTACTTTTTCTCTCGAAAACTGACACATATACTATATATACGTTAGATGCACCTACCCAAATGTAGTCAAATTTATGAAGTAAGGCTAAATCTTAACCTTCACTTCAAAAATCTAAATTTCCACCATATCTTGTCTTTTTTCTTTTTCCTAGGTTAATTTTGGAGAAGGTGAAGGCTATTATTTTTCTTTTTCTGTTTCCTAGTAATCTAATTTTTCCTATTTAATTTATGAACACAACATGTTGTATTAAAATCAAATAAATCAATCAAAAAAGTTATAATTATTTTTAATTTACTATTAGATAAAAATGATTAAGAATACATGGTTATATAATGTTTTAAATTTTATTTTAAAAACTAAAATTTTTTAAATCAACTAAAATTTCTAGAAGGTATTTATTAAAATTTTTTTAGAAGGTATTTATTTATTAGGAATTTCTCAGTAGTATTATTGACAATCAAAATGGAGATAGAATACCTTTAACCAGTACGACAGGAAGCAATCTTGATTTATTTAGATATTCTTTTGTAGCTTATAGTGCTTCATTATATCATTACTAATTATTTGATCTTTACATTAAAAAATAACTACAGGAACTTCACGTTGCAATAATTTATATATATAATTAGGTTGATAACGCACATCCTCATCAATCATCTTGTGCGATGTATTATTGCTGATTTCGCTTCCCTTTAGATTTGATCGCTTCTTAAAGCACTCAACTAAATACCAAGAACGCCTTTTAAATAATTTCTTATATTTCTATGCAAAAATATGATTTCATGTTTCCTCCTAGAATTACTCCTACCCATCTCTGTATAATACTAATAATAATAACCTATATCAATCGGTCCGATAAAAGTGCTTTTGTTTTGGTGGTAGGTCTTCTTCGTTGCGGGAAGAGTTGTCGTCTTCGATGGACAAACTACCTCCGGCCAGACATCAAGCGTGGTCCTTTCACCACCGAAGAAGAAAAGCTCGTCATCCAGTTACATGCCATTCTTGGCAACAGGTGATTTTACATATGCTTGGTCTCCATTAAAAGTTTTAAAATGGTGTAATGACTTGATACATGTTCTGAGTCATATTCAAATAAATGGGTGGTTGGGGTTAACCACATTGTTAAGTGGATACAAGCAAACAGTAAAACAAGGCTAATTTAGCATGTTAACTTTCTTCAAACCTCAGGTGGGCCGCAATTGCTGCTCAGCTACCCGGAAGAACAGATAACGAGATCAAGAACTTATGGAACACTCACTTGAAAAAACAGCTCATGTCCATGGGCGTCAACCCACAAACCCACGAGCCATTTTATCTTGAGGGCTCATCAAGACGACTCCCTGTATCTTCTACCACACGCCACATGGCACAATGGGAGAGCGCCAGGCTGGAAGCTGAGGCACGACTCTCAATGGAATCTTTGAGTTTCTCACTACTCACATCACCCAACAATGTAACCAACACCGATTATTTCCTACGTGTTTGGAACTCGGAAGTTGGTGAATCTTTTCGTAAGGGGAAACCAGTTTGCTTTAGTCCGGCTTCCCAGGCCACAGCCTCTAGCACCACCACCACTGTCACTGACATGGGGACCAAACTAGACCACGAGCCCGACACACCCGGACTATCGTGTGTCACAATGAAAGATGATTGCATTACCTTCAACCCTGGGGCGACAAACCCGTCAAGCCCAAGTGAAATTGAAGATTCAACAGATAATGTGATGCAGTTGTTCTTTGATTTCAACGGGCCAAATGATATGAGCTTCTTAGAAGCATAGTTCATTTAAAAGTAGTTTGGGTTCTATTTTGGTAGTTGACTTTAACCCATCTGTATGAAGACTAAGCTTCTTTTTACTACGGTCTTCATTGTATTTCGATTAGTCGTAAACAAATAGACATGTTGAAGTAAACTTCATATATATATAATTATAAAAGCCGTTATAAAAACAGCTATGTTCTTCCTATACAACATAACAAACAAACGAACGTGATTAGTTGACAAACATAAACGAAGCTTACGTAGTTGTTTTAAGATTTGAGGTTTGATGCTCTTCATAGATTCCATAGAGGAAATCACAATCTTGGTAGATATTAATGCTTTTCAACCTCCAAAGCAACCAATTAGCTTCTTTGGAACGGTCCCGGTAGCGCGATATTTGGCAGCCAATTCCTCTGCTTTCAACTTTTCTTCGCCTTTCTTGGCCTCCACCATGGCTCGTTTTTCTTCGGCTTGCTTATGAATCAAACCAACTTTGTTTTTCATCTTTTCTGCATATTCTGCTTTCTTCTTCTCAAATTTCTCCTGCTCATGTAGACATGTGAGTTTTTGCAATTAAAAAATGAGAGTTTCAACAATATGAATATACTGCAAGGTTTAAAGTGTTTTTTTAATCAGTAAACAGCACCTCAATTTGTTTCAATTTTGCTTCAACATCTGCTTTCTTTGTGTTTTCCCATGAAGCTATAGCAGATAGCTCCTTTTGCGCCCTGTTGTTTCATTTATAAAATAATACAATAATTAACTATACAATCTTTGTTGGTGTGAATGATTCAGAATACTTTTAATAATTTTAAAAAAAGCTAAAGTTATCTGAAATTCTGAATACTTTTAATAATTTTATTATATGATATGATAGCTTTAGATCATCTTAATGAATCAAGAACATCTTAACCCGCTCAAACGAAGCTTGAGATGAGGTTCATTCATCATTTTTTTTTAAAAACATTCTGACCCAATCTTGCAAATTAGCATATATGGCAAGTCAGGCCTATTTCTTTTTTTTCCCAGATTCAAACAAAGATCATATCTAGAGAAAAAACTTACTTGTTTTCTGCCTTAGTCTTTTCGGTTTCTTCCCATGCTTTGATGAAGGACAATTTCTTCTCCTTTTCAACCTCAGCCAACGCGACATCTAGATCGAAAATTTAAAACCAAAAAAAAAAAAATCCCATGAAAATAAGCATCAAACAGAACAGATGTCTACATAACCCCTGTTTAAACAGTGCTACTATATATCCATAAACTTACCTCTATCAAGCGAGGTCTTTGAACCTTTCTTCTCCACATGAGCTGCAGTCTCTGAGATCCAATTACAGGTTTCAAATTAATTAAAAACAAATTTATAACAAGAATCTTTAAATCTCCAATTACAAATTTCAAATTAATTAAAAACAAATTTATAACAAGAATCTTTAAATCTCAAAACCTCAATCCACATACGCGAAAAACAAACGATCATCTTTCTTTTCTCACATACCTTTAGTCACAAGAGCCATGGCTGATTGTTACAGTGATATTACAACTACAAGTTTCTAGTTCTTTCTTAATATGCTAATACTATACAAGATCACAGTTGCTTATAAGGTCAAAAATTCTTTAAATTCACATTTTTTTAATTTAATAAAGACTAATTTGTGGGGCAATAATCACCTTTTAAAACAAAAATCAATTTATTTTGGAATATAGCATTACAACTTTTCCAAAAGAAGGGGCATCTAACAGCAATGAAGGTAGCATCTTATTAGTCGAGAATCCGGTACAGATAAGCACCTTCTAGTAGCCGTTAACATATACTAAAATTAGGGTTATATATACCTGTTAAATCTGATTGAAAAATCATGGTTTATATACAAAAAATCTAGTATTGGGACACAAAAAGAATAAACTTTTTTTCATTTTTTTTTTATTTTTTTTATGAAACGTCTGACTCACATACCTTGTATTTCTAATTTTAAATCGATGAAATCAAAGAAACTACAGTATTGCAGAATCATGATCAATCAACAAGAAAAAAAGCTGGAACAAGATTATACTTTCATCTGGTTTTGTTTCTGGAACCGCCGGAGGATCCACAGGCTTCTCCGGTGAAACCTCAGCCGGCGCTTCAATCTTCTCCGGTGCCGGCGTTGTTTCGGATACAGGTTGCTCAGTTGCCATGATAATAAGCAGAGTAATTAATCAACCAAACTGTGAACGGCGAGCTTCAGAATTCAATTTATCGGCGGAGACTAAGGGATTCGGTGTGGTGGCGGAGTATTATAAGGAGTGAGGAGGCAGTGTGTGAGCCGTTAAAAAGGATAAATGATGATCGGAGCATGTGTCTCAACCTCCACTCTGTGTTGTTGCCGACAGGTAAAACGGGTAAATTACGCGGATTAAAGTGGCCGGATGCATGCTCATACGCTTCTTTTGGTTTGTTCATTTGTTTTAAACGAGGATGTTTTGTGCTTAAATCTTGGAGTTATCTGTCAAACTTACAAAAGTTAAGCGCTTTTAGGTCGGAATAGTTATTTGAATACTCGGTCCTAGACGGGAAGTACTTGGGTAACACTCAATGGTATTCGGCCTCAGAACAACTCTTTGAAGCGAGTACTCGGCCTCAAGGGGGTCTTAGAGCATGTGCAGGAGGTGCCACCGCACATGGTCCAATTTTTTAAGAGGCCTTAAATTTTAAAAAAATTGTATATATTATATATATTTTAATTTAGAGTTAATTGCAATTTGCAACCCTGTAGTTTAAGTCTTATTGTAGGTTGCAGCCCTCCTTTTTTATTTTCGCAATTTGCAACCCTATGGTTTTAAAACACCTACAACATGCACCCTTTTTGTTAAATTTAACATAACTCTGTTAATTTATGAAGTATAAAATTGTAATCTTATAAATATTTAACAACAAAGATGTTGCATACATATGACATCAACCATTTTATGAATCTTTTATAAATTTGAGTTATACTGTCAATAGGTAGTCTAAATTGTATTTTTTTGGTCATTACAGATGGGGGTCGTTCATTACAGATTTACAAACAGGGGACCATAATGCCCCTACTTTGACTTTTAAAGTCAACCCTAATGCCAATGTTTGTACATATGCAAATGTGTTGTCAAGACGTTGTCCCATGATGCCCTTGCTTTGACTTTTAAATTCACTAAAATGTAGAGTGTTTATCGGTTTGATTAACATTTTGTTTGTTTTATTCGGTTCGGTTTAATCGGTTTACAAATTTTTTCCCCTAACCGTTAACCGAACCAAATTAAGAAAATTGTCATCCGAACCGAATTCAATTTGGTTAAAACCAAAAAAATCGAATTCAAACGAATAAACAGATTAAAAACCCAATAAACTGGCTAAAGACCGAATAAAGAGAACCGAATTCAATCGAATAAACCTTATCTATTATTAATAAAAATAATAAATTTAAATATGAATTAGGTTTAATCGGTTAACCGAAAAAACCGAATTAAAAAAAAAATAAAACGGAAAACCGAATAGTTGATGTCATATGCATGCAACATCTTTGTTGTTAAATATCTTTAAGATTACAATTTTACCCTTCAATAACTAATATAGTTATGTTAACTTTAACCGTAGGGGTGCATGTTGCAAGTGTTTTAAAATCAGAGGGTTGCACGTTGCGAAAATAAAAAAGAAGGGTTGCAAACTGTGATAAGTGTTAAACCACAGGGTTGCAAACTGTACTTAACTCTTTAATTTATTTTACAACAAACAAATATAACAATTCAATTTTTAATTATATATATTTAAAATATTTGAAGCAAGTCGATTGTTTTTCAAATGCATCAATTGCATATAAAATCTTGTTGACTATTCCGGTAACTGTAGCATATGCAGAAAGAAATTTTTCAAAATTGAAGTTGTTGAAGTCATACTTACGATCGATAATGTCTTAAGAAAGACTTAATGAATTGACAATTATACTATTAAGAATGAGATATTAGACAATGTGGATTATGGAGATTTAATCAACAAGTTTGCATCAAAAAATGCTATAAAACGTCACGTTTTATTTAGTTATTTGAAACATTACAATGTTTATTGTATAAAATAAAATGTGTTAATTAATTTAAAATACAACAAAAATAACAAGAAAGTTAAAATAAATACAAGTTCAATTATTAATGGCTAAATCAAATTATATGGAATTTTAGATGTTGAGAAGATCAACAAAACATTTTATTTATATTGCAAGATTTTTTATTATATATGTCGATAGTTTTGTTTATGAATAAAGGGCTTTTGTTATGATGATAACCTTGTATTGAACAAAATAAAAAACATAATATCTGTTTAGTTAAAATTTCAAGATAGTGATAATATTATAAATACCAAAATGCATACCAAAAAACTAGCTGTAACGACTATCAATTCATTCTAAATTAATAAAATTAAACCGTTGCAAAAGCCAAAGTTACTTTCAAGAAATAACAACTCAAATATAACCGCATATTATTAAACATGGGTTGGGTTATCCTAAATAGGGCATTTAACCTAAAAAGGCTAAGAAGCCATTGAAACCGTCAGATTGTTTAGATCTAAGGCCCAGATCCACGCGGTGGCACAATCGTAAATATCACGTAGTTTTAATCGCAGAAAAGGGTAAAACCGTCAAACCGTTTCGTTCTTTCGTCTTCTACACACCAGCGATCTCCCTCCCAAAAACACACAGTTCTTCCAAAATACATCAAAAACCGTCGCCATGTCTTCATCAAAACGCGAAATTGACCCTAATTTATTCGTCTCACAGATCATTGTCAATGATACTAGTTATTTACAGCAGTCTATACACGTTTCAGCGATGGAGGAACAGAAAACCGCAGAAGAATCACTGAAGAACTTTGAAATGACGAACGAAGCTCCATATAATGGTACATTATCAACATTAATCGTAACGATTGTTTTTCCAGCATCTTCGCATGTTTAAGTCAGATATTATCTTCAATATGTAAAAAGTCAGATATTGTGTAATGTTAAAGTAGTTGGATTGTGTAATAATGTATGTAATAATCAAAATTTCAGTTGTATTGTGTAATATTTAAAATATGTAAATATGTAATGTGTTATATGTATTCCGTTGTGTAATAATTGATGTAAATATCAATTGTGTAATGTGTATTGTGTTTATATGATGCTGAGTTCTCCTGCCTTTGTAAATGATTTATCAATTGTGTAATAAATGTATGTGTCTTCTGTAATGTTTAGGGCATTTGAATGGCCCTGTTTTGTCATAATTTTGTCACATAAGATGTTGTTTGTGTAGTGTACATTCCATGTCTAATGTGTATTCTTTGGTTTGTAAAATTTGATGTTGATCTTGTGTTGTTGCATCTGAGATATTATGGAGTTTGAAATGTACTATGTCAATTGTGTAATGTGTATTGTGTTTTATATGATGCTGAGTTCTCCTGCCTTTGTAAATGATTTATCAATTGTGTAATAAATGTATGTGTCTTCTGTAATGTTTAGGGCATTTGAATGGCCTGTTTTGTCATAATTTTTGTCACATAAGATGTTGTTTGTGTAGTGTACATTCCATGTCTAATGTGTATTCTTTGGTTTGTAAAATTTGATGTTGATCTTGTGTTGTTGCATCTGAGATATTATGGAGTTTGAAATGTACTATGTCAATTGTCTAATGTGTATTGTGTTTTATATGATGCTGAGTTCTCCTGCCTTTGTAAATGATTTATCAATTGTGTAATAAATGTATGTGTCTTCTGTAATGTTTAGGGCATTTGAATGGCCCTGTTTTGTCATAATTTTTGTCACATAAGATGTTGTTTGTGTAGTGTACATTCCATGTCTAATGTGTATTCTTTGGTTTGTAAAATTTGATGTTGATCTTGTGTTGTTGCATCTGAGATATTATGGAGTTTGAAATGTACTATGTCAATTGTCTATTGTGTATTGTGTTTTATATGATGCTGAGTTCTCCTCCCTTTGTAAATGATTTATCAATTGTGTAATAAATGTATGTGTCTTCTGTAATGTTTAGGGCATTTGAATGGCCCTGTTTTGTCATAATTTTTGTCAAATAGGATGTTGTTTGTGTAGTTTTCATTGCATGTGTAATGTGTATTGTCTGGTTTGTAAAATATGATGTTGATCTAGTGTTGTTGCCTCTGAGATATTATGGAGTTTGAAATGTACTATGTCAATTGTGTAATGTGTATTGTGTCTTTTATGATGCTGAGTTCTCCTGCCTTTGTAAATGATTTATCAATTGTGTCATCATCGATGTGTCCTCTGTAATGTTTAGTGTATTTAAATGGCCTTATTTTGTTACAATTTTCGTCACATAGAATGCAGTTTGTGTAGTGAACATTGTATCTGTAATGTGTCATGTTTTGGTGTGTAAAATTTAATGTGTAATCTTTAATGTGTAATGTGTTTACTTATTGTGTAACGTGTATTTTAACTGTTATTTCTTTTGTGTTACAGCTGACCAAGATAATGAAATGCTTGAACCTTTAAATACTTTTATAACGAAGACTCAATCAAAGAAGAACAAACAAAAGATAACACAATCTGTAGAAGAGTCTGTGAATACAACACAAGTGCAACCTAAAAAAAAAAGAAGAAAAAGAAACCAAAGAGTGTTCATTTTCCGTTTGATGAGAAGAGGTTGATCGTGAGATGTGCAATTTCTAACTTAAAAAAGTTTATTGAAAGTCTCTCTTCGAGTCAGAAAAAAGCAGTGGCTGAGATGGGATTTGAAGAAATTCTGTACCTTCAACTGCATGCAATACCAAGTGCTTTTGCGTACTGGCTGCTGAGGAACTACAATCCAGAAACGGACACAATTAATGATGGAGAAAGAGAAATCCAATTGTCATCCAGTTTGATAGAGGAAGTATTCAAATTCCCAAATGGAGGGACAAAGGTCACTATAAAAACACGACCGAACACAAATGACCCGGTTGTCAAAGAATGGAGGAGGAGTCAGTTGGACAGGACTTACCAAAGAAAATTTTTGTCAAGGATCTTGTAGCATACATAAAAGATAAGAAGGAAGCAGGTAGGATGTTCAAGCTAAACTTTTTGGTTGTTTTTTTCTCTTTAATGGGGGAAACAATGATGAGCAACACAATTAATCAAAGATTCCTTACATCTGTAAAGACAACAACAGATGTAAGGAAGTTAAACTGGTGTGATTATATGATGTCTTGTTTAAAAACAACCAGAGAGGCGTGGAATAGTAAACAGGATGATCTTTACAATGGCCCCATTTTGCTACTTGTGGTAAGTTTTTATACTTGATATTTGGTCAGTTACACATTACACATTACACATTACTTATTACACATTACACATTACACACTACACACTACACACTACACACTACACAGTACACAATACATTTCACATTACATATTACATATTACACATAACATATTACACATTACACATTTTGATTTGTGTTATTGTTTTTTTTTTCATCTGTTATGTGGAAAACAGGTTCTCTACATCTATCAAAAAGAGAAAAACAAAGCAAAATGGTGTAAACAGCCTAAAAAGCTTCAGGAAATTGATTTTAACAAGTTGCAAGAGTACGAGGAGAGGCTTGCAATTTCTGGTCAAAAAGAGGTTGTTGATGAGGAAGACGAAGTAGAAGTGGCTCCTGTTCAGAAAAAGGCAAGATTGTCACAAACAACATCAAAACAAAGCCTCAAACTTAGGTTGAAATTACCAAAGAAAAAGGATGTATGCACTACAGAAACTGATAAAGATGAAGAAATGGTTGAGGAATCTGAAAATTTGGGTGAGAATTTGGAGGTTAATGAAGCTGAGAAACTTGATGAGGATGTTGCGGGTGATGGTGTTGTAACAGTTTCAAAAACAGATTCACAAGAGGTATGAAAAATTTATTTCTTAATTTATTTATTTCATACATATATTTTTATATTGATAAACAATTAAAAATAATGACAGGTGAGGGCGGAGAGGATACGCAAAAAGTTAGATTCTTTCGATGGTCAAGCAAAACAAATAGTCTTGATGCTTGAAAAGGCAGAAAAGGATTTTCCAGAAGGCTCATTAATTGTAGAAATGAAGAAAAAATGGGCATCCCTGATTCAAAAATACACATCCAAACAAGATTCAATGGCTTCTGATGGAGATGTGTTTTTAAGCACATTACACATAAGTAAAGAACTGCCCTGTCAGGAAGATGCATATAAGTTGGGATTAGGCACACCAATTGAAGTAACCTCATCATTAATGATGGAGTATTCACAGATGGAAAAAACATCATTGAAAGAAAATGAAATCCAAAAGATGAAGAATTTGTCAGATGCACCTAGCTTTAAGTTAGGTGATATTGAATTTACACCACCGACAACTCGTAAGTTTTATTATCTTTCTTTTATAAAAAATTATTTTATAAATGTGTTACACAGCACATGTTGACACATTACACATCTTATACATTACACATTACACATTACACAATAATAATAAAAATATTACAGATTACACATTGCATATTACACATTTCATTTATGAATTACTTTTGTTTTTTTTGCATCTGTTTTGTGGACAAAATGATAAACTATCAAAAGAGGAAGCAAGCAAAGAGAGTGATGTTCAAAAAGAAAAACCCAGTGTTGAAGAAACTGGAAAAGAAACAAAGTTTGATGACACAATTGTGGATGGCACAATTGTCGAAAACACAACTGTAAAAAACACAATGAGCAAAGACACAATTCAAGAAGAAACAGCTGAGAAGGAAAGTGTTCAGAAGGAAAGTGTTGAGAAGAAAACTCAAGATGAAAAAATTGTCAAAGATACTGTGAGAAGTGAGGAGCTTGTTCAAGACACAATTGCTAAAGACACATCTGTGGAAGAAACAACTGTGAAAGATACTGTGGGAAGTGAGAAGGTGGAGGAAACTATGGGAAATGAAGAGGAGGAGGCTGAGAAGGTTGAGGAGATGAATGTTGAGGAGGTGAATGTTGAAGAGGCTGAGAAAGTTGATGATGTCAATGTTGAGGAGGTGAATGTTGAGGAGGTTGAGAAGGTTGAGGAGGTGAATGTTGAAAAGGAAGGTGAGAAGGTGAATGTTGAAAAGGAGGGTGAGAAGGTGAATGTTGATGAAGGTGAGAAGGTGAAGGATGGAAAGGAAACTGCAAATGAAGAGGCAGCAAAAGAAAAGGACAAAGACTTTGATTTAAACAAACTTATAACTGAACTACCGATCTTGCAAACAGAAGTAACAGATTTCCAAACACCGCAAAAGGATATTGTTTGTGTTGTTGATCCAATTTCAAGTGTTAAACCAGGAAAAAACCAAAAAAGACCAGAGAGAAAGAAGAATGTTGGAGAACTTTTATGTTCCCCTTACATTGAAAGACAGGTTGTGATGGGACAGCGAAGAACAACTGCTGAAAACAACATTGCAGATTATCTATTTGCTGCAACTGGAGAATCATTGTACACAATCCTTTAAATTTATTAAAATTTATTTTCTTTGAATGTGTTATAACAAAATTATATTAATTATTTTGCAGCAAAGAAATCTTTATCCTTGGTGATATCATAACAACACCAAAGGTAATCATGGAAACATTAAGACCCGATGTTGATGTTCATATCGATGTTATAAACACATGGTCTCATATTCTGAATATAGAAGAGAAAAGGAAGTCAAGAGAATCAGTTTATCGTTTGTTCTGCACTTCTCCGATGATTGTAAGTTATACTAAATTACACATTACACATTACACATTACACTTACATATTACACATTACACAAACACATTATACAGTACACAATGAACAAACACAAAACATAAATGCATACAACACATAATACACAAAATACACATTACACATCACATATTACACATAAAACACAACATTATAGAACACACAGAAACACATGACACATTACACATCATACATTACTAATGACACATTACACATTACACATTACACATTACACATTACACATTACAATTACAAAAAAATACATATGTTATTTAAAATAATGCATTAAATTTTACATTTTTTTATTACCCACAGTATAGGGACACGTATGCAAAAGGGAATGAAGCTGTGCTTCAGCAGTTCACTAGATTTTTTAAGGAATTTTTGGAGAAAGAACGTTTGGAAGATGTGAAGCAATTTGGTTTAGTCTTGTTCCCAGTTATTGAATCAGCGCACTATTATCTTTTATGCTTCAACCTCAAGTTGCAAAACCTTCCAAAGGTTATTTTGATAGACAATAGTGCATTTGATGATTATAAAGCAAAGTATCTTGGTCGACCCGAACATTTGGTAAGTTTGATGATATTTATGTCATAAAATATGACTAATTTAATAATAATAATGTTCTACTTTTCAGAAAAATGCATTTGCAATCTACTTGGAGTCCATAGCACACAAAGAAGCAAAAAATGTAAAAATGTCAAACATTGTAAGATATAAAATGCCATGGAGAACGTCACACAATCATGTGGACTGTGGGGTGTTTCTGATGAGGCATATGGAAACATTCCATGGTAGTGATGAAAAAGAGTATGATGCCGGGTTTGCATTGGAGGAAGATAAACTCCAGAAAAGACAGCTCGTTGACTTAAGAAGAAAGTATGCTGCCAAGATTCTTCTTCATGATGTTAATGAAGTGAAAAGTGTTGTCTTAAGTGAAGTGAAGGCTTATTTGGAGCTAAGTGCTCATGAGAAAAAAGGACTTCATAAAACAGCTCAAGCTCGAATCATTGAACGATTGAATGTGTTAGGTTTATTTTAAAGCAGGCTGGTTGTTTTTAGACAATGGTTGTTTGATGATACTTTTTAGCACCCTTTAAAACATGTTACTTGTAATTGTCTTTTGGTTGAAATCTCTATGCATCTTTTATTATATATTTTGATTAACTCTGTTTGATGGTAAATATATTAAAGGTTAAACACAATATAAAAAAGACACATTGTAAAAGGATACAATATAATAAAAAGTCACAATTGTCATAATTTTTGTCACATATGATGGTGTTTGTGTAGTGTACATTGCATGTGTAATGTGTATTGTTTGGTTTGTAAAATTTGAAATGTAATATGTCAATTGTGTAATGTGTATTGTAAAAAAACAATACACATGAAACATTACACATCATACATTATTAATTACACATTACACATTACACATTAAACGTTACACCTTACACCTTACACATTACACATTACACATTACACATTAAACATTATATTTCAAATATAAAACATGTTCAATTTCATTCTAAATCCAATTTATATAAATTATAATATGAAATACAAAATTCATATTTAAAAAAACTTTCTAATTAAATCCTGAAATATTTGATCCTTTCTTCTCTTCAATACTTTTAATATACAATTGACATGTTCGCTGGTTGTGACCAACAGATTTGCAAAATCCACATCCTCTAAGTTTCTTCTTTGCTTCTGAAATGTTAATTGCTATCTCACGAGCAGACTTAAAACGCTTGTTTGTACCACATCCTTTAGTCCTTGTTCTTACAGGTACACGAACATTTGCATAACGTGGTTCACTCATTCCGGTTATTGATGCAAATTTACCCCTTCTGCTAGGTCGAGGATTGTCAATTTCTACCTCATCAGCCTTGGACATGTAACTCTTTACATGATCTCTATAAAGTAACAATTCATCTTTGTTCATAACCAATCGATTTATAACGTACTCGTTTGAAGACATAATCTCACGAACAGTAGCTTCGATGTCAACAGCATTATCTTTACCAGGAATGATAACCGATTGAAGGGAACTATTTGGAACGGCTTCCCTTGTCCAACGCCTAACCACGTATTTTTTTGGAAACTCAGTGATTTCACAAAATCTAAGAACATAATATATATGTCTACATAGCAATCCAAATTGTTTAAACCTCTCACAACTGCAGAAGATTGTAAGATCCTCTATTCGAAACGAAACCTACATATAACACAAAACACAATACAACATAACTAACAATAAAACACAACTGGTTATAAAGACACAATAAGTACACAAAAATAAAGAAATGTAATACCTTAAAATATGAATCAGCAGGATGCAACAAATCTTTAATAGAAAAAATCTGAAAATCATCAACTTTTTCAATCATTGCTGACCCACAACTGTTTATTGCATCATCTATTTCCAGCTGCTGGTCCAAAAATATTGTATGTGTAAAAATATTTGAAGCTTGTTTCTCAAGGCAAAATGTGCTCCAAATCTCAGCATCAGTAAATCTTGTGTCATGATCATTCTTCCTATGTTCATGCCTTTGACGTTCCATTGCTGACTCAAAGTGGGTATAAAATTCCATAAAAGTTGCATTCCGGTTACAAAATTGATTAAAGAAATGATTTTCACTCTCTGCTCTTGAGGTGGTACGCATAAGACCAGACAACTCTTCATCCTTGTAATATGCAGGTATCCAATCTCTTCTAATGTTATAAATATCACCCAACCAAGGATGATCACTTAACCCAAATTCAGAAAGGATCATATGCCATTCCATTTCAAATTCCTCAACTGTAATGCAATCTGTCCATACAATATTAGATAATTTCTTTTTGAAATCCGTTAAATTACACATAGATGCTCCAACCTACAAAAACACAATTAATAAAGACACAAAATTTGAGTCAGTTAATAAAGACATATTGATAGAAGACACAAATATTAAAAATACACAATTAACAAAAGACACAATTAACAAAAGACACAATAAATATGTTATGTTACCTTTGTAGTCAATTTCTCCCATATATGCCACATACACAATCTGTGACGACTATTAGGGCAAACATCTAAAATAGCACGCCTCATTGCAGCATCTTGATCAGTAACAAAAACTCTAGGTGCAAAACCAAATGCCTCAATAAATTTTTCCAATAACCATCTATATGAATCAGCAGTTTCAGATCCAAGAAGAGCAGCACCAAATGTAACATTCCTATTGTGATTATCAATGCCAGTAAAAGGAACAAAAACCATATCATACCTAAAAAACACAATGGTAAACATAACACAATCAACAAAAATAACACAACAAACTAAAGAAAATAATAACACAATGATGTTATTTAGCATACTTGTTTGTTCTATACGTTGCATCAAATGCTACTACATCACCAAATACAGAGTAATTATTCTTCGAATCCTCATCAGCCCAAAACAACGATGCTATTGATCTATCTTCTCTGATATTATACTCAAATGAAAAATTAGGAAGATACTCTTTTTTCCTGCTCAAACGTTGAATGATCATTTCTGCATCATATTCACCAATATATTCATTAAAATCCCTTTTATAATTCTTAAAGTCAGCCTTCGTTGCCCCAACTTCTGCATAACCACCATATAAACTTTTCAAAATATTAAAAGCTCTTACAGGACCGATATTTATAGAAGTCAAAGATTGAATTGCATTCTCTTTTACATGATCAACCCTTCTTGCAGCAGTTAAAAATTGGACATCTTCTTTTCCAACAAAAGCATGATTATGCAATTCCTCAAAATGATATATCCTGTACTTATTTTCATTATTCAACTGCAACTTAATGTGTGCATTGCATCCACATCTTCTAGATGCTCTCCTACGCTTTGATCGAATCTTATTTTCATCAGTTGAACTATTAACTAGTTTATCTTCTCTAAAACCCTCCTTAGTACAAACAAAATACTTCAACTTGATAATACCACAATGTTTGTATTCCATGTTTTTCCTAACTGAGAAACCACTAGCAATAGCATACTTTTGATAAAAAGAAAACGCATGATCAATGGAGTCAAATAACATGCCTACAGAAGGTTTTAGTGACTGGTTACAGTCAGGCCTATAATAAGATCTACCACCTGGAGATACATCTTGTTGACCAACTTCTTTGTATGTTTGAAAATCTACATAAATTAAACAAAACCAGTTAACATTTCACACATTAACAAACAAAATTATGTAAGACACAATTATATAAAATACACAATTATATAAGACACAATTACATAAAAACAAACAGTAGTATTTGAGACATTAAACACAATCATGTTTGATAGACAATAATAATCTTAATATCTTATACTACTGATCTATAAAATGTAATACACATTAAAACACAAAACACAACATATACAATTGACACAATAAACAAAACCATATATAATAAACACAATACACATAACAATGATATCAAAAAACAAGAAGTACACATATAATGAAACTAGATAACACATATACTAATTGAAAACAATACAATTAATAATAGACAATCAACAATCACAGTAAAATAATATAAAGACACAATTATAAAAGACACAATTATGTAAAAGACACAATTTGAATTGAAACTATACACAATCATGTATAATAACACAAAATATTGTTATTTACATCACATACTACATATATGTACAAAGTAATACACATTATAACACAAATACAACATACATAATTGACACAATTGACAAAATCATGTATAATATACACAATACACATAACGATGCTCCTAAAAAAAAGATTACACGTATAATGAAACTAGATCATGCATATAATCATTGAAAACAATATAATCAATCAAAAAAAACCAATAATAACATGAAAAATAAAGAATTCGTACTCATTTAAACATAAATAGATGAAATCCTGTTTTAGCGCCAAATTGATGAGACAATGTATAATGTGAACAACAGATTGCAACGAAATTACAGATTTCACGATATCAATCGAAGAAGAAATCGAGTAATTGATCAATTCATGGAAGAAATTGGTCGATTGATTGAAGCCGCATGCGTGAAATCAAAAAACGAACATCAGGTCTCCATAACTAACCCTATTTTCTTTTATCTGCAAAATCCCTAAACTACCCTTAATTAACAACATTTAATCTGCCACATGGCAGCCATCCATTGCTTCTTAGACTTCTTAGGTTTAATCCCCTATTTAGCTGATCCTTTTCCTATTAAACATAATTAAACATAATAGAATTAAAACAATAAATTTAGGCGTTCAAAATAGTCGTAAAATTCAGATACAAGAAATAGCAAACAAATATATCAATAATAATATGGTTATTTATTATTATTATTATTTTACTATATTTTTTTAATTATGTAATTATTAATATTTAAATACCACTATTATTATTTAAATATTACCACTATTCATTATTTATAATTGTTTTTATATTTTCTATATATAAATAAACAACGATTAAATAATAATATTTTTTCTTGAAAAGCAAATTTTTTTCCACAATTTTATTCACTATTCGACTTAAACCTTCAACCTTTTTTAGGAAGTACACCTTAACATCATTTTTATATAAGTGGAATAATTGTCCTTTGGTTATTAAATAATAATAGACTAAAAATATTTATCCCCACTTGTATCATAACAAAAAGAAAATATTGATACTAGATTATAATCCATAACAAAATACAGATTTTACCGCTATAATACTTCTCAAAGTCGGTGTCGGCCCATGACAATTAAATTTGAGCTCAAAGTTTTGGAGCCTTATCTGTTTATACTAGCTTGTATGTTTTGTATCTAGAAAACAACGATTTTTATCACATTATTATTAAAGAAAAGTTTGTTCACGTTTCTATTTAAGATATCTTTTGTTTTTTTTACGTTTGCTTGATATTAGATTAAATCTTTTATAAATATTATGAGTAGAGTTTTTTTTTTTTTGGGTTGTATTTTTTTTTCAATATTTTGATGTACTATATTATACTGAAAATATAGTATACTTTTACAAAATCCATCAAATATACAAAAAAGAATATAATACAAATTAAATAAATATTTGAAACAGTTATATATAAAAGTATTAATATTTATACACCATCTTTTATTTACCTGATTAACCTAATTTAAAATATATTTATTGGTAGTTTAAAAAAATATAGATAAACGACATTGATTTGCTTTTTTTCTTTCTTTCTTAGGTAGCGTAACAAGTGCTCAATCAATCATAACCTTGATTATCAATGGCCTTTATGTCATGTCATTAAGAACTTTTATGACAACGTAGAAACAAACCATACAACAATTATGATTGAAATTAGGGAGTGGTTATTTTCATATCCTTTTCCCATTTTAACATCATATCGATATTATACGTCTTGTATAGACGCATCTGACATCCATTGATTCGATAATGATTTGTTCATATAAGACGTATAGGCATATATGAGACGCATATGAGTTCGATCATTAACACTGTAAAATTCTAACAAATAATGATTGAGTAATTACTTCACGAACATTTAAAAATTTTTTTTTGACAAAAATGGTTACAAAAATTTGATGCACTTTGAAATTCAAAACATTACCTCCTTACTCATACTATTAATTTCATGTTGCATTTGGGGTGTTCATTCGTTCGGTTAACAGTTTGTTCGGTTTATTTGGTTTTCAAAAAACTTCCCTCCTAACCGTTAACCGAACCGAATTCGGGATATGGTTATCCGAACTGAATTCAACCGAACAAACCGATTAAAAACCAAATAAATCGGTTAAAAACCGAACGGAATAAACCGAATTTAGCCGAATAAACCGAATTCAACCATATATTATTAATAAAAATAATAAATTTAATTATGAATTCGGTTTAATCGGTCACCGAATAAACCGAATTCAAAAAATATCTAAAACCGTTAACCAAACCGAAAACCAAATTCGGAATTCGGATACGGTTAGGAACCGAACCGAAAACCGAGTTCAGAATTCGGTTCGGTTATCGGTTTTAAACGGTTTTCGGTTTTTCTGAACACCCCTAATTGCATTTGAGTCAATCAGCCTCAAGTTAATTTAACGAACACACATAATATTTTCTTATCAAACTAGCTCAAACAAGCCTAATTCAGATTAATACAATTTCATTCGGTTTGTTTATTCGTGTTTATTTTTTTATTGCAATTTTATATTTAAAGCTTTTTTTTTTGCAACTCTGTTTTTAAAATTAGAGAGAATGGAATATGTAATTTATTCTTTCTTTCTAATAAACAAAAATATATTTGTGCCACTTTGCGTGTTTTCATCCTCTTAATTGCCATGTGGCATGTATTTAGACCATCCTTATTTTCACACATATATTCAAACTAGGTTATTACCCCGTGTGAACACACGGATTGAATATTAAATAGTAAATAATAAAATTTTAAAAATTATATCAACGCTATTTTTATATAAATTGATTAAATTGTGTATTAATAATTACTTTAGATCATATAACAATAATTAAAATTTTTAATAAAAGTAGCAATATCATTTAGCCTTTGTAACACCCCGACCGATGGCGGAAACGTCGGGATGCCACGAGAGATGTGTAGATTGTTCAAAAGCTCGTGGGCATCTAAATCAAATCATCATATATCATTCAATCAACCAAAATATTTACACAAAAATCATGTTCATCATGAAATAGTTACAACAATTACAAAAGAGATTTAGCTAAACTAACTAAACTCTAATCCGTTTGAGGATGATAAGCGGTGTTAAGATCCAATCTAGTTCCAAAGGCTTCATGAAGTGATTCCTAAAATCGTGCCGTGAAACGAGCATCACGATCCGATATTATGCTTAAAGGAATACCATGTCGGCTAATGATCTCATCAATGTAGATACGAGCTAACTTCCGCACCGGGTAAGTTTCGCGTATCGGTAAGAAATGAGCCGATTTGGTCAATCTATCAACAATTACCCAAATGCTATCTTTACCGTTAGTAGTCCGTGGGAGTTTGGTAATAAAATCCATAGAGATATTCTCCTACTTCCACATGGGTATTTCTGGTTGTAATAATAATCCTGAAGGTCGCTGGTGTTCTGCCTTGACTTCAGCACAGTTAAGGCACTTTGACACATACTCAGCAATATCCTTCTTCATTCCAGGCCACCAGTACAAGCCCCCAAGGTCTTGATACATCTTGTCAGCACCCGGATGGATTGAGTAACGAGACTTATGAGCTTCATCCATAATCACCATCCTAAAATCACCCCTTTTCGGTATCCATAACCGATTCAAATAGTACATCAAGCCATCATCCTTAGTTTCCAATAAAATCTCAGCCCCGCAAGACATCTCATTTTTCAAGTTATCTTGAGCTAAAGAGTGTTGTTGGGCTGTGAGAACATCATTACGGAGATTAGTGTGCACTCGGACACTATGAATCTGAACTTGACTTTTGCGACTAAGCGCATCTGCTACTACATTCACTTTACCAGGATGGTAGCGAATTTCACAGTCATAATCGTTCAATAGTTCAACCCATCTCCGTTGTCTCATATTAAGCTCTTTTTGATTGAGAATATGTTGCAAACTCTTATGATCAGTAAAAACTACACATTTTGTGCCATAAAGATAATGTCTCCATATCTTCAAGGCAAACACGACTGCAACAAGTTCCCAAATCGTGTGTAGTGTAGTTCTTCTCGTGAATTTTCAACTGTCTTGATGCATAAGCAACAACCTTTCCCCGCTGCATGAGGACACAACCGAGACCTAGGTTGGATGCATCACAGTAAACTACAAAATCATCGTCCCCATCAGGCAGTGTCAAGACAGAAGCATCACAGAGTTTCTGCTTCAAAGTCTGAAACGCCTCTTCTTGCTTCGGTCCCCACTCGTACGGTTTATTCTTCTGAGTCAAAGAAGTGAGAGGGACAGCAATCCTGGAGAAATTCGATATGAACCGCCAATAGTAACCGGCAAGTCCGAGAAACGATCGAATCTCCGTTGGTGTTTTCGGTGTACTCCAATTCTTCACAACTTCAATCTTTGCAGGATCCACGTGAACACCATTTTCATTGACTATGTGTCCCAAGAATTGAACTTCCTTAAGCCAAAATTCACATTTAGAGAATTTAGCATACAGTTGCTCTTTTCTTAGAATTTCCAAAACCAACTTAAGGTGTTTCAAGTGCTCTTCCTTGGTCTTTGAGTATATCAAGATATCGTCAATGAACACAATCACAAACTTATTCAAGTATGGCCTGCAGACACGGTTCATGAGGTCCATGAAAACCGCAGGTGCATTGGTAAGGCCGAAGGGCATTACCAGGAATTCATAATGGCCATATCTGGTTCTGAAAGCTGTCTTGGGAATATCATCATCATGTACGTGAAGCTGATGATACCCAGACCTCAGATCGATCTTTGAGAACCATGCCGAGCCTTGAAGCTGTAACAACCGAAAAAAATAAATAAATTTAGCACCCCAGTAATAAGCGTGCAAAATTTCGGGAACCGTTTATGTTCAAAATTTATATAAACGTTCGTAAAGTAATTATGATCAAAAGGATATAAACGATAAAAATATCAGATAATGTATGGACACGTTATAAAGCCTATTAATAACGTGCAGAACTTCTGTGACCGTTTGGGTTCGAAATTTTTATGAACAATCCTGAAGTAATTACGATCACATTAATATAAGCCGGACCGTTATACGATAAAGTATGAACAAGATATAAGCTCGTGAATATTAAAATATATTATTTTTGACCCTGCTCCGTTTTCAACGAAACTTGGGTAGAAATGTAGAGAATAATTAGTAGATTTCAACGACATATTCGAAAGTTTTTAAAACATTAGATGCAAAAAGTTATAAGAGAAAAACAAGATTTAAGCTAAATTAATTATAATAATATAATAATAATAATAATAATAAAATAATAAAAAAATAATAAAATAATCAATTTCAACATGTGTCAAAATTCGAAAGTAATACGTCGAATATTTCGAACCACATATATAATTATTCCTTTCTTCGTTTCGAAGGAATCTTCGTCTATAAATAGATGAATGTCGATGATCAAATTTTCATTTTTCTTAAGTAACAAAACTCTGTCAAAATACTCTCCTAAAACCCTTGAGCGGGTACGGTAGTTACTAGAATTTCGTTCAAGGATTGTTAAACAAGCATTGATACGAGCTACTTTGAGGTAACCACCTATTATACTCTTATTTTAAAATAATTATTTAATTAGTATGGTCGAGATATTGTTTGTTTAAAACCTCACTAATATTATGCGTGGAGGCTATTTTCAATATTTTTGTAAAATACGGAGTATGCCGAAATGCTGCCCAAATATTTTATAAAAAAATATATTTGTAAGACGAGGTTCTGTCCAATTTAAAACTCTAAAATAAAGTTTTATAAGCCGAAATTCTACCCAAGTATTTTTAAGAAAACCGAAAAGCATAAGTCGTTATGCTGTCCAATTAAAGACTCGAGTCAATACCTGAAAATATAAAGATACGTTAAGTAATCCTATTAGGGTACTGATGTTATTAGGAAATTGGCGGTTACGTAAGATAAGAATTGAGGAGCTAAAATTGTACGATAGAAGCATATATCAGGTGAGTTTTATGAGCCCTCTTTTACTGTTTTAATGTTTTAGGGCTGATGTGTATGCATGATAAATATCTTTGAAATGATTGTGAGTTCTATGAGCTCTGTTTTACTATTTTAAATATTTTGGGCTGATGTGAATGTTATATTGGTAATGTTTTGATATATATGATGTTACAGTGATGCCGGGATGTTTCCCGTTTATACCAATGTTAAGCCGGGATAATGCCGAATTTTATATACGTATTTTTTTTAGAATATAAAAGAGGCAACCCGAATTATTGTTTTGAAAATACGTTTGCAGAAAGAGTTTTCAAGAGGTATAAATCTCATATACTAATAAAGACATGGTCCTGGTATACCGAAGGTGTGCAGTCTTATGCTCCTTCGATATAACAGGATAATGCTGGTATATAGGTTGAGATAAAGACGTTGTTAAAAAAAAGAGTTCTTGCACTACGGTGCTGATTATAAAGTTTGTTAAAAGAAATTTTGAAAGCACCTTTGGGTGATTAAAGATTTTAGTAGCACCTTCGGGTGAACAGAGTTACCTTCGGGTAAAGAAGTTACCTTCGGGTAAAACAGAGTTACCTTCGGGTAAAGAAGTTACCTTCGGGTAAAGAAGTTACCTTCGGGTATAGAAGTTACCTTCGGGTAAAACAGAGTGCCTTCGGGTGAATAGATTTTTAAATAAATGTTGTTGATATAATATGATACATGTATATCGATGTATGCTTTTGTGAAATGCTTTTGAAATATATTGATTGGAATTAAAGATGTTTACTAAACTTAGAACTCACCAGCTTAAGCTGACAAATTTTAACATGCACATCAGGTAGAGATGGTGAAGCCTCAGCTAGTCGAGGCAAGAAACAATTGGCATAAGTGACCATGGATGGATGCTGGTTGCAGGTTTTGAGAAGATTGACATAGATGTAGATATAGTAAAAATAAAAAGAATAAATAAATAAAAATGGTTGTGTGACATAGATGTGTAATCGGGTTTACTCATGTATAATATGTTTTATTTCAGCTGCGATTGAATTATATCTATTTTATCACTGTGCTTATGAGTAAATCTGACAAAGTGACGTGTCCCGGGAGACGGGCGTTACAGAAGCTGATCGAAGAGATCATCGATACGCGGCAGTGGATATCGATTCTTAATTGTGAGCTTGTTTAATTCGCGGTAGTCAATGTATATTCGGAATGACCCGTCCTTCTTCTTGACAAACAGGACCGGTGCACCTAATGGCGAATGGCTTGGGCGAATGAATCCTTTATCAGTAAGCTCTTGCAGTTGGCTCGCCAATTCTTGCTACTCCGAAGGTGCAAGTCTGTAGGGAGATTTAGCAACTGGGTTCGCACCAGGTACTAAGTCAATTCGAAACTCTACTTGACGTTCTGGTGGAAGACTCGGCAAATAGTCTGGAAATACTTCTGGAAAATCTCGTATCACTGGAACATCTTCAATTCTCTTTACTTTCTCTTTCTTCTTCACGATGTGAGCTAAGAATGCTATATATTTCTTCCTAAGGTACTTATGTGCTTTAGTGCATGACATCAGCTTAAGACCTTTACTAGAAGTTTCTCCAAATACTCGTAAAGTTCACCCGAAGGTAAAGGAATACGTATGTATTTCTCATGGCAAACTATCTCCGCTTAGTGGGTGGCTAACCAATCCATGCCTATGATAACATCAAAGCTACCAAGATGCATAGGTATAAGATCAATCGGGAAAACGTGATCATTTAAGTTCACAGTACATCCGATAATAACAGTGTCAATATCAATAGTGTTTCCATCAGCCACCTCCACGTTAAACAGTTTATCTAAGTATGTACGTGTTCTACCAAACATGCATTCAAAATCTTATGAAACGAAACTCCTATCGGCACCAGAATCATATTAATACAGATGCATAAGAGTTGTTGATCAGAAATGTACCGTTGACCACGTCCTGATTGGCTTGAAAATAATATAGTCTCAATCCAGGTTTTTTTTTGCTCATTCACAATAACTTCTTTAAATTCATAAAGGATCCCAAAAAAACTTGTTAATTACAAGGAATATGAAAATAATGAAATCAAAATCATCTTCAAAATCACACCTTAGTACAATTCAAATCAAATTTCGTTATTCACATTCAATCATTCGCAACCAAAACAAATTAAATCATATCATTTAAAGTGAGTTTTATTCGGTAACTTAATCCTATCAAACATAAAACAATTCGATGACCTGACTCCTCAAATATACCTTCATGTGAATCTAAAATTGTGATCATAAGAAAGAAAAATTCTTGAGACCGTCACTACTTACCTATAATCATTAGTTTATTGAACTAAACATGACAACAGAATTAATTTCTAAAATTATTAAACTTCTTGATTATTAATCAACTTTTACAAATTTGTATAAAAGTGAGCTTTTTAAAATAAACATGTGTATTAACAAATAATCATAAGAAAAAACATAAAACAAGCAAACCAAACCACGTATAGGTAGCGACTCGAGTCATGAGACATATGGATTTGTGAAGAAAGTGGGCCCCCAAGATACTGGATAGATCATGATTCATGTGTGCACCCCATGTTATCATCGTCGTATTTAATCATGTGATAGTGTTAGTTGTATTTTATGATATATTATAAAAATAATAATTACATACATTAAATAATAAATAGTTGCATAAATAAATAAATTTTGAAATAGAAAATTTTTTTTGGCCCATGTAGTGCCAAACATGGCATCCCATTTAAGGTCACAGGAAAATAGAGTAAACTGATGCACATCGTGAGGTCCTCATCAATCACAATGCATCGTTTGGTTAGATATACTCATATACATACACATAAAATATAAATAATAAACTGTATTATATATGTAAATTGTTGCAAAAATCTGCGTAGGCGGTCGTCTATGCGCTAGGCGGCCTCAAACTGTGTCGATTTGACCCTAGGCGGCCTGGTCAGTTTTTTTTAACTTTTTTCGGTTAAAAAAAATTAGACCCTTGATTATTTTAGGCAGTTCTCAACCCAAAATCCTTAATATGTCTCTAAAACATCGAATCTAACATCTTAAACATCAAATCCAATCACTAAAGAAGTAAAGATCGAAATCCATCTCTAAACTTTGTATTCAATGTTTAAGTTTGAACTTTAAAGTACTTGACTTATTATGTATAAGTGTATTATTTAAATTGTTTGAAGTATTATATTGACTTATTAATATTAATGTGTATATATGATATATATTTGTAAAATTACATATAAAAATTTCAATCCGCCTAGCGCTGAATAATCCCGATGCGATATCATGCCGCCCGACTAGCGTCTAGCGACTTCTACCACCATGTATATGTATATATTGATGTATAATGAAATCTATACGTTTATCACATCTCATTTATTTCATTAATCTAGATATAAATTTTTTAAATGTTAATTGTTTTTCAAACGGTATGTGCTATCACATGGCATTTCTGATAAATCACATGAATTAAATTAATTTTAAATTTTTAATAAAAAAAATATTTTGTAATTTGTTATGGTCGTAACTTAACTCTACAAATGAGAATTGAGTTTAGGTATTAATAATGCTTATTAAATCGAATTAATTACCTCAAATAAACATTTTAATTTTACATTAATAAATTACTTTAACTTTGAAAAGATATGCATCTTACCATCTTAAAACCTAAAGGAGAAACAATAGGTGATTGAGGGGGTCAACGGAGAAGAAGAAGACAAACCAATGACCATGATTGAACATAGTCGATGGAGAAAGCCCGACATCGATTGAACATGGTTGATGGGGGAACAATCAACGATCAAAGTGTGGAGGCAAAGGAATAGTGAAGGTGTTATAGGGGGGGGGGGGGGGTGTTTAAGAAACATATCGGCAGTCAAACCAGGCAAAATGTTGGTCGACCATACCAGGTAAGAAGCATATTGTCAATTTTTTCTATTAAGTTCGCACACTTGATTTACGCACGAGAGTAAAACTATCCTTACCTTTTCCTAGAAATTGTCATTTTTAGCTTTTATTTAATTTTTTTTTTTAGTTTTGTTGTTGTCTCTGACTCTGTGTTTGCATTCGATTTACTTGGCGCTCCCTTTTACCAAGTTTTCGGGTTTACCGCGAAGTGTTGGTCGCTTTCACGATACTTTAGAGTTTTATAGCGAAGTAAAAATTAATACGATGTTTTTTTGGACCTACATGTTCATATTCAGGATTATGATGTCACTGTAGTAACATATGAAGTTGCTGGAACTAATGACTAATAAAATCTAGTTGATATAATTTCCAATTTTTTTTTTCAAATAGGTGTTGGTGGGAAATTTTTATTTACCAAAATGAGATGATTTGAAAAATATTTACAAAAATAAGTGTTTTTTATTTATTTCTTTATTTTTAACTATTTTATTATAATTTTTTTTAATTTAATTAATTTACTATAATATATTTTTTTTCAATCAACTAACTATGATAAAATGTTGATTAAATCAAAAAAATAGTTTAAAATAAAAAATACTCATTTTGATAAATAATTTTTACATGAACAATTTTTTTGAAATTTTTTTTTGTAATTTCCTTATATTCATTTATCACCTATATATAATCTATAAAGAATCACTTATGAGTTGTCGGCTGACTGGGCCCATGCAGGCCTTAATTGGACAAAACACACTAAGCATGTCAAGTTGGTTTTTGTGGCAATTAGGCGGGTCCCATCGCCAGCGAATCCAATGTGCCCCATTTAATACCAACAAATTAGCCCCCTCACCCTCAATGATATTATCTCCTTTGGACCCATTTTTAAATCATGTGATATTTGAAAATTGAAAGTTGCACATATATGCAAAAACAATCATATTTGGTCATTGTGTCGAGACCAGAGCAGGAAAAGCAAAAAAGAAAATAAATAATAAAAACCGGCCCATTTAAACTGGGTTACTTGACATTTAAACTTGTTTGGTATTTAGATGGGCAAAGAAAGAAATCAATAGTTATACCCAAGTTGAATAGAGGATGTTTGTATGCATGTTCCTCCAAATAAATTTTTAATTTTTTTGCATCAAAAATTATAAATTTTAGTAAGTATCATTGGATGAACTGAAGAACCCAGAGTAGAGGTGTTGATTTTTTCTACAATCTGTGTGCGTGCGCGTGCACACTTTGATAGTGAGGTATTGAGTGTTGTCCTTTTGTTACATTTCAGGTTGACTAGATGGTGTTTTAATAAATGTTCTTCCAAAGAAACTAAATGATATGCTTTCGGTATTTTTTTTTTAAAATAAGTAAATATTTTATTATTTTCTGTTTCGACACAAAGGATAGAGAGGGATGATAATGGTTTTTTAATAGTTGTATCTAACATCATGCTTTCTTAGTTTTTCCTACAAATTGTGCATCATGTAAAGTAGTCGAAACAAATATAAAAGGGTTTATCATAACTCATATTGAATATTTATGTTCTTTTCCTTGTAAAGTGTTTGCAAAAATGAAAATTTTCGTGAACCGGTTACTTAAGGCTTTGGTTTTGATCGGATTCAAAAGAAGCCGGCCCAATTAAAGTTTGATGAGTTTAAAGTTTCAAGTGAAGCCCAACCCAATTTAAAGGCCACTGTGTCTTTTGGTAATGGGCCAGAATAACCCAACTATCAAATGTGATGAGTCGGATATTATTAAATCTTTCAGTTCATTATTCATCTAACAACCCATTTATATTGAGCTATTTTTGCTTTTTTGGGTCGATCTTATTTTTTGAATTTGGATAAGATATATTTTATTATTTAATTTTAACAGCAATCAGTTCTATTACGCAGGCAGTAAACCATTTACGTCAAACCATCGATAAAAACCTGTCTTCCCCCACCCAAAATAAAAGAAAAAAAAAATTCTACAATACATCAATAATGTCATAAAAGTGAGCAATAAGTTTAATAAATAGATTATCTCAAGCTTCTACATATTAAAAACCTTTACTCTTTACCTTTGGATGTGATTCTACAAAAGCTATAGTACCAATTTGATAATTTTAGATATTAAAATATTTTAATAACCTTTGATCTGATATCTTTTGCATATGCATAGATACACAGGGTGTATGTATATACGCTCATTTTGGTATGCCAAAGAAGATTGATTACAAGGCTTCGGTTCATATATAGAGTTGATCTGACTTAAAAAATATACAAATTCAAATGATAACATGTTAGGTTAGAGATTGAAATGAACCAAAATTACAATTAATTGCAATCAGTTCTCTTAATATTACGCTCCCTTCTCGAGTTATTATTAATAAGATAAATGAAAGAAGAGGAAATAAAAAAACAATATTTAAGTTCTTAAGTTTTTAATATAAGGAAGTGAATGAAAGATTTTTAATAATTTTTTTTTTTGTAAATTACATTTCAAAATGGAAACAAGTATAAATAAATGAAATTTAGACATATAAAATTTTACCATAACTATTTTATCATTTTGTTGAACTTATAATAAACATAATGATAGAATAATTGTAAATTTTTATATTTTTCTTAATTTCTTTTAATTTGGGAACACATAAAATTCTGACGTTCTTTTCTATTTATTCGAACTTTATAACACAAACTAAAGTTGCATCTTTCGCTTCTCCTTTGTTTCTTTCTTTCTTTCCTCCCATTTAATTTCTTTTATATTATTTTCTTTCTTTTATAAAACTCTTTAAGAAATTTAATGTTGGTTTCAAACTTTAAAATAATTAAACCAAATAAGTTGAAATCTTCTACTATTTTATTAGTGTCATCACCACCCCAACATTGTCGTAGAGATCACACCCGTCACCATCCCCATTTCCTACAACATAATCCAACTTCTTTAACAAATCAAATATAATTATTTTATCAATTTGATTAAGTTAAATCTATAATAAATTCTAATATTTTATGGACCAAATCATCCCTTTTATTGATTAAAAAGAAAAAGAAAAGCGTGATTTGGCGATTAAAATTATGGGTGTTAATCGGGTCGGATAACAGTTTGTTCGGTTTATTCGGATTTGAAAATTTTGGGACCCTATCCGAAACCCGACCCGAAAAAATACAATGTTATCTGATCCAAATATATCTGAACAACTCGAATAACCCGAATAAGTTTTATTTTTACATCCGAAGAACCCAAATAAGTTTTATTTTTACATCCGAAGAACCCTAACAACCCAGTTTTTTCGGGTTATTCAGGTTGAATTCGGATATCCCATCCGAATAAACAAGGTTTTGAATATCCGATATCCGATCCGACCCGAATTAGAAAATGGATATCCAATCTGAATCTATCCGAACAACCCGAAAAAGAATTCGGATCGGTTTTTTCAGGTTTCGGATACGATTCAAAATTCGGATTTTTTGAACACCCCTAATTAAAATTGTAAAAGAAGTTTGTTCAACGTTTAATTGAGGGACTATTTATTATTTATTTGTGCAGTTTAATTTGGTTTTTAAGGCGTTAAATTAAGAATTAATATTTAAATAAAATATTTTTGAGAATTAAGTTTATTTTTTAGTTAAAACAAAATAAAATTTTACGCCCGTTAAATATTTTGGTGTAATTTTCTCATCCCTTGGGTTGGGTGGATTCTTATGTATAGAAAGATTATTGATTATTCGGTCTATCAACAATTATCCACTCCATCGCCCTTCATTTCCCTCCATCTTCTTCCCCCCACGATGAGTTCACCGTCGCCGGAGAAGAAACAGCAATGGGGGCACATGATTTCACAGACCGTTTTCTCAGCGTACAACCGTCTCCCCAAGAAAGGAAAACCTCAAGGCCGTGAAGTCACCGTTCTCGCCGCGTTTCTCACTTCTTCCCCTACTCAAGGTCCCTTTTCAATTCCAACAATCATTCTGTGAAACAGTTTTGTTTCCAATTTATCTTCCGTTATACTGTATTCTGACTGATTTTACTCGAATTTTGGGGAACTGAAGTTTAATTGATGTATTTGCAGAATTGAAAGTGGTTGCATTGGGGACAGGAACCAAGTGCATTGGGCGTTCGCGCCTTAGTGTTCGTGGCGATGTTTTGAATGATTCTCATGCTGAGATTGTGGCTAGAAGAGCTTTACTAAGGTGTGTCTGGATTGCTTTTTGGTTGTTTTTGTGACTCTATAATCTGTGTTCATCACCATAGAAATTGCAAATAATAGCATTTTCAAGTTTCATCTGATAATGCAGTCTCACCTTGTAAATTAGATTATTAATGTTATAAACAAAGATAAAAATGGTAAATTCGGACTGCTTTTCATAATGTTGGAACCATGGTTTGAAAGGCCTCCTTTTAAAGCAGATATACAACTAGCCAAACAGAGGAGTTTTGACTTCAAAGTTACTTGATTTAAAAAAAAAAAGTTTGCATAGGCTCAAATTTTACAAATTAACTGCAAAGTATACCAGATCAGTCATCAGTCTTCTGAAAGTATAACGAGTCACGCGTACATCTTTGTTATGAGCTTGTGTAATGACTTTGAGTAATATGATCTGCAGACAGAAGACCGACTGTTTTGGTTTTAGTTGGGGATTGGATTGATTTATATAAATTCATATATTGTTACTAGCTTTACATTTCAAGTTAAAGTACCTAATCACTTGTGATAATAATATGCTGATTTCACATCCAAATTTTGAAGGATCAAAATTTGCTAGCATTAAGTAGTCATATTTTGAAACCAGGATGTTGTTTTACTACTACAATTCTAAAAGATTATTTTTATCACCACTTCAATGTTATCTCTTTAAAACTGAAAAATCAATCTTTTCAGATACTTCTATACAGAGATTCAAAAGGGTAGCATGCAGTCTCCAGGTGCTGCCTCCACAGACTCCCTTTTCTATAAGGAAGCGGGAGGTTTTGGCAGTGGCAAATTCAAGATGAGACTGGGCTGGCAGTTGCATTTATACATATCACAGTTGCCTTGTAAGATTTTGCCAGGCTGTCATTTCATCTTTTGGAGGGCTTTCTTTTCGTAATTTGTAACTGAGTTCATCATTTATAAGGACTCGGAGTAATTTGTTCAATCGTTTTTCCTGTTTATTATACGTTTTGCAGGCGGAGATGCCTCACTGAATTCCCAGCTTTTCCCTTGCTTAAACAGTTCTGTAAAAGAAGGTTGTTCAATATCCTCAACAAGCAAACTGAATGATCTTATGGAGGAATACTTGGAGTCATCCATGAAGAACAACGGTAATTCTTTAATGTAACTTGTGATCTTATCATATCTTCAACAGTCAAGTTTTTACTGTTCAACTTTTAAGGATATTTTGTATGATGAAATTCGTTAGCAGCATCACTTATTTGTTCCCCCTTCAAAATCATAATTTAAACAGATACTTTCTCTCATTAAAGGAAAATTAAGTAATTATTTGAGAAATATTTTTCCTTGATCAAATGGGTGTACTAAGCACAATTCAATTTTAGGTGATTGTTCACAGGTCATTGGCACGGTTCAAAGGAAACCTGGCCGTGGTGATGCAACTTTGTCAGTTAGCTGTTCTGATAAAATTTCTCGGTGGAATGTTGTTGGCGTCCAAGGTTCATTATTTTAATTTTACCATACATGAAAAATTTTTTCTGCTTTAATTTTATTTTCCTGAAATATATTTTTCTATTTACACGTGATTCATAACAAATGATAACCTTAATGAAAGCTCATTTATGTGTTGCAGGGGCATTACTTTCTCACTTTCTACAACCAGTTTACATTTCATCGATAACCGTGGGGCAATCTCATAACTGTTCTGATAAGGAAGTAGAAGAGCAGTTGACAAGGGCTTTGAGTGACAGAGTACTATCCTTATCAGACAAACTAACAAGTCCATTTAAAGTGAATAAGGTTGTAAGGTGCTTAGATAATCCTTTTAATTTCTTTGTTAATTAATCATTTGCAAATTTGCAGTACTGTTTCTTGAATCCCATAGTCTCACTAAATATGCATCTTTGTTTACCCTTGGCAGCCATTATTTTCTGTAGCTTCAACACCTCCTGAGGCGTTTCGCCATGCTGAAACGGCTGCATCCACTTTAACATGCGGGTAAGATTAAATTAGTAAAGTGTTTGACTGTGATAAAGTTAAAAACCCTTTTTTCCTGGTAATCTTTTTTTAAAGAGTGAATGTGAATTTAGATATTCAATAAGCTGGAATAAATCTGGCTTGCACGAAGTCATCCTTGGAACCACTGGTCGGAAACAGGGGACCTCTGCAAAAGGTGCCATGCATCCCTCTTCAGAGTCAACTTTATGCAAGTAAGCTTGGCTTGAATTTGTTTTAAATACTGTTTTTTTTTTATTCCCTTTATCAGTTTGCAACCATTTGTATAACCCTTTTTTTGCTGTTAATCAGGAAGAGAATGTTGGAGTCATTCTTGTCACTAAGTCGATCGTTAGCCAATTTTCCATTACATGATACCTCTTACCAGAGACTAAAAGTAATGGTTTTAGTGCTCATTTTAACACACACGTGTATGTGTGTATATGCACATATACCCACATATAAATCCATTAGTTGACCGTTTTTTGCTTACTATATTTCTTTTATGCATCCATCTGTTCAACAGAAGAAGGCTGAAGAATACAATTCAGTCTTGAAAGTATTTAAGGAGAGTCCACAGTTTAGCAATTGGCTCGTGAAGCCATTACAGTTTGAGCCTCAATTTCTTGAGACAATGAGTTGAACCCCAGGTACTTTCACCTTCTTGCAAAAAAATCTAGCTAAAAGAGGAACGTAAAATGTAATAACTGACATGTTAAAAGTTGCTCGAAGTCGATTTTTAATAAACACAGACTCCTAATATGGTTTTATACATATCAATCATTTTGTTATCACAATCATAATAAAACAAGAGAGTATAGTTTTATGCATATGTGTATGCATAAATACATATATGGTTTACTGAATATGAAAATCTGACAAGACTAAATTTTAACTTCATGTCATTTTTGAAAAGGGCTAGCATTAAGTTATGTAGGTTTTTAATAACTTGTTTTATTATAAGAAATTATAAGCTTGATCAGATGGTCCTAACTTTGACCATGAAATTCAACATTTGTATAGGCTGAGCTGCTACTATTCCAGGTTGGATTGACTTTTTTTCCAGGCCTCAAGTCTTGCATCTTCTTTGCATTCTTTTTTAGACGTTATGTTTCATGTAATTCAATTTTTAAGGTTGTAATGTCTACTTTGCCAAAAGAATACTTGTGCAATTTTTATTAGATTTTTTTGATGGCCTCAAAATTGTTTAAAACAGAGATGATGCTAGACCTATTGATTGCGACTCGCCAACTATGGTCTTTGTACCACTGGCTTCCAACCCGGTCAAAGATGGAATTTAAAGTTTTACGATCAAGAGATTTTAGGAATTTAACCAAGAAGCCATATTAAAAACAACAACAATAATAACATGATAGTAATTTTGTGTCCTTAAAAGTTAAAAGTTTCATACCAGTTATTAATGAAGCCAGCATAGTAATAACAAACTTTCAATATGTGTTGCATATTTTATCTGATCACACCAAAAATATAATTATAAAATCCATGTATGCATTACATGATACATTGATCCTCATTACTATGTATTTTTTATTTTTATTTCAAACGAGCAGTATAAGTGCATTTCAAAATTGACAAGTCGGCCATGTTAGATAATAACACACGGAAACATTATTTGTTCTGTTTGGAGCTTCAAATCGTACACATACCGCATTGTAACATTTTCATGCAAAAATTCTCAGTTATACCATAGGCCTATATCCTAAACGATGTTCATCATGTATGACTTCACACAATATTCTCAGCTGGCATCCTGCTTGCAAAATGCAAAAAAACAAACCTCATGCAAACGCCAAATGCTAAATATACAAATCTATCAAATCTTTAAGGTGAAACAAACATCTCTCTTTTTAGCTCTAAATTGTCTTAAAAATAGAGCAGCTGACACAAGTAGACTGATATAGCGTCAAAATGACCCAAACTCACTTTAATAAACTAAAATACCCAACTTTTGTTCCATTAAATTATTCTCGGGACATTTTGACCTATTTAAGCTAAAAGTTGCATATTTTAAGTCAATGAAGTTTGTTTGGGTTATTTTGGCATGAAAAGAACCTCATCACCTTAAGTTATTAATTCTTTTGGCAGATAAAAGAGTGTTGGAGAGGAGCATAGCTATTGTCATTGGCCCAACTCCACCAGGAACCGGGGTGATTGCTGAAGCCACCTTGCTTGCCTCCTCGTAACAAATATCCCCCACCAACCGATATCCTCTCGGGCTTTCTGGATCCTGTGGACATAATAAACAAAGTCATCAACTGCAAAAAATCATGTGACAAGTAAAACATTTAAAATCATACTGCACAATGATAATCACTGTTTTAATCATGAAAATGATATTGAAAACTCCCCCATTGGAGAACAAAGCTTTTATGCTAACTATACCTGAACAAATAAATAAATAAATATAAAAATTATTATACTACTAACCTCAACAGGATTGATACCAACATCAATTAAAACCGCACCAGGTTTCACCCAGCTACCCCTGACCATATTTGGTTGCCCCACTGCTGATATGATGATATCAGCCTGACTAGTGATCTCTTCTGGATTCTTTGTTCTTGAGTGGACAATACTCACAGTAGCATCTTCTCTCTGCAACAATCATGATATATAATATGTTTTTAGAATGCATATGTAGTTAAACTAGAATTAGGGATTTTAAGCCATTTAATTATAAACAGTACAGGTTATGAATAGCAGATGTCATACTTGAAGTAAAAGTGCAGCAGGCATTCCAACAATGTTGCTTCTGCCAATTACAACTGCCCTTTTCCCTTTGATGGGAATGTCATATCTATGCAGCAACTCTATACATCCTTTAGGTGTGCAAGGAACAAACAACGGTTCTCTTCCTCGCATGGCTAAACGACCAATATTCAGAGGATGGAATCCATCAACATCTTTCTCTATGCAAACAGCATTTAAAATGTTCTGCTCATTCATATGCTGATCCAACAAGTGCATTACAGATTATCATAGTAACACAAATTTACAAAGAAACAAACAATGAGCTGATTACAGATTCAGAAACTTACAGAAGGCAAAGGCAGTTGAACAAGTATTCCATGAACAGACGGGTCATCATTAAACTTTGAGATATGGTTGAGAACTTCTTCTTCAGTGGAATCCTCAGCCAAATGCACTTCATATGAATTAATCCCCACAGTGTCGCATGCCTTCTTTTTGTTACGCACATAAGTAGCAGAATCTTTTCTATCCCCAACAAGAATAACTGCCAATCCAGGGACAATCCCAATCTCTTCCTGCATTCTAGATATTTCAACAGCAATCTCCTCCCTTATGTCTTTTGCAACACGCTTTCCATCAATAACTTTTGCAAAGGTCTCGTTATTTATCTGTATAGCTGCAAGATAAATAATCTGTGAGGTGCTTAGGTTCAGCTAAATGCATTTTGATGACGGCTTTAGAATATTCCTATCTTATTTTTGGTTGAATTATCTCTTTCATGTAACACTAATTAAAGTATATGTATTTCTCAGTCTAAGCGGTGAACTTTTAATCCCAACTCAACACACATTTGTTTATGCAAACCAGAGTTGTCAAAAGCCCTTGGGCATTCGCCAAGGAGCAAAAAAAAAAAAAAAAAAAAGCAAGATTCTAGAAAACCCAGCAGAGTTCAAAAAAACCCAACCATAAACCAGTCTAAAAACAAACTTACCCAGTATATTCCCATTTTTCAGTAAGGTCTAGGAGGGAAGGATAGACACAAACCTTAACTCTATCCTAGTTGGGATAGAGGCAGCTCCGAAGGAGTCCCCGGAACCTTGGTTTTAAAAATAGCGCCAGAGGCATAAGGCGTGAGGCGCAAGCAGGTTAACGCTTCAGGGCCTTTAGGCAGCGCTTTATGAACTTATGGGTCAAATTTGATCAGCAGTTGGGCATGTAGGAGGGGATATGTGTAAATAACCAATGGGATTAGAGATTCATTATGGTTTGCATGATAAAAAAGCCCAATATGTTAAAAAGACAAGACAAATGCATCTTTTCGTTGTAGATAAAACTTATTTTGTTATATACAGAGCAACGCCTCACGTACGTGAGGCTCTCGCCTCATGGCTCATGCATTGGCATTTGAGGTCTAAACGCCTCAAAGCGCCTCAAGCTTTTTAAAACCAAGCCCGGAACCATAAACCAGTCTAAAAAAACCATAAAAAGGTTTTTATTTTAAAAACTCTATATAACTTGATTATTAATTGTTTTATAATTAGACTTTATATATTTTTAAAAAAAAATTAAGCCTAAAACATATAAAACCTCTAAAATTTGTAAATTAATATTATGCGCTTAGTAAGCCCTCACTATAATGCAAAATTATGGAGGATGGCAGCAATGCCAAATCAACACAAACACACACAGTTTGCATGAAACTAAATTTCAACAGCAATTATAACAGTACTTTGAAACTATAAAGTAGAAAGTCGTGATCAAAGACTAACCTTATAAACACAAACCATTTCTACTTCGAATTGAAAAACTAACATATACAACCTCAGGTTCCAAAACTCCTCACTTCTATACAAAAAATCAATCCATATCTTTATTTGTGTCAAAATAATCAACACTAACCTCGTGAAGATAGCCTAGGGGTAAGGGTGTTGGGGCCTCAACCTTGATACCTATATGAGCCAAAAATCACGTATTTGATCCCTATATGAGCCAAAAATTATACTAAAGTATATCATACAGGGATTTTACCACAAATCCATTATTCTATATGATTAAACCGAATACGACTCATTTGATATGTTTATCTAAACGTGTTGAAGTTGTAAACAGGTTAATTAAGTTGATAACGTGTAAAAAAATGGATCTAACGATCACAAACGGGTCAGAATGTCAACTTGTAGAATTAAGCAGGTCAGGATGTTTAACTTAACGGGCTAAATAGGTCTAACGTGAACATGACCCATTTAACTAGAAAGTATAATCCGAATAAAAAACTCAAAACCTTTGTTTTTAGGCGTCGGGTTTCAGGTAGTGCCTAATTTAAGGGGCGGAAGCAGATATCAGCAATTCGACCATCTGGAAAACATAATCAACAATTGAAATTAAAGAAATTAAGTTACCACTTGTAGATGGAGATGAACAGTGAGTGATGATGGTTCTGGATGATGAACGACTTGAGATGCCAAACTGAAGGGAATTTGAGCGGCGAAAAAGAGAAATATTATCTGGATATTTCTGAAGTTTGGTGGTATTGAAAAGAAGAAGACGGGCTGTTGAAGAAGAAGATGAACAGTCAGCGAAAATCATAGACGCCGCCGTATCGATTAACACCATATTATGTAATTTACAGATTGATTGCAGCCTCAAACCTATAATTGCTGCGAAAATGGAGTCAGGGTTTATGGTTATTGAATGAGGATTAGGGTTTTGTAACGGTGGCGTAGATTGTTTATTTGAGACATCCAGTTCACCAACGTTTACGACTCGATCAGAGGACTTTGTACGGTACCGATTGGGTTCATTTAGTTATTAAAAATATATAGAAGAAGAAAAAAAAAAAAAGATGCTTGTGTTTTTAATGTATACAGTTTCACTTAACACTGGAAAATAAAAGCACAGCTAAACAAAATTATTTAGTATTCTTTTAATTACTATATATACATTTTACAAACGACATCATTGCGAGTGAATAGTAATAATAATTAAATATTTATAATAATTATATAATGATTATTATATATTATTAATATTAATTAAATATTAATAATTGTAATATGCCACCTTCGGTCAAAGAAAACGGCGGCTACGTCCGTAAATAACAACAATTAATAAAAAACAAATATTATATAATATTAGTAATAATTAAATAATTTATTATTTAATACTAGTATACTAACCAAAGGCTTATAGCCTAATGGTACCTCCTATAATTTTATATGAGAGGTCATGGGTTCGAATTCGGACCGAAGTTTACCCAGTTGTGAGATTCCTCCTATAATAGGCTCGGGCATACGCCCCTGAGCGTCAAATTCGAGGAATGGTTGAAATTCCGTCTTGGGTGATCGTACCATGCCATTCAAAGAAAAAAATACTAATATATTAATTGCTTTATAATAATTAAATAATAATAATTAATTAACTAATAGTCAAAAATTTTGTATGTGTTTTGATTTTATTGTTTTATAATGGGTTTACAGTCGTTGCAGTTAGTTTTTTGTTTACATTTTGATATTCATAATTATGTCACCATGGCAGGATGAGTCTAAAACGCGGCTACAAGCCGTAACTATAATCAACAATTAATAATATTGATCATTATTATTATATAATACTAAAACTAATTATTATATAACAATTAATAATATTAATAATAATAATTAATTAACTTACAGTGAAAACTTTTACACACATTTTGATTTAATGTTTTACGATAGATTGATAGTCGTTGAAACCAATTTTTGTTTACGTTTTAATATTCGTGATGTTGTTACCACAACAGTATAATAGACTCAAAATTAATTAATAACAGTAATTGTTAAATAATAGCTAATTTGCTACCGTTTTGTTTGGTCATCTTACGTTCGTGTTTATTAACGCTATGTTTTACAACTAAGCACGGACTTTTTTATTATGGTGTGACATGCACGTTTATAACGACTACACTTTAGGATTTTGAGTGAGAGTGACAACTGCTGTAACGTGTTTTTATATCTGTGTTTTTGATACACGAGATCGTATATGCGTTCTTATATTAGAAATGGTGACATAATTCCCCGTCTCATGGTTTTCTATTATAGAGTTTTGACGCGGTTATGTTTATTTTTATGTTTTTAGAGGCGATTTCTTATAATAGTTTTTTTAAGTGGATAGAAACTGTAGCGGTTGTGTGTATATATTCTAATTTTAGAACCAACAATTAATATGTCATGGTTCCAGTGCAATACTATTAAATAGCAATAATAATTAAAAAATAACATTAACAATTCTTAAATTAAATTTTTATGCCAATTAAAAAAATAGCGATTTTATGAATGCGAACACATCTGTTTGTTGTTTTGATTATATAATTTTTCACATTATGCCTGCTATCGTAATTAAATATCCATATCAAAGGACAATTAATATTTGTGATGTTGTTACCGCTATCATAATTAGATATAAATATCTATATTGATAGATTACTGTAACTTAATATATTTTTTGACATAATTATAATTGATTAGATACCGTTTATTGTATTAATATGGGGTTACCGCGGCAACGCGCGGGTAAATCCCTAGTTCTGATTTACAAAGGAATATTTTCAATTTCTCTTATTTTCTGATCTTTGTTTTCGTTTCCATTCTCCTCTTTAAGGGCATTTGGAGTGGAGCTCAGGAGCCGATCGGGGAGGCCTTCACCGAACCGGTAGGGGTGTGCACGGTTCGGTTCGGTTCGGTTTTTGGCTAAAACCGCAACCGAAACCGACATAGTCGGTTTTTAGTTATTATAAACCGTTCGGTTTTCGGTTTTTCGGTTTTCGGTTTTTCGGTTTTTTTGTCGGTTTCGGTTCGGTTTTCGGTTTTTCGGTTTTTTTTTGCTTTTTTTTGTTTTTGTTTTTTTTGTTCGCTCTTACGCCCAACATTAAAAATACAAACATGTTTAACAATTAATAAATTAATTGATCGAGCACCAATTAATTAAAAAACAAAATAATTACCACCATGTTCTTACATTTAAAAAAAACAAAAGTAAATAATTAAATATGCAATAATTCCGATATTTACCTTTTAAAATGATAGATTTTATATAATCTAAATTTTTATCATCTCCAACGGTATACTTTTTGTATGTTTTTTCCCATTAAATAAGTATGGAAATAGCATTATATATAAATATAAATATATATATATATTAATTTTTAAGAAATATTAAAAATCGGTTCGGTTCGGTTTTTTTCGGTTTTTATAAAATGAAAAACCGCAACCGAACCGAAAAATTCGGTTTCGGTTTTTTTCGGTTCGGTTTTTCCCGGTTATTCATTCGGTTCGGTTTTTTAGGTTCGGTTTTTTCGGTTAATTCGGTTCCGGTTCGGTTTTTTCGGTTTTTTGCTCACCCCTACGAACCGGGGCCGGCCGGGAACATCGTGCCCCCGGTTTCGGCTTGGGAATATGTGGGGAATCCTCACCGATTGAGGCCGAGCTTGGAGATAACCGTTGGGGGACAAATATGACCGTTGGAAATTAAAAAAAAAAAAAAAAACTTTTTCCAATTTTAATCCTATTTAAACAACTTTAAATAACAAAAAATCTCGTATTTTTCTCTCATCTTCTATATTCTATACACAAAATTTATAAAATTTTGAAGCAAAATGAAAGAATGTTCATCACATGTTGCACGTTGGGGATGACATTGTCCCTTCTAGTTTATTTTTTAATTTAATTTTTTAGGTTGTATTCTCCTTTTTTTTGTTGTACTCTCTTTTTATTTTAAATTTAATGAATCTTTTTTATTTTATTATTATTATTATTATTTATTGTTAAAATAATTAATTAAAAATAAGATTTGAAAATGAGAAAAAATGGGAAAAAATGGGACGACACCATGCAAAATGGGAAAAAGTGGGAAAAAGTGAGGAAAAGTGATGTGGCACTGGGAAAAAAATGGGACGACTCCTAGTGGCCTAATAAAATCATGAACATATTGTAACTCTTGTGAGGATTTATAAAGGGAGAAAAAAAAGGATATAATTTTTATTTGTGTCTTGAGTTTGAGTGAAGAGAAAACCAGTAAGATTTAATCAAAAGTACGTCGTCTTAATGAATTTAACACCTAAGTTAGGTGTTTAACAATCTAATATTCACTTTTCTCGTATATAAATATATATTGTATTCTAGAATGGTTGACTTATCATGAGATAAAAACATTCCATAGTTTGCATTATACAACACAAAATATGATGACATATCACAAGTAATGTTTCTTTTGTTTTTTTGAACTGCGAAGGTCTTAATCGTGTTAACCCACTGTTTCCAGACCATATCACCAAGGTCTAGTTACCTGGACCTCCCATGAGCCACCACAACCACCCCAAAAGGAAACCCCACTGGGAAAACCCCTGACCCCCACCAGACCCCTTTTTCGCTGCAGGAGAGATTTGAACCCAAGACCTCCCATTTGAAAGAATCTTGGGGTAGCATTGAGACAATGCCTCATTGGTCACAATAATGTTTCTACCTTTAGTAAGAACCAAATTACCAAAAGACCACACTAAATACAAAGACTCAGCATTTATTTATAAGAGAAATGACTTCAAAAACAAGAAAACTAATTAAACTCTAACTTCTAACTAGGATAAACAAAAACATAAATTAAATTAAACAATTTATCAAGACCCAATTTTTTACTTGTTTTTTCATAAACATCCAAGCTAATATAAACTTGTTTATACACTAACATTTGATGTAAACGGAAGAAAAAACTTAGCTTTTGTAATTCAAAAAAAAAAATGAATATGAAGTTGTTTAAAGGTGAAATAGTTATTATTTAAAAATGGATCAACTTTGTTGCTTGACCGATTCAAATTAAGAAGTGGTATTTGAAAGTATCTTACTGACCTGAAACAAAAAAAACTGAAACAAAAACAAAAAACCAAAATGGAGTCCAAAGAGAAGCTAGTCAAGGACTTTACCACCGATGTAAACCTCACATTGATCATGAACACCATTAAACCTACTTGAATTCAAGCAATCCAATACTCATTTTCTGGGAAAATGCTTGCTAAGACACACACCAAAAAAAGAAAAAGAAAATAAATGGGATTGTTGTTTCAAAAGGTGTATTATATTGTTTCAAAAGGTGTATTTTGAATTAATGAAGAATAAACCTAGCAAAATGATGGTAACTGGTCACAATGGGTACAGGTTAGAACGCGTTTTATGCAAAATCAATTTGGGTCAAAATGGATCGTTTTAAAAAAACATCAATTTTGTTTAAGTTAAAAATGTGTTTAAACTAAATAAATAGTCCATATTTAGGATTTTTTTTAGTGATTTTCTTATCAAGTATGTTATTAATCATTTTTAAACGTTTGAATCCATTGCATTCACATAGTGTTTAGGTTACCCATTTTGACCCATGTTATGTTAAAGAGTTACCCATCTCAACTATATTATAATGTTATCTATTTCAACCCATTATATAATAATTTTTCACCCAAACCAACCCATTTGTTTTGATTTGGGTGAAGATTGCCACCACTAAATTGATGAATGTTCCAACTGAAGTCTTTTTTATCAGCCGAGTTTCTGTGCAATCCATACTGGAGGAGCAATAGACTCTTTTCCATTCCATGAAAATAATTTGTTTTATTATTTTCTTTTTATAGTATTCATTTTCTGTTTCTGTTTTCACGACGGTAGTTCATTTTGTGAGTGTTCACTCATTTGGTTATCATCAGAAGAAGAATCTGAAGAAGGTTTAGGCTTAGACATGATCCTTGAGAAACCGTAACCAAGGGAACTTCCGCTTGTTTCTGACAGCTGCATAATGCATCATTAGAGTTATATGGTCAACTTCTATCAAAAAAATAGAGGCGAGCAAATTCCAACCCATTTAGTTATGAAGGACCAAAAGGCATTTGTCCCAATGGTACCAAGGTGTGATAAGGTGTTACTCTCTAAAATAGGTTGAGGGTTCTAGTCCCATAGTAGACAATGGTGGAAAAAATTTGTTGTTCAAAAAAAATTTAGTTATGAAGGGGGTGGTTTAAGTTATCTTACATCAATGGATCAAATGAGTCAACCAGGTCAAAATGTATATTTACTGCGTAACACTTCCTACAACTTTAATAAAAAAGATATTATTCTACGACTTGGGCATGCTAGTTATGATAAAAATTGTTAGTTTTTGAATAAAAACAAAAATTAATCTGGCTCGTTATCAAATCTATCTAATTAATCAGTCATTTTTCCACCAGTAATTTGTGTCATAAGATTCAAGAGACAACTTAGTAAGAATTGATACCTCAGTAAGCTCTGACAAGTGGCGGGATCTGAACTCATTAATAGTTGCTGCTATCTCCGATGCCGGCAATTTAGCCTATAAAACAAAAAAAAAAAAGTTAAAAACATTCATAAACCAAGGGTACAAACCAATGAAGAGATTAACCTCACTTGCAAATAAAATTATATGGCAAAACCAAGAAAAACAAGATCTATAATCTGGATTTACTGTTAAACGCTACTATTTTTGCATTCAAGTGATACCAACTGATGATCGTTAGCCAATCAACTAATCACTTACTTGTGCAAGAACAGCAGATGCTAACTGTAAGCTTGGTTCTAAGGTCTCGGGCACAACCTGCAACACTTTTTTAAGTCAAAGGCATTATATGTAGCGTGTGAAATTCATTCATGAAAGATAGGACATTGATCCTGTTTTCCAATAATTTGTGGTGTTCTTTTTTAAATAAATGTAAGATGGTAACAGTAGAAATACCGCTGTAGCCCCAGCCTTTTCCAAATTGAGTCCATGATCAACATCATGAGCACGCACAAATGTCTTGACATTAGGAAAATACTTGTTGAGAGCCCATACAGTTCTGTAATTGGCTCCAGGCGAATCTAGAGTTATAGCTGCAGCACAAGCTCTATGAGCCCCAACCTTATGCAACACCTATATATTCAGGGGAAAAGAAAATCGGTTCAGCATTTGAGTTCTCGTGTTGCATTTCAAATTTGCATATAGCTTCACCTCTCGACTACCAGCATCACCAAAATAAACAGGCAAGTCAAGTGCACGTCCCCCTGATACTCGATCACTTAAGTTAGAGAATATTTAGATGTCAGCATGTTTGTTATATATTTGTATACTTAAGTCTTGCAAAATATTATTTGTAAATAAATTTATACCTCCTCACATCAAGAGCAACAAATGGAATTAGTCTTTCAGAAAGAAGCTGAGCGATGATCTGAAAGAACAAAAAAGTAGAATTGAAGTTAAAGAAGGACATTAAATTTACATATCAAAGTATCAACAAAAAAAAAGTCATCAGATTAGTGCTTGTTTTTATGATGAATAAACATATAAAACAGACAATGGTGTTACACCTGGCCAACACGTCCAAACCCACATATAATGATGTGATCTTGTAAATCATCTGTCTGAAAAAGTTCAATGAGATATGAGAATCAGGCTATTGAATAGATGAGAAACCATATCAATATTATGAACCAGGAGGAAATTACTAAATCTTAGAAAAGATAAAATTGGAAAAAAAGCACTTACAAGTGGCAAAGTTGTATTATTAACTTAGCAGTTAAGTTGTCTTTGCAAACAGAAGTGGATAGACTCAAATTTTCTCTCTACATATAGTATGTAAAAAACAGTTGTCTTTACAAATAGAAGAGTTGATAGACTTGAATTTTCCCTATATCTATACTAACATATAATACATATTAGAAGGACACAATAGTAATTTTATTAAATCTTGAGTTCACATAAGGAAAAGAAAAGAAAATGGAAAGAAAGTCTGAATTTCATTTAACGAAGGAAAGAAAAGGAATATAAAACATGTGTTTCCGAGTTTCACTTAAGGAGGAAAATAAAAGAAAATGAAAGAAAGCCTAGGGAAAATTATTTAGTTTTTGTTTTCTTTCGATTTGAAAGGAAATGAAAGAAAAGATTTCCGATCTGTTCTTTTTTATTCTCTTATTTCCTTTTTTTTCTCTCTGTAAATAAACTGATACACCTCTTCGAGTGTATTCACGGAGGAAATCGAAGCAAGTTACATCGGATGAGGTGGCAGCTGCTTATTTGATCGCAGGCTTCAATTGGGATCCTTTTGCACAGCCAATCAAATTAGGAGGGAAAGCATGCAGCGGTTCTCAGTTCAAATAATTGGGAGGGAGCAGTTATCTACGTAGTAATATTAGCAGGATTATGTAATTTTATGTTTTTCATGTTGTTTATGTTCTTGTAAAACCTTAACTGGTTGTGGAGATTTACCCATCTCGAATAGGGTGTTATCTTTAATATATTATCAAGCTTCCTGCTAGATTTGTGATCTTAACAATTGGTTCCATTACCGTGAATCGAAGATGGTGCAGACCCGGAATCAAGATGGGAGCAGCAACTCAAATGATCCAATTTCTGCTCAATTGGCAGAAATTGCGGCCAAATTGGATGCGATCGAAACACTGAAGGCAGACGTAGCAGCACTCAAAAGACAGAAGAATCCGATGGGTGGTTCGAATCACGATGAAGGAGATAGCGGTTGGCGCCCCAATCCCTATCAACGTCCGTATAACAAAATCGACTTTCCCACATTCAGCGAAGGAGATCCTCGAGGATGGCTATTGAAAGCTGAGAAGTATTTCCAATATTACAACATTCCAGAAGGAGACAAAGTTGATATCGCATCAATGCATTTGGAAGGAGATGCTTTAGATTTTTTCTCCTGGCTAACTATTGATCAACCAATCATGTTCTGGGAAGATTTAACGCATGCTCTCCAAAGGAACTTCGGACCAGCCGAGTTTCAGAATCCAGATGAATATCTTTGTAGTTTGAAACAAACAGGTACTGTACAAGAGTACCGCCAAGAATTCGCCAAACGGTCTTCACGGGTATCCAATTGGCCGGACCATTGCTTGTTGGGTGTATTCCTCAATGGTTTGAAAGAGGAGTTGAAGGCTGATGTGCGCATACACAAACCTAGAACGGTTTACAACGCCATGAGTTTGGCAATGGAATATGAGAATAAGGTAAGTCACAACCGTTCTCATAAAGGGCAGATCTATACTTCCACCTACAAGAACCCTTTAGCCGATACCAAACCTACCAACCCACCATCCAATTCGTTTTCCAGTAACCCAAACCCAAGATCCAACCCACGTTTAACCGATTCAGAAAAACAAACTAGATTTTTGAAAGGAGAATGTTTTATGTGTGGCGACAAATACGGACCTGGTCATAGGTGTAAAACCGGTTCCCTTTGTTGGGATAATCTTGTAAATTTAATTAGGTTAAAAGGTTAAAGTTTTAATTTGTTTTTGGTTTATCTATTGAGTTTAAATGTTTAGATTAGCTTTGTTTTTTCAGCAAGCTTTTAGGGATAAGGTTTGACTTTTTGGTTTATGTTTTATTATAAATAGGGGTTTAGGTTTAATGTTTTCTTTGTACCAATCAATCATTAAATAGAAATTCTGAGTTTTTCTTTGTTCACATCGCGTTTTGGGTTCTGGGAACAACATCAGAAGACATCAATTGGTATCAGAGCTTTTAAAGCTCATACCTGCGACTCAAAGAAAGGTGATCAGGCGAGGAGCAGTGGTCGGAATTCACCATCGGCGGGGAACATCTGGTTCGTGATCGGCAATCGTCTAAAGTCGGCGACCAACATCAAATCGGCAGAAGTCAGATTTGATCAAACAAACGTTTGATCGGCATAATCTGGGGCTGATTAGCTTCGATCCAAGCAAGAATCAGGAAGAACAGTCCGATTTCCTTTGAATTTGTCTCAGCCGTAAACAGCAAACAGGGGCTGTTGGTGCGGCAGGTTGAAATCAACGAGCTTGGGGCAGGAAAACGAGATCAGCAGAGGGGCTGAAGGGGTCGTTTGCAACCAGGTTGTTTTGGTGATCAACAGCAAGGCATTTTGATCAGGGCGGTGTTCACAAGAGGGTTGGACTTTTGGATAAAGCAGCAAACTTTAAGGTGTAAGCAGATTTAATCGTGTTCATGGCTCAACCAGAAAATCAAGCTATGGTTACTGTTAAAGAAAACAATACCATGTCTCTTCAATGCCCGGTATTGTCTTCTACAAATTACACGGTATGGGCTATGAGGATGCGAGTGATTTTCAATGTTCATGGGGTGTGGGAGATGATAGAGCCTGGAACAAACTTAGATGCTAAGAAAAATAACATTGCAATAGCTCTTTTGTTCCAAGCCATGCCCGAAGAACAAATACTACAAATAGGAAATCTTCAAACCGCGAAGGAGATGTGGGGAGTTCTTAAAAATCGTCACTTGGGAGCGGATCGGATTCGGGAGGCAAGGCTTCAAACTCTAATGAGAGAGTTTGAAAATCTAAAGATGAAGGATCAAGGTGTGATTGATGAGTTTGCTAATAAGTTATCCGAGTATGCATCTCGAGCTAACTCACTTGGCTCGGTTATAGAAGAAACAACTTTGGTTAAGAAGTTTCTTAACGGGTTGCCTAAACGTTTTATTCACATGGTGGCTTCTATAGAGCAAGTTGTAGACTTGAAGACCATTGGATATGATGATGTTGTGGGTCGACTTAAGGCTTATGAGGAGAGGATTAAGGATGAGGAGACCCAAACCGAGCAAAATCAATTGTTATTCACAAGGTTAAGTGAAAAGGCAGCAGAAAAGGGGCACAAATGTGAGCATTGTGGATGTGAAAGCTCTAACCGGGATGACTTTGGACGTGGCCAAGGTAGGGGTCGGGGGTCCGGGAGAGGTCAAGGAGGTGGTGAGCAAGTTCCACGGGATAAGAGTCGCATTAGGTGCTACAAATGTGGTGAGCTTGGGCATTACTTGTCGGAATGTCCTAGTTGGGAAGAAAAGAAAAATAAAGGTCAATTTGGCTCAAGTGGATGAGGATCATCTACCATTGCTTTGAAGACTAATGGATTACAAGATTAGGGGGGTGATTGTTGGGATAATCTTGTAAATTTAATTAGGTTAAAGGGTTAAAGTTTTAATTTGTTTTTGGTTTATCTATTGAGTTTAAATGTTTAGATTAGCTTTGTTTTTTCAGCAAGCTTTTAGGGATAAGGTTTGACTTTTTGGTTTATGTTTTATTATAAATAGGGGTTTAGGTTTAATGTTTTCTTTGTACCAATCAATCATTAAATAGAAATTCTGAGTTTTTCTTTGTTCACATCGATTTTTGGGTTATGGGAACAACATCAGAAGACATCACCCTTAAGGTTCTTGAATCTACGGAAGGAACTGATGAGACTGTACCGGTGGTGATTGAGGATTCCGAGGCTGAAGCAAATGACTTGGCTGAGATCAGTCTGCATGCTATATTTGGCAAATCCCACACAACGACTATGAAATTAAATGGGCTTTTGGGCACTATTGAAGTGCTGATCTTAATTGACAGTGGATCCACCCATAATTTCATATCAGAGTCTCTGGTGAGGGAGATACCACTTACCACCCAATTTATCACACCTTTTGGAGTCCAAATTGGCAATGGGGATATTATCCGTTGCAACAAACTATGCAAGGATATTGCCTTGAAGGTTAGCAGCTTGACAATCACCCAAGATTTCTACCCCTTTTCCATAGGTGGAGCTGATGTTGAGTTGGGAATCCAGTGGTTGTCTTCTCTTAACACGGTGCAAGCTAATTGGAATGACATGTTCTTGATTTTTTCGATTGATGGAAAACAGTACAAATTGCAAGGAGTGACTTCAGGCCCATAGAAATCAGCCTCTTTCCAACATCTTGCTGTGGACACAGAAGTTTCAGTTCAGGTACCCGAGCCCATTAAGCCTTTGATTTCTAAATTTCAGGCTGTTTTCCTTGAACCCAATGAATTACCCCCTTTTCGTTTCCTTACCCATGACATTAACCTACTTCCAAATTCCACCCCACCCAACATCAGACCATACCGATACCCGTATACCCAAAAATCTGAGTTTGAATCCCAAGTTGATCAACTGCTGCAATCGAGTTTTATTCAACCCAGCAATAGTCCTTTTTCAAGTCCAGTTTTATTGGTCAAGAAAAAGGACAATTCTTGGAGGATGTGTGTTGATTACCGAGCCTTGAACAAGATTACAATTCCTGATAAGTACCCAATTCCTAATATTGATGAGCTCTTGGATGAGTTATATGGGGCTGCCATCTTTTCTAAGTTAGACTTAAGGTCGGGGTACTACCAAATTCGTGTAAATCCAAAAGATGTGGAAAAAACAGCTTTTAGAACACATTCCGGGCATTATGAATTCAAAGTTATGCCTTTCGGCTTAACTAATGCCCCATTCACTTTTCAATCGGTGATGAATGATCTATTCAGGCCCTTCCTTCGTCGTTTCATCTTAGTTTTCTTTGATGATATCCTTGTTTACAGCCCCTCTATGGAAACTCATGTCTATCATTTATCTCAGGCCCTGGATCTTCTTCATTCTAACCGATTTTTTGTTAAACTGATCAGAATCGAAGATTGCTGCTAGTCTGATTTATATAATGTCATTTTTCCCTTTCCTTGTAAGATGTAAGATAAGGGCACAAGTGCTCGCTTCAATCTATTTCTTTATCTCCCCGTGAATCGTATGTTTGTAAGTGTTGTTTTGGTCAAACCCAAGTTTCCTTCCTTGGTCATTTGTTGACAGCTGATGGTGTCCATGTGGAGAATGAGAAGATCGCCTCCATTCAATCTTGGCAGATTCCAAAATCTGTCAAGGAGGTTCGTGGGTTCTTAGGACTCACTGGATATTACCGGAGGTTTGTGCGTAATTATGGGACTTTAGGTAGACCCTTAACAGATCTTACCAAGAAAGATGCTTTTCTTTGGAATGATACAGCCTTAGCCACCTTCCAAGCTCTTAAGGATGCCCTTCAGTACGCTCCAATTCTCAAGCTTCCCGATTTCTCCAAACCATTTATAGTCGAGTGTGATGCTTCTTCTGATGGTATAGGGGCCATATTATCTCAAGAAGAACATCCCATTGCTTATTTTAGCAAAGGCTTTTCTTCTGCCCACAAATTCAAATATGCCTATGATCGAGAGCTTTTGGCTTTGGTCCTAGCTGTCCAGAAATGGAGTCACTACCTGCTGGGCCACCATTTCTTCATCCGAACAGATCATTATACCTTGAAGTTCTTGTTGGAACAACGGTTAACAACTACTGAGCAGCAGCGTTTGTTGATCAAACTCATGCCCTTTGACTTTACCATTATCCACCGTGCTGGCAAAGAGAATCGGGGTGCAGATGCTCTATCCCGCAGACCCCATTTCGGAGAACTGTTATCTTTATCCATCCCTACTTGCCCAGATTTATCTTTGATTAAAGAAGGTCTGGTTCAAGACCCAGTTGCTCATGATATTTTGGTCCGGATACAACAGGATCCTCAAGCTTTTCCTGCTTATTCCACTCATGATGGTCTTCTATTTTTCAAACACAAATTATATATTCCTGATTTTTCTGAGTTGAGGCAGAATATCTTATTTGAAGGCCATAATACTCCAATGGCTAGTCATGGTGGCTTACTGAAAACCTTCCAAAGAATCAATTCTTATTTTTATTGGCCTCATTTGAAAAGAGATATTCGTTTATATGTTCAACAGTGCCTTGTTTGTCAAACCCAAAAATATGAAACTCTTTCTCCTGCAGGTCTTCTAAAACCACTGCCTATTCCTGAACGAGTGTGGGAAGATCTTTCCATGGATTTTATTGTTGGGCTTCCACCCTCTAATAAGTTTGACACTATTTGTGTGGTTGTTGATCGCCTCAGTAAGTATGCCCATTTTCTGCCCTTATCACATCCTTTCACTGCTAAAGGAGTGGCTGCGTTATTTTGTCGTGAGATTGTTCGCTTGCATGGGTTTCCACGTTCTATCATTTCTGATAGAGATGTCATTTTTCTGAGCAACTTCTGGCAAGAGTTATTTCGCCTAAGCCAAACCAAATTGAAGCTGAGTTCCGGGTACCATCCACAGACGGATGGTCAAACTGAGGTAGTCAACAGATGTTTAGAGGCTTATCTACGCTGCTTTGCGCATGAGCAGCCAAAAAAATGGGCTTCTTTCTTAGCTTGGGCCGAGTATTCCTACAACACAGGTTTTCACTCTTCCATTGGTACTACTCCTTTTTCTGTGGTTTATGGTCGTCCTCCGCCTCCAGTGATTCCTTATGTCCTTGGTGAAACAAACAATGCTGAATTGGAGGCTCAATTGCTTGACCGCGATGATATGCTCAAACTCTTGTGTACTCAGCTTCTGAAAGTTCAGGATCGGATGCGCAACCAAGCAAATCACAAAAGGCGTGATGTCTCTTTTTCAGTGGATGACTATGTCTTCTTAAAGATTCAACCTTATCGACAGAAATCTCTTGCTAAACATCGCTTTGAAAAGCTGGCTCCACGTTTTTATGGTCCTTATCGTATTCTTCGCAAGATTGGTTGTGTCGCTTATGAATTACAACTTCCACCTGACTCCAAAGTTCATCCGGTCTTTCATGTATCTATGCTTAAATCCGCTCGTGGATCTTTTGACCAGCTACCTCCACCGCCGTTACCTATTACTAAAGATTGGGAAGTCTCCTTGCAACCACAGGAAGTTTTGACTCATCGCTGGATCAATGTTGCGGGTACTAAATCTTTGGAACTTCTAATTTTATGGGCGGATCGACCAGCTGAAGAGGCAACTTGGAAATGCTATGACTTATTCCACAATCAATTTCCAGATTTTAGCCTTGAGGACAAGTCTTTTTACCGGGAGGGTTGTAATGATACACCTCTTCGAGTGTATTCACGGAGGAAATCGAAGCAAGTTACATCGGATGAGGTGGCAGCTGCTTATTTGATCGCAGGCTTCAATTGGGATCCTTTTGCACAACCAATCAAATTAGGAGGGAAAGCAGGCAGCGGTTCTCAGTTCAAATAATTAGGAGGGAGCAGTTATCTACGTAGTAATATTAGCAGGATTATGTAATTGTATGTTTTTCATGTTGTTTATGTTCTTGTAAAACCTTAACTGGTTGTGGAGATTTACCCATCTCGAATAGGGTGTTATCTTTAATATATTATCAAGCTTCCTGCTAGATTTGTGATCTTAACATAAACTCATGAGTCATGAAGATACCCTAAGTTCCAGTTGCTAATATTTCTGAAATTATTTATTTTCATTTCCGGACTCTCTGATCCTTCTATCTGTCTCCATGCCTTCTGTTTATTCGTTAGACCCTCTGAAACTACGTCCAGATTCTCTGCTCCTTCTATTAGTCGATCGTGCATCCGGATATTTTCCAAACTTTCTATGTTTCTGTTTCAAGAACTTTATTATAGATCTAGTCTTCTTGAGTTCTGAACTGGACAATTCCACAAGATCATTCTGATTATTGTCTTTGAAACTGGTTACTCAGCTTCTGGGTTTCATGCATGTTCTGAATTTTTTCCAAAGTTTAGATTTTGGTTTCTGCTTCTGGTCTCAAGAAGTAGATATTAGTATCTGGGTTCGTTTTTTTATTGTGGTTTTTAACAGCCATTTTGTTCGATCTCCTCTGTGAGATCGTTTCAGTATGACTTTTGTTCTGGTTTGGTTTTGTCTTTGAGACATTTGGTTTCGTCCTTCATGATGTTTGGTTTGAACAACCACATAGGCTTGTTGTAAAGGAGGAATCATATCTCTATCCTAGGTGCATTTGGTTCAGTCCTTCGAGACTTTGGCTTACTCGTATAGGATGTTTGGTCCTTCAGGGCATTCGGTTAAGTCCTTCGGGACATTCGGTTAGTACTCAGCATGTTTGGATCAGTCCTTTAGTGAGTTTGGTTCTTCATGACGTCTAATCGTTCAGTACATTACTATCGTTTGGGTACATAATTTGGGATTCAGGTTTGGTTGCGCTTTCACTTTCACAAATGATGAGTGTAGTTTATGAAAGGTGGGTCTTTTAGGACTGGATTCCATTCTATTGCTGCTATTTGATACTATGATGGTTCTGTAGCTCGATCGCCATTTTCATCTTTCATTGCTTGATCTAATTGGGTCGTTTGTCTACATCCTATTCGATCTGTTGTTCATTGTGCTTGCTCCAACAGAGACCTTGCCTTGAAGTCGAATCTGCTAAAATTGTAACAACCTGGGCGTGATTAGCATCTATGCTCTGACGGCTTGAAGGGGAGCGTTAGAAAAGATAAAATTAGATAATACTTCCTGCACTTACAAGTGGTCAAATTGTTTTATTATCTTATCTATACAAACAGCCAACTTGTCTTTGCTAGAAGGATAGTTGATAGCATGTAAATACTTGGGATTCTAAAATATGTGGCAATTTATTCAATCTCCATTAGTTTTTATCTCCTTAGTGTGTGTTTGTATGTGTGATACCGGTTTCTTACACTAAACTAGTGAATAACATCAAATTTACTCATGCATGATTTTTACCTCACTCTCATCAGGTAACAAGCTACGAACATCATGCTGTTCAAAACGAGATGCTATTAACTGGCCACCAGCAGCTAGCCATGGTGTAAGGGCCATTGAAATTCCAACCACAAGAAACAGCAAAGAAGATAACTGAGGAGTCATTATACCCTGAAAAAAAACATATAAATGTATAATACCCTAAGAATGACAGCTATTATTTTCAAGAATATGGTAGTATAAAACATGAAAAACAAAAGTTGACATCAACAGCAAACAACTTAGTCAGCTGAGGCTCACCTGATTGACAGCTTCACCAAATGCAACAAATGCGAATTCTCCACCTGGTGCAAGTAATAGACCAACTCTAATTGCGGATATTACTGAAACACCAAATAGTCTACCAACTGCAGCTACCATTATGGTCTTCCCAGCAATGAGAAGCCCTAACGATCCCATTATAACAGGAAAGTTTGAGATGAGAAGTTTTGGATCGATAGACATTCCCACCTGAGAAAAGGAATGATGTCATTATTTGAAAAATTCACCGCAAATGTCCCCAAAGAAGAATATATAATGGCATTTTTATATTATGATAATCTAGAAAACAAAGAATACAAGGAATACCGTCATGAAGAAGAGGCCTAATAGAAGGCCACGATATGGAGCAATATCTGATTCGACTTGTAATGAGAATTCAGTTTCTGCAAGTAGCAAACCAGCAAGAAAAGCTCCGAGTGCCATAGAAAGGCCAGCCTGTTCCATTTTTTATGAGACAAATGAATATTAATGCTGTGATGATTACAAATGCAATAACCAAGGATGTATGTCTACTTACACGGGCAGTAAGTAGACTAGTACCCAGAATAACCAAAAGCGTATTTGCAGAAAATATTTCAGCGTTTTGCATCTCTGCTATTTGCTTGTAAATTGGGCGAAGAAGCTGCAAGTAGCAAGAGAGGAAACTTGGTTACTTTATTGAGATGTGTAACAGTAGCATCCAAGTGAATCGAGTATATGAAATATTAACATCAAGCATGTATAGAAGTGGTTTAAACCACTAAGATGTGAGTGACATCATGTACTAATAAGTCAAGTAACCAGATTACTATTTATATTCATATAGGGTAATAAGACATTCTCCACCTAGAGGTAACAAGTTGTCTAGGTTGGGTAACAGGTTAAAATGAGTTCAAGTTGTAATATGCCAATATGGGTAACCATCCAAGCCAGATTGGGCTGAGTGCAAACACTTTTTGTCCATCTTTTAATCCTTTTATAATAAACAATGTGGTAGTTACGATCAAATAAAAGGAAATGGTATTCAATGAAAAAAAACCTGACTAGACTTTTAAATAATTGATCCATTTGACCTTTTTCCTTTCGCTAGTGTTTTTTTTTCTTTCTTTTTTTGAACCACTAGTTATAAAACACTTAAAAGCCATGTTGGTTACACCACAATAGGTGTTTCAAAAAGTTGGACAGCAATTTCAGAACTTACCAACCGCCCTCCAGCGATAATGGCACTGATAGCAACAAGTGCCTTTACAGCAGCCAATCCAAGAGCTTCAGCAATTGCATAGAAGCCAATCTGAAGATTCAAAAAAAAAAAAAGAAAGAAAATATATCATATTAGCAAGGAGCTGCAATTTTGTGATAATGTTACAATTATCAAATCAAAAACCTTAAGAAGTTACAACTATTAAATGAAGTTACAACTCACTTCAACTCATTAAGAATATAGACGAGAGGAAGACCATTGATAAGAAAAGCATTAATAATGTCAAAGAAATGAAACACAGAAAGTTTTTTTTTTTTTTTTTGAAAGAAAAGGTATATAGATCTTTCACTAAATGGAAGGTATGCATTAAAATGAAAAAACACAGGGAGTTAAAAAGAAGTGTATAGATCTTTAATTGGATGGATAGTACGTATTAGTCTAAATACTTACCCCTCCTTTAGATGAATTTGGTGAAATAAGAGGTATGAGAATCAGCAAAACAACAACAGCTAAATCCTGGAAGGAAAAAAAAATTATATGCAATGTTTTTCGTAATTGAAAAGTAAAAAAATCGCCATTACACACATAGAATTTATACTCCTAACATCTGACTGGATGTGAATACCTGGAAAAGTAAAACAGAAAATGTGGCTCGTCCATGACGTGATGTGTTTTCCCCCCTCTCCTGCAATACCTGTAATACAATTTCATCGTGTAAAACTATATGATGAGAAAAGAATAAAAAATATAACTGTTGTACTATTGTTTGCTATTTGATGATTACCTGCAAGACAACTGCAGTAGAAGATAATGCCAAACCATTGCCAATGACCATTGCAGCTGGTACTAGCTGTCCACACACAAAATGGGCAACTAATCCTACTACAACAGCTGTCATCAACACCTGTGTCACCAATTTATGTTTAAACATCTGGTAGTACAGCAATAATGCACAATGCAGACTTCTTTGTATACAAAAAGGGATGATTTTGCAATTACCTGAGCAGAACCTAATCCAAAAACATATTTCTTCATTGAACTCAGCCTTTCAACAGAAAGCTGTAAAGAATATACAGTTTCAAATTTTAGCCTTCTTCGGAAGTGAATGTAATATGTAATACACATATAAAATCTTAAAATATACTTATTATTCATACCTCAAGGCCAATATTAAAAAGCAGGAAAACAACCCCAAATTCCGCTATTGTTTTTGTTGCATGAACATTACGTATAATTGAGAGACCATAAGGTCCAATCAAGATGCCAGCAGTCAGATATCCAAGAACAGGACTTCCTAAAAAGGACGAAAAACTATTGGTGAACAGACAAAATGATTCAACATTAATTGAAAATTTGAAGTACCTCCAGGAAGTTTCTGAAATATAGGCACAAATATTACACTGCCAAGCAATAACCACAACACATCAAAAAGAGAAGCTTCTTCCTCATTAATCTGCAGATATTGAACACATGATATAGCTGAGAATAAATGTTCCTTAAAGGATCACTGTAGACAAAGTGTAATGTTTTTTTTAAGCAAGGAACATCAAACCTCTTGGTTTGGAAGCATTTCAATTATCTTTTTAACTTTTTCAGGTAACTTTTTTATCTGTCTGACCAAAGGCTGAGCTTTTGATGAAACTTCATCGATGTTGGTAGTTATAATGTTTGGCGGCTGAAATATTTTACCAATCCGTTCTCGTTTAGTATAGAAAGCAAAACTGCCAATATACCACCAATATTTAACAAATTAGTAGCCACTAGTGTTTGACAAGCATGGTCCTTTTTTTCATTTTCTTTTTAATAAAAGTAGATCAGGAAAAAAAAAAAGTATACCTTGCACCAACAAGCAATGACCAAACTAGCAGTTTAGGTAAATGCTTTCTTGCAGATTCACCAAGCTCCTGAAATGCTGCAGCTGGTGTAAATTCAGTACCATCTCCTTCCAATGAGAAAAATGAAGCAGCAAAGAAACGAGATGATTTCATCAGTAATGCTTTTGGTGAGCTGTCCTTTGTGAAATCTTTTTGTGTTTCTAGTTTTTTCATTTGAATCACATTTTTCATCTTTTCTGTGTCACTTTCACTGTCTTTGGATATTTGATCAGTCCCTTTGTCACTATCATCTGAAATTCTAGAATCTTCTGAAATCTGACTAAGAAAGCTTAACCCGTTATCTTTTATGGGCCCACTCAAAGGAGCTTCAATTGTTGCATCACTGTCCTTGTCACCAATGATTTCAACCGAATTCCCTTCAAGGCTGATTTCATCACCAAGTGTTTCCCCGTCTGAAATTGCACTTTCAAAAGTATCCACAAGAGAAATGGCAAGAAATTTTTCAGCTTTTTGTAGTGCAATTTCAGCATCATTAACACGTTTCAAAGCCTCAAGTTCAAATGCAACAGCTTCTTCTGCTAAAAGCATTATGTTGGCCACATCTTCTTCGGCTTTTAATGCATCCATTTGTGCTTTCTCTGCAAGTTCATTCAGTATACCAACTTCTTTTTGCAACTCATCTTTTCTGTTTTTTAACCGAATCAACAATTTCTCACAATTTTCCAAATTTGCCATACACTCCTTCATGTCCTTCTGAGCAGTTAAAAAAGTTTCCTCGTCCTCCCACAAATTCAAATTTCCGTTCTCTCTTTCACTTTTCTCTTTTGCAATTTCCCATGATTCAAGGGCCACTTGATGCCTAGCTTCAGCCAAAGAAAGGGCCATTTTGGCTCTCTGAATAGATTCTTTCACAGGGTCCTCTTCTTTCACGATCTCTTCGATAGCAATTAAAGCTAAATTGACATCATCCCATGCTTTTAAAGCTTTATCTTTTAGTGCTATTGCTGCTTCTGATATCCTTTGAGCTTTATCCTCAAACATAACACTATTAAGTTGTGCTATCTCCAATTCTTTAAGTGCCTTTTGTAAAAACTCCTTTGACTCATCTAAAGTGGGAACCACCACTTCTGCTTCTTCTCCCTTGTCTCTTGAATCATTTTTAGTTTCTTCTTTTGAATTATCTATGTTTTTAGTCTCAATATCCCTTCCATTCCCATTTATAAAGATTGAATCATTTCCCTGACAAGCTGATTTATAGTCCCCCCTTGATGTCTTAAGAATATGAAATGAATTAAAACCTTCAAGAATTTTAGTTGAATTAAGACCATGATTACAAGAAGTAATCAGTTTCTTTCCAGAGTAAATCTTTGACACAAACCTTGGAATGTTCAGAAACTATAGCCAAAACTTGACTGCAAACTGAACTGCTCAAATGTTCCATAACAAATACTTTGATAACCATGGATCTGGAGACTGGAGGATAAATTCATCTCTCTACTCGTTACCTCAGTTTCTAACTACTAACTGATTCTAAAAGTAATTTTCATTTGGCCGTTAGATCAAGCTCCTGCAATACAAGTACAAAACAGTATTCAATAAACCAAAACTTAATTAAACTAAATGATAACATCAACTTAAATCTCCATGACACTGTGGCTTTAGGATTTTAAATGAAAAACAGATGCATGCATACGCACCACAATCCCTTTGCGTATATAAATACATGTATAGCTACCAATAATCTGTGTACATAATATTGAAGGCTAACAGAACTCAGTTGCCTTAAGTAATCTTATTTCGTTTGCCTATAGTATTAATATGCACAGGATTATAAAATCACATTCAATAATCTAAAACAATTTTCCTGATAAGTGAACTTAAATGCTCGTCAACAATCTCTCTCTAAACATTAAAAAACCTTACACTCGCTAAACCATGTATATAGATGCCCTATAAAGTACTTTTAAGTTTCAATCATCTAAAAGATTGGGCATTAAATTTACTAATCATACCTTCACTAACAAGAAGACAATTTCTAAATTGTAAAAAGTATTAATCATTACATTTAAATCAAAGACACATATGTGCAGATGCTGCAGATCTAAAATCAAGTTACAGTAGCAATAAATCATACTTCTATCAGTTAACTGAGTAACCGACCATATCTAATTCTCACAGTTAGACTTCAATATCTACTAAATGTAGACTCATGTCAATTGAGTTAACAAAAAGAATCGATTTATAAAAATGCAAAGCAGTTATCATATATCTATTCCAAAAAAAAGCCTATATATTGTCAAATCAAACTCCAGTAATTTGAAATCCTTTTTAGATTATTTCAGTTTTTCATTCAAACTTACCTAGAAACATTTATATAATTTTGCCCAACTTCAACCATATCTATACGTGTATTGAATATAAAACTTGAATCATCTAGCTTCTAATTTTTCATAAATAGACTCAAATGCCTAGTAAATGTACATTACGTGTAAATGTATTTGACTGTAGCAACATCATACACAACACATATTAGCCAGACACACAAAAATCTGTTCATACCAATGCGTGTCAGGTTCTCGAATCAAATTTCGATAATCTGAAATTCAATTTCTAGTTAATCGATTTGTCAAACATACCCTAGAAACACTGCATCAACCAATTACTCGAAACTCAATCCAAATTACCCATACTACATGAAAATAAATACCGTATATATACAAATACACACCTGTACACACATATCCGTGCGTGATACCGCCGATGTATCATGTATGAATGGATGAGTCTTTATATGAAGTGATGAAAAGTGACGAGAGCTTTTGAGTTGCGTATGAGCGTACCTGATCAATCGTGACAGATTGCAAGTGTGATTGAAGAACAACCAATGGCGGATAACTACAGAAGAAACAATGGTAGAAATTGAAAACGAAGAACGGTTTATGACGTAAGAGCGAGAGTGTGTTCGTTAGCAAGTACTTTGTTGCTTTGTATTTATTCCTTTTTTTTCTTACCCGCCTTCTGATATTTTAGAAAACCGAAAGGTGCAGATTGGTTTACAAAGGATGAAGAAATTGAAAAACAGAATTTTTGGGTGGTGGGAAAAGAGTAAAAGTGAGCGGATTGACTAAAATGCCCTTGGGAATAGAGACTTAATTGCTTAAATGTCATTTATTGTCCTTTTAAGTTCAAAGCACTTACATATTTGATCCTTAAACTTTACTATCTCCACTTCATATATTTGGTACAATCGTTCTTACAGTAGACTTGTTTGATCAGTCCGTGCGTTGTGTAAATGATATGTAGTTAGATTAGCTGCAAAAGAATTTACGATCGATACTTCAAATGTTATCAAAAAGCTTTGAGTTTCGTGTTGTTTTATATACAGAAGTTAACACAAAAATGAACTTAATTTGGTCTTTCTAACCTTGATGTTTCGTTAAGTTGGTTGCTTTTTCTACTACTTAGGTTTTTTATGCACTTGTGTTATTACCCGCATGTAAGATTGTTATTAGAAGTATGCCAACTTTTAACACATGCTAACAGTCAGGGGCGGCCCGGGGGAGGGGCAAACCCGACCTCCGTCCCGAGCCCATTTTCTAGAGGGGCACATATATATATATATATGGGATGAAATTTTTTATCACCCTCATCTTTTGCTACAACTACATAACTATCATCCAATGGTTACTTTAAAAAGGTAAGCGTATAGGATCGTGCCACGTGTCAAGTTCTTTGTTTTTAGTATGAAGGTGTAACGACCGGTTTTAACGGTCATGTGTGTTATTAAATAAATGTTATTATGTTTATTTAAATTATGTTGTGATAATAATATAATAACATTTGGGGCATTAATGTTAACTAGTAACTAACTTGGTTAGGTTGGTTAAGTGGTTAACTAATTAAAAAATTTGAGGGGCTGAAATTGCCAATTAGGCAAAGATGGGTTAAAAGGAGGATAAGAGACCTTGACTTGGTCAAAGTCTCATTTCCTTGTATATGTGTGTGTGATCGTACGTGAGCCAGAGAAGAAGGAAGAAAGAAGATGTTTCAAGCCCTAGCATCCAAAATTCGTTGATTTTGTGGTGTAAATTCGAGATTGAAGCTTCTAAACCCATCCATAAGTGTCGTCTACCATCTTGTAAGTGATTTTAGATCCTATTTTGATGTTAATCGTGAGTTCTTGTGATGAGCAAGACGAGGGTTTGGTTCAAATCTTGAAATTTGTTGTTAAAACAAGTTAGAGACTATGAAACTATGTTTATTGTGTGTTGTAAACTACCAAACTACTAGTTACTATAATGTTTAGTTAAAAGTGAGTTGGATGAGTATTGGGAAGAAGTGAGATTGAGTAGAAAAGTCTCTAATCGTGTTGGTAACTAGTAGGATGGTAAAAACATGGTTTTGAAATGAGTTGTGTATAAATTTGACTAATCTTTTATAAAAATGATGAATTGATGATTTTGGAGTTTATAAGTGGAATTAGTTAATGTTTAAACATTAACAAGATTAGTTAAATTAATGGGTGCACACCAAGTGTTTGATTAAATGCTTGAATTGAGATTATATATTTATGAGGAATATAGGTTGATTAAAGAATGGTAACTTGATTTCTAAAACACCACATAAGAAATAATGGGATTCAAATGATTTTGAATCAACATGTTATATGTGTATATGTGTTGTGTGTATTGAAATTAGTTGTATATATGTGAATTACAACTAGGTGTTGGTGGTGGAAATCAAGGGATAAGCCATAGAAGTGGAAAAGAGGTTGTAGGAGTTGATCAACCATTTGAACATGGTAAGTCACTCGACTTACTAAACATTACATATAAATAGTAGAGAGAGTCTACATAATTGATTTGGATGAATTGTTCATAGCTAGTATGGGACTAATTGAGTTAATAGACTCTAAAGTGTATATGTTAATTTTCCCATGTGTTTTGCTATGATTGAGTAGAGTTTGCAACATAGTTGCATAAAAATAGCCGGATGAGTCGGTGATTGGGTATATTTATTATAATGTGTGTGTAAGCCGGATGAGCCGGTGAGATTGATCAATTGAACCACAAGAGTGGGGATGACCGAATGAGTCGGTAGATAGTGTGATAAACCACAAGAGGGTGGATAACCGGATGAGCGGGGAGTGTAAATTGTTGAAACCACTAGTGTGTGGGTAATTGGATGAGCCAATAGTTGCGTATAGTGCTATAATTAACCAAATGTGTTGGGAATGGTGTTGATTTAAATCATATGATCATAAATGTAGAGTTGACCCGTTTAAGGAAAAAATATTGCACAAATGGGTGTTATGCGCAATTATATGTTTGAGCATGATATATTATGATCTTAATATGATAACAATCCATATATTATGTATGTGGATGAGTTGGGGGATATTTGGGAGGGTTGTTATGATAATTGCTTGAGTTGTAAAATTTTGACCCGTTAGTAAGTTTTCACCCAAAATCATTGAAATACACATTTTAATTATACTCATGGGAGGTGGATTAATGTTATAAGATATGGTTGATATCAAATATATGTGTTTGGGTATGATTTGGGTGAAAACTAGTTGAAAGAACGAACGAAAACGGACAAACGGGCCAAACAACAACTTGGTATGTGCTGTGAAGTGCCCAGTGTGGCCTACGCCCAACCCTACGCCCAATCAGCGTAGGCTACGCCCAAGCAGTGTAGGCTACGCCCAACTTGTTCTGTCTACGCCCAACCCTACGCCCAAATGCAAAAATTTGAGATTTTTTGTGTAATGAACCGTATGAGTTTGAGGGTTCATATGGGTGATTTACTTAGTTCATATGAACTAATTTTGAGCTTATATGTGATGTTTACAGGTCAAAAATAGATATGCAACGGGCGATCAGATCGGGCACGTTTTGGACCGGAATCACTCGTTATGTTGGTTTTTGGTGGTTGTAAATTTAAACACACTATCTTTTGTTAATTATGGATGTTATTAAAATGTAATTAGGTGTGTTTAACATATGCGATGATAATTTTACGCTTCCGAGTGGAATTTTGATAAAATTTGGCGTTAAAGCTAAACTGGGACCTAAAATGGACACGTGTAAACGTGTGGGAAGTTTGGGTGTCACAGAAGGGCATTTAGGACATTTGTCATTTATGTAAAGTTTACCCTTTGTTTTTTAAACATTCATAACTTTTTTATACTACATTATTTTTTTAAAAAAATTGCACCATTATACTCGTCTCATTTTTCTCTTTAATTTCATTACAGTCTCAACTAGTTTCTTTTTTTGTTTTTTTTTATTTTTTTGATGTCATGTATTTACATAATTGTAACGAGCTTAACGATAGCAAATTAATTAGAAAATTTTTTTAACAATGGTAAATTACAGTAATGTAACACAAAATGAAGTAACGTAACACAAAATGAAGTAACTTACAATGACATAATTAACGGTGACGTAACACATTATTTACAGTGATGTAATTTTCTCTTTAATTCCCGTTATAATGTTGACTAGTTTTTTTAATTTTTTTTCTCACTGTTCATTATTAACATCGATATAACGAGCATAAATATAACACATTATTTTGAATTTTTTTCTAGCATTGATAAATTACAGTGATGTAATATAACACATTATTTTATTTTTTCTCTAACAATGATAATTACAATGATAAATTACAGTGATGTAATATAACACATTATTTTGATTTTTTTTCTTTAACAATGATAATTATAGTGATGTAATTTATCATTGTTCGAAAAAAATTCAAACTAATTTGTTGTATTTAGGCTCGTTACAAATTAGGGATGATTAACCGAAAAAACCGAACCGGAACCAAATTAACCGAAAAAACCGAACCGGAACCAAATTAACCGAAAAAAACCGAAACCGAATTTTACGTCAATGTAAATTACATCACTGTAATTTATCATTTTTAAAAAATTTTCAAATAAATTTATTATATTTAAGCTCGTTAAAATGATGTAAATATAGGGCATCTAAAAAAAGTAAAAAAAATTAGTCGAGACTATAACGGAATTAAAGAGAAAAATAAGACGAATATAATAGTGCAATTTTTTTAAAAAAATACTATATTATAAAAAAGTTATTAATGTTTAAAAAAGAGGGAGGAAACTTATAAAGGTAAAATGACTATGATGTCCTTTTTAATATTTTAATGAAAAACTTATGTGTAAGTTTATGATTGGTTGAAATGGGTTATGTAGTTGTAGCAAAAGGTGAGGGTTATAAAAAATTACATCCCCTATATATATATAAATGAAAAACTAAACAAATACAACTTTGTAAACCCATTTCAAAGAGGGGCCCAATTTGTATAAAAATGAGTCCAATTTCAATTTTTTGTATACCCAACTCATTTTTCAAGCCCCTTTTAAAAAAAAATATTTTAATTATTTATGTTTTTGTAATTGTAAAAATTAGAAATTACCCCACAAGTGCCCCACCCTTTTTTTTTGATTTCCCACCACGCTGTCACTCAAAAATTAAAACCCCAAATTGAAATTAGGGCCCTCCACAGCCTCCACCGGCGAACCCTCATCACAGCTCCACGAAATTAAATCCACGGCTCCACCGGCGACCGCCCTATGAGGCTACGAAGGCAGTATTCCGGCTGGCGGCTGCTGCTGTCTTTTCCTGCCGTGTGCGTTTTCCTCGCCACCGCCGCACCGCTCCCGAGTCCCCGACGCTGCCTTTTCCTCCTGCCGTCTGCCGAGTGCCGCCCCTGCAGGTAAGAATTAAACCTCAAAATCTCCTATTATTGTTATTGTGTTAGTTCATTACATTTTAACATTATTTGTTGTTAAATGTTAAATACTGAAATTAGAATTTTAGATTTATAGCCCAATGTTGTGTTGTTGCTTGTTGAATTAGGATTTAGGGCCAAATTTTGTGTGTGTTTTTTTTTTAAATTAGGACTTAAGTTAGTATGTTGAATTAGGATTTACAGATTTAGGGTCAATTTTTGTGATTTTGTGTGTTTGTGTGTTTCTTTTTTTTTCTGAATTAGGGCATAAGTTGTTGAATTTGAGTCATATGTGCTTAATTTGCATCCTTAATTTTTGAATTAAGGAATTATGCCTCCTAAACAACTATTCGTATAATTAGTCGTCTCTTGTGAAAAACTTTTATATACTTGAATGCGTTAGGGGTCTTTTTTTCCTGTCTCGTCCTGGGCACTCAAATTCTCAGGGTCGCCCCTGCTAACAGTTTGCATCATAATATTTATTTCGGGAAAATTAACAAGTATAATTTTTAGCAAAATCGAATTAGTTAAGTATGGATTTGTGTTTTATAATCAGAAAAACAGTTTATAAGTAAAATTCGACAAAATTATCCATAGGGATCCCTAGGGATATTGAGAATATGAAATAAAATTGTGACAGTCCGAAATTTCCGGATTAACTCCGTTAATCAAAAACTAACAGAAACGAGACGAAATTATACGAAATCAAACTAGAAGGATTAAACTTAAACAAAACAACTTTACAAACATCTAAATTATGAGAATTAATGTTAAAAATAAATAAAATGTTCAAATTTGACTTTTAAAGTCAAAATTCATGTAATAAAACAATGAAAAATTCGAAATTAGTGTTTATCTACCATAACTAATCGAATTAATCACTCATAAAACCTGTAGTGATAATGATCAACGGTTATCATTAGTTAATAATCCCATAATTGTCGAAATTAAACTAATTAACACTCATTATGATGAAACCGTCACTAAACAACTATAAAACCTATACAATTCGACAACAAATTACACAATTAAACTCTCATACATACAAATCGGCATCATTAGAAAGTTTTTCAAAACACAATTCGATTCCAGAAGTCTCAGATAGAAGAATTCGATCAGGGGAGGCCGAAACTCAAGCTATAAGTCAATCTATAACAATTCGAAGTTAAACCAGGTAACACTTGATCACTAAACAACCTAAAACACTCGACTAAGCATAGCCCTATGCTAATTTCAATTTATAATAACAAATTAATCGAATTCGAATTCTAGGGTTCTTGATGAAGAACGAATTTGGGGTTTTCATGAAAACGAGTTTAAAAATAAAATTAAATGGTACCTTTAGCTTCAGAAGACTTCGACTAAGCATAACCCCATCTTAATTCGGAGTTCTAAAATCGAATTGCAAGAGTTTGGTTATTAGGGTTCATCATACAACACGTTTTGGGGTTTTCGATCTAAACGAAATCAAAAATCAAATTAATACTTACAGATAGTTTCGAAATCATTCATTAAATAAAAAACCATATGTCAATTTGTTATCAAAACAACGAATTGATGAAGTTACAATTCTAGGGTTAAAGGATGAAAACGATTTGGGGATTTTAGATTGAATGAACTTGGTTTTCAAATTAAATGGTACTGATGGTTTCGAAATAACCTGTGCAATGTTAACCCTATGATTTTATTGAATAACATTAACGAATTTAAACTATTTTGAATGGTGATTGGACTATACACGTTCGAAACTATGTTAGTCTCAAATTGGAACTTTTTGTTGATTGACAATCAAATTAAAGGCATCTCTGAACTCGTTTGGATCAATGGAAACAAAGCCCTATGGTTTTGGAGCTGATTGGATTCAAAATCGGGGTCAATTGGGGAGCTAATGGTTCGGCTAGTTAAACAAAGGGGAACCGACTGTTAAAGGTTTAAAATAATTCATTTCTAAACTCTAATGCAAATGTCTAGTTGGATTAGATGGTAGGATGGGTGTGTTTGGCCTGGGAGGTCAAGGGTTCGACCCTTGCCTCTGCCACTTTTTGAATAAAAAAGCCAATTTTTGGTTTTCTCATCATAACTTATTCATTTTTAATCTGTTTTAACCCATTCAAGTTTCGTTGGAACTGAAATTGAATTACGAACTAAATGAAACAATAAAATTAGCATTTTTGAACAAAAACACAATCGCATATATTTACGGATATTTAAACGAAATCGCGTATACGTACACGATTTAAACAAACGAACTCGAAATCATTCGTACTTTTGTATGAATGTTTTAAACAAATTAATATAGGTGTGTTGACACGTATATGACCACAAACACGATTTGACATTACGAATAACGCGACGTTATTATAATGACACAGATTCTCCGTAGAAGGTTGTCTACGCGAACTCACGAACAATTGATCATTATGTTGCATACTAAGGTGCGTACACGACCCCTTTTTACATTTTACTGTTTTGGGGGAGAAAGCATGTGCAAACAAACGATTTTGGATACGTATCACTTGCATGAGTTAGCTGTTTACTATAAGTGTACATATAACACTCAAAGTCCTTACATATTGAACCGTTTAGTTTGTCGTCGTGCAAAGCGTGGTAGTTGAAGATAGATCTATTGGTTTTGACAAACCTCACTTGGTAGATGGGATCTACGCAAGTGTTTAACTAGCCAATTCAACATTACTGTTGTTTGTGTTAGACAATAGTGGAAAGGCAAAACATGCAATAGCATGCAACAGTCAGCTTCGGTGTCAACCACTTATGTAAATAGTACAATGACTAGATATAATGACTATGCAATGTGTGATATTGTTATCTGCAAACATTACATTTCAAACAGTTGTTCAAACATTAGTGATTATACAAACTTGTGTATGCATCAACCTTTGTGTTGACTTGATTTACATGTTTTCTCAGGACACTAAGGCACAAGCAAGGACAAGCAGGGACCAGGACGTTGAGTCTCATGCATACAGTTTATTTTGATTATTTGATTTAAAACATTGAACATTGTATTTACGGTTTTGCAACTGTTACATTTGGTTATTGGTTTCCGCAAATTTAAACTTTGATTTTACAAATTAAGACTGAACTATGTTTAAAAGCACATAGAGGTCTTTCGTTATGTCTAATGCATGAGATCCTGGTTTGTCACGCCCTAAACGGTATGATTACGTTAGTTGAAATTTGGGGGTGTGACAAAAATAAACAGCTTAACACACGAGATTTATATGAGGAAAATCCCTTAGGATTGCCGGCCTAAAAACCTCGAGAGGTGACAAATGTCACTCTGCCTAGTTTATTACTAAGTAAAGAAATTGAATACACTGAAAGAGCACAATGAGATCGATGCTAATAGTGAAAGTAAGTGTTTATGGAGTTGCTAAGTGTTGTACGTGTTTATTATCAATCATTGTCTCAGTATATATGGTACAAATTTACAACAACGGTCATATTAACAGTTCCTATTCTTCCGTCACTAAATCGGTTGTGATCAAGACTTGTTCAAATATAGAGCCATCAACTCCATTTGGTCCACGATCTCATATTCAACGGCCTTTGACATATCCGGACTTATAGGAGAACCAGTTGTAAACCTTTTTGACCTGCAATCTCAACCCAAAAAGGAAATCGCATATATACAGATATATATATATATATATATATCAAATTAGATATAATTATATTCCTAAATATCCTTAAATATCCTCAAACCTAAAATATTTCGGGTAAATTTGATACTCAACAATATTCTTTTGTTAGATTCGCTCTTTTAGTAGTGGATTGGCTTCTAATGTCTGGTGCAGGTAGTTGTAGCGTTTGTGGTATTGTTGTTGGCATGATAATTAGCAGCTTTGTTTTTAGTGTTGATTTGGGCTTAAGTAACTTTGTTTATAGTACATTGAACTATACCTAGAGTCTAGACATCTTTTGTTGCTTTTGCATGTAATCTCATTTTTTTTTCGTTTATTTTGAGGACTGGTAAGGGGATTGTGGTCATATTAGTGTATGTCTTTTTATGTAATTAGGTATATATTCGATTCCAACTACATTTTTTACAGTTTCATCAAATAGTTTTGTGTTAACACTGCATGTTTTATCTGAAATGATAGTTGGAATGCGAAACCTTTATTATTTTTGATCCTGTGTGTTATTAAGTTTGAATGAGGTCGAGGTTGGAAATGCTTTTCTAAATTATTTAGGTTAAACATATGGCTTTAATTTAACACATGAGTGTTATACCTGAAAAAAGTTACCTCATAATTCAGAATACGGAATATTCCAGGATAATTAGGAATATTTGCGTATATAAATTTATGTGATCTGATGACTTGATTGCTACATAATAATAATGTAAATATTATTATTATTATTTAATTCCACATGTGCCACTAATATTTGAATTAAGTCAACAGATTATGTAACAAGCATGCCTATTTATCCGGAACAAGAAGAAGAAACGTGGGAATACATGCCAACGTTCGTGAGAAGTGTTCGACACATGATTGGAGATTGGACCGGTTTATGAGGAACAACTTTTGACTAATATTGTATCATTTTGACTATAAATTGAGGCTGATGATCGATTTAGGAACAACGAACACACACCTGATCACTTTTTCACTACTCGCAATCGTATTCACAGAATCATATACGTTTGAAGATCCGCAACACTTAGCAATCGATCATTTGTGCTCTTTCTTTGTACTTTTACTTTGTTATATTAATAAGAACAAGGTAGAGTGACGATTGTCACCTCCCGAGGTTTTTATGCCGGCAATCCTAAGGGATTAAGGACTTTTCCTCGTATAAATCTCGTGTGTAAGCCGTATATCTCATTTTATATTCTGAAATATTCCTAGGGATCCTCAGGGATATTTAAGGATATATTGAACATATATTTGTGATATTCAATATATTTATTTGTTAAACACAATACCCCACAAAACTAATTCGGTTTTGCTAAAAGTTACACCTGTTAATTTTTACCCGAAACAATTTGGCGCCCACCGTGGGGCAAACTTGTGTTTCTCATAATTAAAACCTTGTTTAAAGGCGTTTTTCCGAAAAATATAGTGAAAAATGGCTTCACAACCGAGATCAACTTCTTCATTACCTATTGTCTCTGCTACTACTACTAATGTGTCATCGTAGATTCCTGTTTTCTCCAAGAAGCCCGATAATTCCGGGAAGAAAACCACATTTGTGGCCGAAAATGCTCCGTCAACAAGAATGACCACTTCTGCTCCTATACTTGTTTCTAACAATGATATTTTGAGTATGTTTCAACAGGTTCAGCAACAAATGATGGATCAACAGAAAATGAATCAACGGCTTCTTAGAGAAATGGAAACTTTGAGGGCTGAAAAGAATAAGCAGAAAGAGATTTCCACTCCATTGGTTCCAAGAATCCTGGATTTCGGGACATCAGGGATGTCTGGGAATCACTCAGGAGACTTTATTCCCATGCAGACTAGTCTCGGAGATCCCTCAGGATTCCAAGGGAATCTGGTCTAACTCCACAAGTGGCTAAGGAAATCCAGAAACTTAGAGATATGATCTCTAGTGTTCCCGGAGTGGTCAAGCCTATTCCTGAGGTTCCTGCCACAACCCACAGGATCTCTAGATTCACTCCACCAATATGTGATGCAGAAATCCTGAAAAGGTTCCAAACTCCAACAATGAAGTTGTATGATGGAACCACCGACCCTGAAGAACATGTGGCGCAATATAGGGAAAGAATGGAGACTAACCCTATACCCCCGCACCTGAAGGAAGCATGCTTATGCAAAGGATTTGATTCAACATTAACAGGGGCAGCCCTAAAATGGCTGCTTAACGTTCCTCCCTATTCTATTACTTCATTTGCTCACCTAATTAATCTGTTTAATAATCAGTTCTCTTGTAGCAGGACATTTGAGAGGTTGACCAGTGATCTTTACAGGATAACCCAAGGACCCGACGAATCCCTTAGAAGCTATGTCAACAAGTTTGGCAGAGAATCCCTAGATATCCCTAATCTGGATATCACCACGGCCGTGCAAGCGTTTAAAATGGGGTTACAAAGAAACTCACCCTTCTATGATGATTTGGTTATGAATCCTTGTAGGAACATGGACGAAGTTCGAAACCGCGCATTGAGGTTTATAAGATTGGAGGATGATAAGGAAATCCAAAAGAGGATCACCACTACATCTCCCAATGATCAAGGAAAGAGAAAGTTGGATTCACCTACCGGCAAGTCGTTCAAATCCAAGCCATGCTACAAGACTGATAACCACAAGATCAACTCTGTGGAAGAAGATGAGGATGACGAAGAATATCCCAGAATATCAGAATATTGTTTTTCTGTTGATATCCCTGAATTAATGTGTGCCATGCATGACTTAGGTGAAAAAGCCAGGTGGCCACCAAAGGAAAAGAAGTTTGCCACAAGAGACAAATCCAAGTGGTGCGCCTATCACGAGGACTTCGGCCATATAACAGAGGACTGCATTGCATTAAGGAAGGAAATAAGCTACCTACTAAGCAAAGGTCATCTTAAAGAACTACTGGGAAAGAAGAAAGAAAGAAGACAGGATCCCAACGGATTCCCAAAAAGAGCAACATCTCCGCCTAAAGATGCAAAGGTAATCAACTTTATTTCTGGTGGTTCTGATATTTGTGGTACCTCTTATTCCGCAGCTAGAAGACATGCTAAAGAAGCCAAGATGGAGAACGGAGAGAGACCCACAAAGACATCAACACTCACCACTGAAACAGTGGTGTCTTTCGAAGAACAAGACCGCGCGAATATCCTGGATCCTCACCATGATGGGTTAGTCATTACTTTATATGTCGCTAACCACTATGTACGCAGGATACTAATAGATGGAGGAAGCTCGGTCAACATCATCCAATTAGAAACACTAAAGAGGATGAACATTTCTGAATCAGAGATAACGACCAAATCTCTGATCCTAGTCGGATTCAGTGGTGAAACTAAAGCCACTGTTGGAGAAATCAAACTACCGGTATACATCGAGGGGGTAAATTCTATGCAACGTTTCTGTATTATAGATTCCCTTTCCTGTTACAATATTATACTAGGTAGACCTTGGATACATGACATGAAAGCAGTCCCTTCGACCTACCATCAATGTGTCAAACTGCCGACACCGTGGGGAGTAGTAAAGATCAATAGTGACCAGCAGGAAGCCAAGGAGTGCTACTCATCCTCGATGAAGGGAACAACTAGACCTTCACCCGCATAGCAATCAAAGTGCGACCTTGGGGATACTCAGGAATATAGGGAAAAAGAAGTAAAGGAAGTACCTTTAAATCCCGATAATCCTGAGGTCAAAGTCTTATAGGAACAAGTATCCCTGAGGATATTGAAAAGAAACTGATTTCTTTTCTGAAATCAAGAGTTTCCACATTCGCGTGGAAACATGAGGATATGACAGGAATATCCTCAGATGTGATTACACATAAATTAGGAATAGATAGGAATATTAAGCCTGTCCACCAAAAGAGAAGGAAGTTTGCACCCGAAAGAAATCTAATCATTCAAGAGGAAGTAGAGAAACTCCTCAAAGCAAAAATGATTAGAGAGGTGAAATTTCCAAAGTGGCTAGCCAATGTAGTCGTGGTTCAAAAGAAGAATGGAAAGTGGAGAGTTTGTGTAGATTACACAGACCTCAACAAGGCTTGCCCTAAAGACCCATTTCCATTACCACATATAGATTCCATGGTAGATGCAACAGCAGGACATGGAATGTTAACTTTCATGGACGCATCAGCAGGATTTCAACAAATTCAAATGGAACCTTCGGACCAAGAAGACACAGCCTTCATGACGCCAACAGGAATATACTGCTATTCAGCAATGCCATTTGGCTTGAAGAATGCTGGAGCCACATACCAGAGACTCGTTAACATGATGTTCAAAGAGAAACTGGGGGACACTATGGAAGTATATATTGATGATATGGTGGTCAAATCGAAAATAACTGAGAATCACCTAAAGGATCTTCAGGAATCTTTCGATATCCTGGACTGCTACAATATGAAACTTAACCCATCTAAGTGTCATTTTGGGGTAAGATCAGGAAAGTTCTTGGGATATATGGTCACTAAAAGAGGAATAGAGGCTAGCCCTGAACAAATTCAAGCAATTTTAAACCTCAAGTCCCCAAAGAACATAAAAGAAGTGCAAAGATTAACGGGAAGAATAGCTGCACTCAATAGATTCATCTCAAGGTCTTCTGAAAAATTTAAAGGATTCTACGATATCCTTAAAAAGAATAAGAAGTTCCAATGGGATGAAGAGCATGAGAAAGCACTTCAGGATCTTAAGGAGTATTTATCCTCACCACCGTTGCTCATGAGACCAGAAAATGGTGAACCTCTATCACTATACTTAGCAGTATTCGAACTACTGTAAGTGCAGTGTTAGTTAAAGATCACCAGGGATCACAGCACCCTGTGTACTATGTAAGTAAAAGCTTAGTAGATGCTGAGACTAGATATTCTCATTTAGAAAAGCTAATTTTAGCTTTGGTTATGGCATCAACTAAGCTAAGACATTACTTTGAAACACATAGAATACACATTAAAACAAATTATCCTGTCAAATCTGTACTGAGAAAACCTGAGCTGTCAGGAAGGATGGCAAAATGGTCAGTTAAACTCAGCACCTATGATTTGATCTATGAACCAAGGACAGCAATCAAGTCACAAGCTTTAGCAGACTTTGTGGCTGATTTTAGTAGTGATCTACAACCAGAAGTGGATCTAGAAGTAAAACTCTTAGATGAGGATACTGGTGAATGGACTTTGTTCACAGATGGATCTTCAAATATAAGAGGAACAGGACTAGGCATCATACTAAAATCGCCACAGGGGGACATAATACCCCAATCGATCAGTTGCGAATTTCAAGCAACTAACAATGAAGCAGAATACGAAGCCCTAATAGCAGGACTTCAATTAGCTAGGGATATGAACATTAGAAACTTACATGTTTTTGTCGATTCCCTACTAATAGCCAATCAATTTAACGGTTCTTACATGACTAAAGGAGATAAATTGGCAAAATACTTAGAAATAGTTAAGGACATTTCAGGATATTTTTACAACTTCGATATCGCTCAAGTACCAAGGGATGAGAATGCTGAAGCGAACGCATTGGCAAACTTAGCATCATCCCTAAGAATCCCTGAGGATATTAATATTCCTATCCTACACATTTTAAGACCAGCGATAGATATGCAGGATATAGATCAGGATAATGAACCCGAGAATACCGACGTTCATCACTCAGAAGCACATGAAATATCCTGGACTATCCCTATCAAGAACTACCTTCAAACAGGGAAAATACCTGATGAAGAAACAAATCCTAGAGCTTTTAAAGCAAAAGTATCTAGATACACAATCATACGAGATATCTTATATAGGAAATCAATATCAGGCCCATACTTAAGGTGTTTGGAGAAACCCGAAAGTTTGGAAGTAATGAAAGATATTCATGAAGGAGATTGTGGAAACCACACTGGGGGTAGAGCATTATTCTCAAAGATCCTGAGAACAGGATACTTTTGGCCAACCATGAGGAGAGATGCAATGTCTTATTCCCAGAAGTGTGATGCTTGTCAAAGACATAGCAATATACTTCATCAACCAGCTGAACCTCTACATCCAATAGTCTCATCATGGCCATTCATGAAATGGGGAATGAACATAGTAGGAAAGCTACCCAAAGCACATGGAGGAAAGGTGTTTATGCTTGCTATGACGGATTATTTCTCAAAATGGATTGAGGCAGAAGCCTTTGTACAAGTTAGAGAAAAAGAAGTAATCTCATTCATAAAGAGGAATATCCTGACTAGATTTGGAATACCCGCAGAAATCACTTGTGACAACGGGTCTCAATTCATAGGCAAAAGGACCACAAACTTTTGTGAGAGCTGGGGCATAAAGATGATCACCTCTACACCTGTTCATCCTCAAGCTAATGGTCAAGCAGAATCAAGCAACAAGATTATAATAAACAACCTTAAGAAAAAGTTGGGATCCAAGAAAGGAAAGTGGGCTGAAGAACTTCCATTTGTCCTATGGGCTGATAGAACAACCACAAAGAACGCAACTGGTCAAACGCCATTCTCCTTAGTGTATGGTTCTGAAGCCGTTCTCCCAACAGAAATGGTTATCCCTACCGCAAGATCAAACTTACAAAATCTAGAATCTAACAAGGAAATACTATCCGAAGATCTAGATACCATTGATGAACTTAGGGATATCGCAAGAATAAGGATGGCGACATATCAACAAAAGATAGCCAAATCATATAACAAGAATATTAGGATACAAAGATTTCAAGTTGGTGACTTGGTTCTAAGAAAGGCACTTCAGAATACTACCAACCCAGCTGATGGAAAACTTGCTCCGAAATGGGAAGGACCCTATAAGATAGATTCCGAAGCTGGAAAAGGGGCATACAAGTTAACCAACATGGAAGGAGAACCTCTTCCAAGATCTTGGAATGCCATTCATCTTAAGTTATACTTTATTTAAAACTTATTAAGTTATACTCTGCATTCGTATTTCTGAATATTTATAATTATTCTTATATATGCCTATATATTCTTGTATATTCCAAATTACCATGCTACTAATCAAGCATTCGAGGGGCATCAGGATTCCTGGTTCCCAGCAATGCAAAAATCTTATTGTTTTGTAGGTATAGCAGGAGAAGAGATGAGACTTTATGTCTTAACTGTCACACCCCGACCGACGGCGGAATACGTCGAGGCGCGAGTTAGATTGTTCATTACTCATGGTGCTATGTGTAAGTTTCGATAATTAAACAATTCTATTTAAATAATTCAATCATAAATTCATTCAAAATAACCAATCATTCAATTACATAGTTCAAAACCAAAATACATAATTGAAATAGTCTAACATTATTTTAAATTTCAAATCTAGGTCTACTAACATAAACCTATCTTATGTCTTCATTGAAAGCATCCATCTAACCTGTTACATATGTAAAATAAAGATTTTTGTCAACTATATAAATAGTTGGTGAGTAACCCATACAGTTTATAGTATACATAAGAAATTGATGCAATTCAATTAGAATATAAGTTTAAACTCTAGCATGCAAATCCTACTAGTTTTGCAATTAGTTTATAGAATATATCGTCTCCAAACTCGTATCAATACTTAGCTAAAAAGCTTAGTACATCTACAAGTCTGCCATAGTTTATATCGTCTCCAAACTCGTTCAATTACAAAGCACAAGGCTAAGTAATTTCACAAGTCTGCCCATAGATTGTACTTTTCGCCCTTTTGACACATTTGACCTAAGTCAAAGCGAAGGCGGTATCTAACACACCTTAGGCTACTCGGTATCGAATAACATAGAATAACATAGAATCACAAATCAAATAGAATCACATAGCACGAATTCAAACTAAATAGACTAAAAGCATTGCATCTATAGAATTTGACTCTAGAATACTTAGTTTTTGAATACTAGCATATGTAACATCCCAAAAGTACAAAAATGTAAAAAGGGAGTATAGAATTACTCACATGATGTCCTAGCTTTGTCACTTGAATCGTTGTCTAGGATTTAAGAAGTTGTGCTTGCACACCTTATCCTAAAGGCAATAGAATTTCTTAGTCTATGTTCTTAGAGTTCAAGTTTTGGCATCCTAGTTTCTATGGCATACTATGGAAGTCCTAATTGATATGTCTAAGTTTGAATGGTTTTCATTTAGGATTATTTATTTATTAATCAAATAAATAAATATCCTAATTGATTTTGAATGATTATTTATTTATTTGTCTTTGAATAATCAAGTAAATAAATATCATAATTCATTTTGAATAATTATTTATTTATTTGATTTTTAATAATCAAATGAATAAATATCATACTTGATTTAGAATAATCATTTATTTATTTGATGTTTGAATAATCAAATAAATAATTATTCTAATTGACTTTTTTGAATACTTATTTATTTATTTGACTTTGAATAATCAAATAAATAAATTTCCTAATTGAATGTGAATAATTTATTTATTCGATTTTTAATAATCAAACAAATAAATCTTCTAATTGATTTTGAATAATTACTTATTTATTTGATTTTTGAATAGTCAAATAAATAAATAACCATTTGAATAACTAATGATGTTTGAATTAACCTAATTTCCATCCTTTGGTTATTGTTTTATTGCTTAATGTTTAAAAATAAATAAATTTTGTTTTCAAAGAATACATCTTAAATTAAATAAGAATTTGTATGTTTATAAAAGATTTATGTTTAGTTTTTAAAAAAAAAACAAAAGCCTTTTTATTTATTTATTTTGAAAGATTCATATGCTTTTGTTTATGAATTTTCTTTTTAGAAAAAAATAAATTCTTAGTTTTATAGCACAAACATTTAAAAATTATAAAATTTGTTTGAACAAAATTAATTTATAATTAAAAGGATTTATTTAAAATTATTTCATTATTTTAAGAATAATAAAAGATACACATATATGTATTTTATAAAAATTATTTTATTATTTCTAAAAGAATAATAAAGGATTAATTAAAGTTTTCTTACTTTAATTATTTAAGTTCAAAACAAGTGTAAACATTTGTTTTATTAATAAAAATAAGTTTAACAATTTTTCTGAAATAATTTAGTTATTACAGATTACTAGGAAAATTGTTTTAAGATTTTTAGTATCTTTTTTATAAAAAAAAATAGGATGAAAAAGAGGCTAAAAGGTGCAAAATGGCAAAAACCGGTCCTGACCCGCGCCGGCCGGGTTTCGAGCCCGGGTCCCCACACCCGCATGGTTTGTGTTTAACCACCACGCCAGCGGGGGATTCGCTGATCAACTTTAGAATCTTTAAATTATAAACAAACTAGCAAGGAAAGGACCTAAATCGGATGAACCCTAGTTTGGGATTATGTCCAATTCGATCGATTTTGGAATCATGCGAATTCAAAACATTGGGGCTTTTGATTCTCTCCTAAAACCGAGTAGGGTGATGATAAAACTTACTTGGAATGATTTCGATTCGATGGAGTTCGAGTGGGATGAAGGTTTCGGCCGATCTTGGCTTTGGTTCCGAGTTTCGAGTGCTTGTGAAGCGATTTGAGATGTCCAGAAGGTTTCGTCGATACCAGAGCAAGGTTTAGGGTGTAATTGTTTTGTCTTTTATAGTGATTTCATTCGAGTTCTATTTTGGTTCTTTGTTCGGTTTTATGAGGATCAAATCCTCACGATTCGGACTGATTTTGTGTAATTTAATGGGTTGATACGATCTGTGTGCTCGCGTTTATCTCGAATCCATTCCTAATTTGGTTCTAAACCGCGTGGGTGGCTGTTAGGAGGAAACGGGTCGCGAAAACAAGCTGATGGGTCGACGGGTCGGGTGGTTTGGGTCTGGGCGAAGAAGAAAAGGAAATGAAGTTTGGGGTTTTACAGATTTGGCCCCTTGACCTTCATGTTCCTTCAAATCCAATTCTGATTCCTTTACACTCACAATAAAGTTTATAAAACTTTCAATTTCAGCCCCTAAAGGTTTATAAAATCATCTTTAAGAGTTTAATCAATAAATTTTGTAGATCTAAAATAATTTGATAAACTTTTTATTTGATATTTATATTAAATCATTTTTAAGAGTACCTAATTATTTATTTTATCAATATTTATAAATGTATTATTATTATTATTATTAGTATTATTTTGTTACGTTATTATTATTTTTACATTTGTCTATACATAATAAGTTGAATTATATAGTTTTTTTTATATGTATGTATATTTTATTTATGTATAACTTTAAAAATAGGTTATTTACTAATAAAATGTTTTTATTTTATTATAACCTATTGTGACTTTTAAGTTTCAAAATTATAATTCTTTTATAAATGAAATTTATAAAAGTTAAGATTATGTATTGTTTTATTCACTATTAGTATTGTCATATAAAATATAAATTCATATCTTAAATGTTCAAGAATATCCCAAACTTTTATTTATTTCGAATTGAGCATGATTACAAGATTTAAATGAAAATTAAAAATAGCGGGGATTACATTAACCCAAGATCTGACATGAAATCAGAACTTGATGAAGACCCCGCACTGACTTTATGTCCAGCCGCAAAGTTTTGACCTGAAATCAAAACTCAAGAGACTCTTGTCTCTCATGAAGACTTAGGGCTCATGCCCTCGCCAGTTGCGCACGTTTATCCTATTATAGTCTGAGATGATGGGACTAGTACACGCATGAGTGGCTGACAATTTCATTATCAAGGGCTATAACTAAGGATCCTCCGAAATATCCCGGTATAGTTGGAGATTTTGGGACCAGTACACGCATGAGTGGCTGACAATTTCATTTTCAAAGACTACTACCAGGGATCCTCCGAATTCCGGCCTAGTCGCCAGTATCCCGGCCTTAGTCGCCAGCGTTCCGGCCTTAGTCGCCAGTGGCCTTGTCGCCAGTATTCCGACCTTAGTCGCCAGTGGCCTTGTCGCCAGTATTCCGGCCTTAGTCGTCAGTATTCCGGCCTTAGTCGCCAGCTTAATCGGCCTTGTCGCTAGTATCTTGGGCTTGTCCCAAGTTTTCTTGTTTTTCTATTTATGCAGGATTGAATTTCAAGGATACTTGGGAATACCACAAGATACTTGGGGATATTCAGGTATGAAATCTTTTTGATGTTTTGACAGAAACAAAGAAGACTTCGAACTAAACCTACTATCTCTGGAAATTGGTACCTGTTTCTTAACTCTTTACCATGATGCTTTTCATTTCTGATTATTTCTAGTTAGAGATATATTTTCATGACTGATAGTATGCACTATATTTATCTTTATACGGGGCATGTTAAATTAACAAATTTTAAGCCTATATCTAAATTATTTTCAACCATATACACAATTAAGACATTAGTCAAATTAGGCTAAGTATAGCTTAAAATATCCTTATTTATTCTTAAATATATCCAATATATGTTAATCCTATTAAAATATACTCTAAAACTCTTCAATAGAAGTAGTGAAAATATTTGAACATTTTAAAGAGTGTATGAATAATTACGATTAACACATAGTCGAAATCTAATCTTTATGAACATTTCTTAGATAAATTATAAGATACTTATGAATATTCGAACGTATCTTAAAAATCATAACTATACTTATAATATTTAATGTTCAGATTGAGTTTAATACTATACCAAATTATTCTTAATTATTCCTAAGTATACCTAATAAAACTTATAAAGAACTATTCTTGACTTAAATGTTTGACGTATAAAGAGTTACATGTAACTCAAATCAAACAGAACGTTAGTATCTACTAAGTTCATAATATTCCAAAATATTTAAGGATATCTAAAAACAAACTAGGAAACGCTGAAATATAACCCAACATAACTGTTATATCAACAACCCAAGAACAATTAAAAGTTTAACGTATCAAGCTTCGTCATGAAAATCATGGTCCCTCCACTTGATATGTCAAAAAAAAATTAAAAGAAATCAAAGCTTCGCCATGAAAATCATGGTCCCTCCACTTTGATTCCTTATATTGTCTGCCCTATAGGGACTTTCCTAGGATACTATTGTTTAAAAGAGTTACACCATCAGAGATTAAGAACCACAAACATAAAAATGGGCTCAGACCTTGGCACCATCGTCATCATCGCCCATTGTCACCTCCTGCTCAGCCACACCAGCCTCCGCACCTATCGCCTCACCTTCACCAGCTTTACTCGTCTCACCCACCTCGCCAGCCTTGTTCACGTCCACAGAAGCTTCAGCCTTGTCACCAGCCAGATTTGCCAATATCTTACCCCATTCCTTCATATTTTTGGCTATTGACTCCACACCTTCGGTCTTGGCCTGGTTCACCAACTGGATTTTAGCCCTCACCACAGCAATGGCAGCAGATTTCTTGGCTCCCTCAAGGTGTTCTTTGAATTGAAGCTTATGAGAAGCCTCTATTTCCTTCATTTGTTTTTTGACCTTGGCAAGTTCTTTCTCATAATGACTGGCTTTGGCGGCAAAGATTTTCTTCTGATCTTCAAGATCCTCCATCTGCTTGTCGGTTTGTTCTTTTTCAGAGGTGTACTTAGCAGAAACCTGCAGAATAGGAATCATTCAGAATATGTAGGGATATAATGTTAACAAAAAGAATAATTCGTATACCTTTTTCAGAAGATCAGGGATAGACAGGTCAGACGGCTCCTCGAGATCCACAGTATCCACCCCTTTGCGTTTTTTGGTACTCTTTGAAGAACGGGTAGTCATGACACGTGGCTTGGGGGCAGCAGGGCTGGTTTTCTCCTTCTTCACAGCAAAGAAGGTGTCGAGGTCTTCAAGATTGAAAGTAGATTCTGCGAAATAAATCAAAATAGTTAGAAATAACTAAGAATATTTAGGAATATCAAAATATTTTTAAATATACCCGAGGCCATTGGAGTGACTGTTTCGAGGTTAGCACCGAACTTTCTGTGTTGTTCGTCAATTTTCAGCAAGGAACGAATCCTGTTCCTACTATCTTCCTCTTCCGCAACAAGTGATTCAAATTTAGGAGCTACAAAAAAATAAAAACATAATAAGCAAAATTAAAACAGTGATGTGTCTTGATTAATAAATAAAATCCTAAGAATCCTACCCTTTTCTACCCATTTGAAAGGAAGGATTTCCCCATGAGGGATAGAACTTCTTTTTACGAAAAAGAACATATTTCTCCACTCATCTTCATTAAAAGTAATTCCAGGAACTAAAATAGGAGCCCCACTTCTCCTTTGAAGAACAAAACGTGATGACCCGTGGGTTCTAAGTTGATACATCAAAGAAATTTCAGGGATACCGATGTCTAAACTAAAGTGATGGTTTAGTTGGTCAAGAGTATGAAGAAGACGCCACCCCATGGGCATGAGTTGCGGGAAACAGAGCTTAGTAGTCAAGAAAAAATTAAGGATGAGATCGGGGAAAGGAAACTTTAGACCCAAGGTAAAGGGATACTCTGGAAAACATACCCAAGTAGGTGAAACGTGGTCAGCCTTGAGGTTTTCAGAAAAAGGGTGGAAAATGGTTTCATTGGAAAAGGTTTTTGAAAGACACATTAATTCGATACGGTCATCGTTAAAGATATTTCTGTTTTGACGATTTAAAGATAAAATATTCTGATCAGTAAAGTCGTCGGAATGGAAATCGGAAGAAGAAGATGAAATAGACATTTTCAGAAAGAAGAAATTAAAATTTGAAGAAGAAATTGAAAGAAACTTACAGCAAGATCCGATTGATGATGATGGCATCAAATGGAAGAAATGTGATCATTATATCCTGCACAAACGGCTGGAATATGTGGGAAACCGCTATATTCATAACCGCCTGACAATAGTCACATCACATTTAAAATTTGAATTTTGAATCTAGAGCCAAAACAAACGGTTATTTTCAAATTCTTACCACCAATTGTAGCGGTAATAAGAATTTGGGAGCAATTGTTATACCTGAAAAAAGTTACCTCATAATTCAGAATATTTCGGAATACGGAATATTCCAGGATAATTAGGAATATTTGCGTATATAAATTATGTGATCTGATGACTTGATTGCTACATAATAATAATGTAAATATTATTATTATTATTTAATTCCACATGTGCTACTAATATTTGAATTAAGTCAACAGATTATGTAACAAGCATGCCTATTTATCCGGAACAAGAAGAAGAAACGTGGGAATACATGCCAACGTTCGTGAGAAGTGTTCGACACATGATTGGAGATTGGACCGGTTTATGAGGAACAACTTTTGACTAATATTGTATCATTTTGACTATAAATTGAGGCTGATGATCGATTTAGGAACAACGAACACACACCTGATCACTTTTTCACTACTCGCAATCGTATTCACAGAATCATATACGCTTGAAGATCCGCAACACTTAGCAATCGATCATTTGTGCTCTTTCTTTGTACTTTTACTTTGTTATATTAATAAGAACAAGGTAGAGTGACGATTGTCACCTCCCGAGGTTTTTATGCCGGCAATCCTAAGGGATTAAGGGCTTTTCCTCGTATAAATCTCGTGTGTAAGCCGTATATCTCATTTTATATTCTGAAATATTCCTAGGGATCCTCAGGGATATTTAAGGATATATTGAACATATATTTGTGATATTCAATATATTTATTTGTTAAACACAATACCCCACAAAACTAATTCGGTTTTGCTAAAAGTTACACCTGTTAATTTTTACCCGAAACAATGAGTAACCTTCAATTCTGTAACATGATTCTGTTAACAAGCTATGTTTGCCAACCAACACACAACATGTTTCATTGAAGAATGTAAAATCCAAAAGCCACCAAACAATTGTCGTAACCATCAACTTTAAAGAGTTCAGTTTCATTTCAAAAAAATCTAATAGTGGAGATTGATACAGATAAAGGTTAGAGAGACCGTTGTCAATGTACGTACGTATGTATGTAGAGTGAATTGTTTCTTGATTAATTACGTGTCTAGATTCATCTTTATGATACTTAAAATTGTTTAAAAATACGTCATCAATTCATGTATACCAAAAGTTACATACATACATCAAAACTCAAATTTATTTTGTGACCATCAATGAATCACAATCTAGTGGTCAAAAAATAAAAGACCGAAAGGTGTTTCCCTCTAAAGGAGTTAACGTTAATTCTTTTACATACAAACCAAGTAATTCATGTGACACAAAATTAACCAAAATGTGTTTGATTAATCTGTTTTAGACTGCTCTTATTCTTCATTCTCTTCTATTTTTTCTACTTCTTTTTCTTTGTCTTCTTCTTCTTTTTCATGTGGTCGTTCATTCTCCGTTGGTGATGGTGGCTCGGGTTGGCTATCGTTAGCGGCTTCACCATCATCTCTTGACGGTTGCTCATCCGATACGGCTGGGGTGTTTTTCTTTTGGTTGGCAGCCTCAAGGACATGAGAGTAAGTTCCCTTTTCCATGAAAAGTTGAGCAAAGTGGTGCCTACAATATAGGACACCATCAAGGGCAGCATATGATGAGTGTGTTAGAGGACACCCTCCATGAGCACATTTGAAGCAAGATTTGTGGTATGGTTCTCCTTCCATTGTTACCTATCATTTAAAGTAAAACAATACCATGCATGGATTAACATTTTGTCCCTTGAAAATTGTCTGGTGTTCGATTATTGGCTAAAATCAAACATCTAATCAAGGACCAACTGTATAATCATTTAATCACTGACCAATAATCACAGGTCAAAACGTATAAATCACGGATCATGTAAAAAGATCAGGAAAAACTATATCAATATTATATTCAAATTAAAGATAATAAAATTTTCTATTTTATGGTGCAATTTTTTCAAAAAATAATTGAATGTTTAAAAGTTATTCAATTAAAAAAATGTAACTTAGATCTACCCACAAAAAAGTTAATTTTTTTTATCTTTCAAGACATATATTTTAAACAAAAACTGAGGGATCATTAGATTTAGCCATTAATTAATAATCAAGAGACTAGAATTCTTTCTAGTCCTTCTCACTGAAAAAAACTTTGTATTTGATCATTCTTTTAATGTGTGTATAAAGATTGATTTTAAAACTGTACATTTGGTTAATTCAGCTAATTACACACTTTAGACCAAAACAATAAACATAGGATTCATTCAAATTATAATCAATAAATTATGAACTACAAAATAAATTATGAACTACAAAATCTTTCTAATCTAATAAATAAATGTTTTAAGGGACATATGGCATAAACCTACAACACCTCAAGTTTTATTTTTTGTTTATCTCTCCTATAGTCCTATTAAATGCATCTTATTTAAATACTAATATTAAATATTAAGTATATTTTTTATACATTTTAAAATTAAAAAATATTTTTAATACAGTAAAAATATATTAATATTAAAAAACGCGCTTATAAAAAGTATATAATATATAAAGTTTTAAAAGCAATTATTTAAATCGAAATCATTAAAGAAAAAACATTAAAAAAACTGGCATCTAAAAAAATAATAATATTATTTCAACACTTAAAATATTGAATTATACGAAATGCTAATTATATTTTATATTAAAAATTTATTTTATAGTGTCTAAATTTCATTGATAATTGTTATTACATTTTTTATTCAACCCGTGTAATATACATGGTGCTAACCTAGTTATTTGTATTTACATGATATAGGATCTATAAAAATAATTTTTTTCACTTCAATTTTAAAACAAAAAAAACTTATATCTAAAAATAGTTTTTTTTACTTCTCAATTCTCCCATAAATATCAATTGTTCATAAAACCACAACTGAAGCAGTTATAGGTAGGTTATTCAAAAAAAAATTTCCGGTCCCCTAGTTCAAAATTACAAGCTTAGTTATAATCAAATGTCACAAAGCTTACAACTTATTAAGCACAATGTACAACTTCAAATAAACAATAGTATCGTTGTTTTATTATGTTAACCCTCATTGGCCTGTTTAGACGCCAATTTTGGTCTTTACCATCATTAACTAAATTGCAATGTTTTGAAAACCGGACCGGCCGGTCGGACCGGTAGAACAGGGAACCTGTGGGTGAACCGGTCCGGTTAGGGGCTCTGGGCCGTTTTGGGTGAACCGGCGAACCGGTGGTTGAACCGGTTTTTTTTTGATTTTTTTTATATATATATTTATAAAATGTTTATAAAATCATCCGGTTTTTAAATCCGGTTCGACGGTCAGACCTCTGACCAGTAAGAAGACCGGTTCCATGTCCGGTCCGGTTTTGCAAACATTGCATAAAATGCAATTGTAACGTACAAAGTACCTTTTCAAGAGGATAAACGGTTTTATTACAAGCTCTGCATTTGTCTTGAGTTCCAGAAAACATAGACGATACTTTGCTTGGTGCCCTTGTCTGCATTTAGAAATATGATTTTATTTAAATATTATTTTTATTAAACAAAATAAAATTTAACCACTATAAATTATGTGAAACATACCAGTGAATTATCTCTTTCTGGTTTTGCTGCAATATTAAACCGAAATGTTTAAGGCCAATAAACATTATTTAAAACTTTTAACAATAAGTTTACAATAGTTTGCTTTTTGAAGAAAAAATAAATAAGGGTTTAACACAACTTAAAGAAAGTTTTGGGATTAAACTAGTCAAAAAAAGTCAAATGGTTAAAATAAGGCCACGGTTCGATTCATTAAAAATATTTGAGTTAATTGTTATTTTCCTCCTTATGGTTTTATCATATTTGCCATTTCACTCCAAAAGTTTCATTCTTGCCATTTAGACAACGTGGTTTACCTTTTATTGTCATTTTACTTCATTCATTTAATTTCATCAACATTTTCCATTTAATTTCCATCCATTTAAGGGTATTTGTGTCTTTTACCCCTAAATCTTTTTAATTTAAAAATCATCCATGTGTTTGAAATGTTTTGATTTGTACCTCCAATATGAGTGTTTTTAAACCTGGACCGGACTTGTCGGTCGGACCAGGATTCGGATAATCTTGCGTTCCAGTTATGTGCTTTGGAACGTTTTTTAAGGAACCAGACAATTATGTGTTTAAACAGGAAACTATTGTTGAAACAACATCTAATTCCAAAATAATCAGTAATCATTATCATTTATTAAAGCAAGAATTAAATATTCTATACATGTGGACTAATAATATATGTTGAACTTCAAATTTCTTCCCAAAACACGCCCAATAGTTATAATATTGTATCAAATGTCATCGTTAATCTTTGACATGTTCAATCATAAAAAAAAATCCCTACGTGATTTACTAATTCTCCTATAAGCCATGACAGACATAACTATTTTGTAAATATTTATATACTTTATAAATATATATCTAAAATATAGAAAAAATTTTTAAAAATGGTCAGACCACGGGCCACCGGTCGAATCACCGTGTTCATTTTAAAAAACGGTTCAAAGCACATAAACGGACCCCTAGAATATCCGAATGCCGTTCCGACTAGCCGGTCCGTTTCAGATTTGAAAACTTTGCATATTGGAGGTGCTGATCAAAACTTTCCAAGCACATGGATGTTTTTTTTTAAATTTAAAAGTCTAAAGGGTAAAAGACACAAATACCCTTAAATATATGGAAATTAAATGGAAGTGTTGATTAAATTAGGTGAATGGAGTGAGAGTAAAATGACAATAAAAGATAAACCACAATGTCTAAATGACAATAATTAAACTTTTGGAGTAAAATGGAAAATATTGTAAAACCATAAGGAGGATAATAGCAATTAACTCAAAATATATTTAAACAATAGTTTTCCTTAAAATAAAAATAAAAAACCGTATAAATAGTAATAAGAAAACTCACATGTTTGAAAGTTCTTGCTGAAATTCCCAGATTCCTTAAAGAGTTGTTCAAAATGAGTCTTGCAATAGAGGACTCCATCCATGGAGGAATAGTTGCTCATCTGTCGAAAGAAGTTTAAATTAATTTCATTATTTAGAAGTTAGCAATTAACTAATCATATATTATTTTTAATATATATATTTTTTAATTTCATATCAATTCCGAAATGATATGCATTATAATGTAGGGGAATTTATAAAAGAATGCTTTATGTGTGTATGTATGAATTTCGAGAGAACTAGAAAAAAACCGTAATCAAAATGAAGAAAATTATGTATTCATGCTTGGGGATGGAAACTATAAAATAATGGTTATTAATAACTAATTATTTTAACTTTCCAATCAGGGTTGCAAAAGTTGCTAGGCGCTCCTAGGTCGGAACAGTTCCTTGGAGCGAGTGATCGGGGAGTACTCGGCCTAACCGAGAAGTACTCGAGTAATACTCGGAAAGTATTCGGCCTTGGAACAACTCCTAAAGTGAGTACTCGGCCTTTGAAGACCGAATTTTGCAACCATGTTTCTAATACACACCAAAGCAAAATTTCACCTCTGAATTTCACACGTGATGTTTTAGGATATTAATTTTCTAATGAGTTTTTAATGAGTCCAATGAGTCTTGATTGACCCTCGACACCGTCAACGGTTGTCATCTCTTGGACCCCGCTTCCTAGAGGCGTTAATTTTTTTGTTAAGAATGTGTTGTTTTTTGGAATCTTATTGTTGAAAGGCTTCATCCCTAAGAGCAAATAAGGTTACTAAACATCTTAAATCATAATGAAGTCAAAAATATATATATACTCCGTACCTTCTAACTTATTTAAATTTCATGATTATAAAATAACATTGCAAACACTGTGTTCTGATAAAGAATAAAAATATAAAAGAAAAGGTAAGCTAAAAACTTCCCATGATCATGAACATTAAAACAAGCAACATGCATTCTAAATTGATCTAAAAACGTATTTTTCCAAGATAACAATCGGAAGTAAGAGGATTGAAATTAACACGAACCACAAGCGTTCCTTTACAATGGCTACATTTGAAGCATGCTTTATGATACGTAACTCCATCCGCGGTTAATAAATCAATAAAATAAACCGTTTTATCACAAGCTTTGCATTTGTCTAAAGTTCCTGTAAACGACATTTTGTTTGCTTTCGGTTTGGTTTTTCGGTTTGGTTTTAATATAAGTTGTTAACAACAGGAAAGGAAGCCAACAAAAATGGATTGCCAAACAATTAAAGATCCATGTAAATAATTGAATAAAGTCCCTTCCTTTTGAATGGACAAAAAGGAATACAACTCACACGAAATCAATTTTGAGAAAATAACGTACGGACATTTTGTTCGATTTCGATGCAATGAAACTAGGGTGTTGCTTTTAAAGATATTATAATAAAATAATAAATAAAGTTAAGTTTTTAAAAAGATATCTTATAGACACAAGAAAAATTTGGATTTTCAGAAACGGTATCCGATTTCTTTTAATTTTTTTATGAATAATTTATAGATTTTTTTATGAGTAAAAGTTTTTATGATTGTATTTTCATTAATATAAATCACTAATAAAATTTACAAGCTAAAAAGATATTACTATGTTGTATGCAAACCACGACTACACGAACATTCAATATAAATTTAAATGAAATTGAAGTCTTAAATATCTTAAATAACATTATAAGTTCTTTATTAAAGAGTTGTGTTATTCACACACTCACCCCACCCACCTCACACCCCTTATACGCCTCGTATAGGTATACAAGGCGTATATGGGGTCAATTACTGGATGTCAGAATTTGTAAGTGTCAATGATTGGACTCTTATACGAGGCTCTATACGTGAACCATCATTGGATGTCAGTACCAATGATTGGAGTCCTATACGAGGAGTATAGAACTATACGAGGCGTATAGGGTCGGTGAGGGTGTTGAATTAAAAAAAGTTGGGTGTGTGAATAACCAACCCCTTGTTAAATTCTCCATCTCTAATTTACTATTTTCATGATTTTTCATAATTTCCCTGATTAGTACTCTAAATTGAACTGAACTTAATGTGTAGCTAATCATGACAAATTGTGTCTGTAAAATTAATCGTGTAAAAATATGAAAGTACCCAAAAGTCGAAACCAAACTAGGAGGTACACAACTAGCCAGTTCGTACACCTAATGAGATGGTGTGTGGTGTGTACGCACATAATTCCATCCCCTAGAACATATTAACAAATAACATATAACTGAACTATAATTGATTTATATCTCCCGTGTTAAAGTGACTACTACTTATCACACATCATGAACTACTAAATGTAATAATAAAGACAACATGAAATACCTATTAAACATTGTCATAAAAAGTGTCATATTATTGACGCCATAATGACATGCCAGACAAACTTGTTAACAGGGTATTAAAACAAGAGGGTAGCATGACTGCCAATGAAATAACTAAACATATTAATTCATATATGAGGTATTATTATCTACGAGAACATGCAATAATAATGAGTATAAAAGCAGAAAACTAGCGGAATCATTTGCCAAGAACAGTCGATGTTTTGAAGCATCAGCCAAAATTCAAACCCAAACTGTGTTTGTAGAATCTATTCAAGAAAACTTGAACTCACAAAACATCTGTTCTGTTAAAATCAGTTTTGTATACTTAATTAATAAGTTCAACAGTCTTAACAGTTGACCAAGAAAGTCAACAATATTACCCAAAACACCAGACCAGAAAAGTCAAGTGATGGTTTAAAAATACTACACGACACTTTAGTCACATGGGCAGAACAACTTCTTGGCACAGGATAAGATCAGATATAGTTTTCCCATGCCTATCAATTCTTCTAGAACAGTTAACACCACCATCTAGAACATTCCTCACAACAACATTTAGCGAAGAGATACCTCGTACCTCATAAACCTCCACATTAACATGTTCAGCAACCCATTTGTCTCTCATTTCTATATCATCAATTTCTGGGAAGGATGATTGGTTTAAAAGAGGTGAAATGACTCTTTTGACCCAATCTGGTTTTATAACAGTTTTGAGACGTTTAATGTCTGGTGGAAAATGTGGTATCACAGAGAAGTTAATGTCATTGCTTTTGTCACCGGCCCTACTATGGGCTATTTCATAGAGATGGACCTTTTGGTTTGATGGTGCAGGTGAGAGGTGAATCTCGGGGGGTAAAAACTCGGTTAGATGATTAGAGTTTGTTTCTGTAGGCAGAATGTTGATTTGATCGTTTGATTTTGTTGGTTGATTTTGCTTTGCGGATATTTTCCAGTAAATATGTTCACGTCCGACCTGGTTATTTAAACAAAATAATGATTGTCATTAACTCGCAATAATTTTCCTTTGAAGTGTTTGTGTAGTTCTAATTTATTGATGAAGTACTTACAAGATTTTACATTACAAATTATATATCTGATTACTAGAGCCAATTGGCATGAAAAAGACGAATAATTACATATATAGCCTTAACATATAAATGCATATTGTTCAAGAAATAGGGCTATATCCATGGGTTGTTGGAAAAGGACTACTGTAGAGGTGGCAAAGTTGGTGTATTTGGTAACTTGGGAGTTGGGTCAAAATGGGTTCGGGTTGTAACGGATCAATTTTTTAATACGGTTTGGGCGCTAACGCTTTATTTCTAAATATGATTTAAAAAGAACACTTTCCAATTAGAATCTTGTTTGTTTGAAAAGAACAATTTTGGTGATTCTTTGAATTAAAAATAAAAATAAACTCTGGATGACTTTCAACCCATTTGATTTGTTTCCCTTTTAGGGCCTTTTTCTTATTTGACCTGTTATTTTCGAAAAACACAGCTCAATTGACAAAGTCATAATTAAACGGGTTGAATTGCCACCTCCACAAGGGAGTATACATCATACAAGGAAAACAAATCATACAGAGTGCCAGTGAAAACTGATTTCCCTAACCTAAAAGGCTAAAAGTTAATAAAGTATTTTTTTACAGTCAGGATGTGCAGTTTTCAAAAAATGACATTCAAGATTTGCTGATTTGGAATAGGATAATCAGTAGCAATAAGGTTATTAAAGCAAGGGACCCTCAGATAATTTATACTTGGTCTTAAAAATTAGTTAATCAAAAACAGAGTGGAGGAAGGGGACCATACCAATCCCTTTTCAAGCAGAATCTCTTTCTTGTGCCCTGTGCTGCATTTTGCAACACAAGATTGTTGTATAAGTTATTTGCAATAGAAGATGGTTAAGGCCTTATTCATTTATGATGTTTAAATTTTCATTTTCTAAAAGTGTCATTATCATTAATATGTAATCAATGGTCCTGTTAATATATAGTGAGAAATGGTCTGACCTGATACCACCACCACCAGATGGTCCATTTGTGTAAAGTGCTATGAACTCCTTGGTGAATTCAATAGCATGTTTTCTTCCTTCAAATAATCCATCCATTCTTAATCGAATGTCTTTAGTGACTAAGGTCATATATTCAAGACTAACTGCCTTGAGGCTGTCTAATCCGATTATATAAGAGATTATACGGGAATAGTACCTGGATATACTTCTTCCATCCATGACTTTACCTACCAAAATATTAGAATACAACTATGTCACATAAGCAGTGGGGCCATGTTTATTATATACTGAGTTCAACATACCAAAAATTCAGCAGCTTTAGCTCTTTCTACACATTTATATCCACATATGATATCTCTCCCCATCCTTTCCATCCAGCATCCTGAAAGCAAACCATGAGATAAACATGATTCCAGTTAACCATTCTAGATTCCAACCAACGAAATGAAATGTTGATAAAGTTCAAACTGATTAATCATACAAGAATCACGTTTTGTTTTTATTACAAATAATACATCTTCATTAGTTCAGTATCTATTAAGGAATTCCTAACGTGTTATAATGTTATTTAAGGGCTTTAATTTATTAATTACGACGAATGAGATTAGATTGAAAAGGTAACATGAAAATAAATTTCAAATAATACCTTTGAAGCTAGTGCCAAAAGATTCTCAGGAACAGATGTTGCAGCTGGTTTTGCTCCTGTACAAACAACTCTATTGGTTGATAGTGGGTGAAATGTAACGTCTTGGAAGTCTATCACCTGCTTCCAGAATGTAGTAATCAGTATTTTTCTTTTTGTATTTATCTAATCATTAAATAATACCGACAAGCAGATGCAACCCACCACATCTGGGGTAATATAAGCACTTGGATCCCAACCTCATAAAGAAAGCTGTGAGCACAAGTACTAAAATTTAGTACACCACCACTCCCATCAGCTTTTGCCACACACGCTTTCCATCATAACTAATTTCAGCAAAGGAAGAGAAAGATCAAGAAGATTTGCAAATGATATGTCTCTAGATTTGTCTCCTGCAATTAAAATATATATAGAGTATGCATCTCAATCTTTAGAACTGGAAAAAAGATGCATTTGACTTTTGAGGTCAAACATCAAATCTTTTACTTTACACTAAATATGTATCCCTAGACTTTTGAGTATACTACTATATAGGCAGTTAAAACAGACTGCAAACAGAGAGAATTTACGGGACTAGAAATTTAACGAAGCCCATATCATTATAAAGAATAAAAGATAGAACGACCTTTAAAGTCAAAATACATGCATTAAAAAGAGCTAGGATATAAGAAAACTGATATTTATTATAGCACCTGGATGCATAAAAATCCTCCAGTGAGGGTGACAGCCACATTCTAGCAGGTGTCCAGCCAAAGAGCCCTGGGCTAGCAGCAGGAATTCATCCCAGTTCCACCCTAGTTCATAAACCTTGAAAAAGACCAACAAAGATGATGATTTCTTTTAATACAAACATCCCATATTCTCTTTAGTTTTCTAATGCAGAATTTAAAAACTCATTAACTGACAATTTCTTGATAAACATGATACATACAAGAAAAACATCATTTTATACCATTGGAGCTAGAAATAAGGCAGCATCAGCAACCCTAGAAGTGATGATGACATTGGGATTGTATTTCTCGAGACACTCAACAATAGGAGCTGCCCCTAGATATATGCTTATACCCTGTATGCATCATCCATGGCAAAAAAGAGAGAAAACATTGTAAATATCAATGTGGCAATAATGGAAGGAAAACACAAAATAATAAATCAGGAATGTGTTTTTTATAAATTTTTCAAAATTTTCATACTTGAATCTTTCCTTTATGCTTGAATCATGATGTACAAAGTTATTGCTAAATGCAGATATTATATAAGAGTCAAGAGTCTGAATTCTTACATCATTTGCATTTCTCAAGTTAGAACCAAGACCTGGATATATATGGACAAATAAAAAGAATATGGTCAGTGGTGAAATATATATATGATTATTAAAAAAAACTCAGTTACACAAATGCAAGAATGGTTATAGACCTGCTTTGGCAATATCAAACTGGTAAGCTACACCCACAGTAATCCTAACACCCAATTTACTTGCAATTTCTAAAACCTTTTCCTGAGCAGCCAACGCATTTGCTTCCAAGAAAAAATAAATTGCATTTAAAAAAGTGGACAAATTGTACAGGTTAAATTGATGAGGACCAGCATGCAAAGATCTCAAGAATATGAAAGGTGCGATTAATGTTACTTACTTGCACCCATGTTAGTAATAATGCAGACTCCCCTATCAACAGCCAAAGGAAGGAGCAGTTGCATCCATTCTGAAACTGCATAATCACAGAGCAGTAACAGAAAACAGTCAATTGAGATGCAATATTCATGTCATGAATTTCATAATTCCCCTACCTACAAAATTAGAATATTTTTGATAATTAATACATTAAAACACACATGATGTTTGCATTGATCCATGATTCAGGTTGTTGATTTTTTGGAAGGAAATTTCCACTATTCTAAGAGGTTTAACTCATTCTTTCCACCCCGATCCCCCATTCTTCTCTTAATAATCCCCTTTAGATTCAGACATAATGTACTAAAATTTAAATGAGAAACAAATGCAGTGGGACATAAGGACCAAAAGTAAAAACTGGTGATGAAAACATACTACGGGGGTCATAACCATCACCGCCTGACATCACTGCCTGGTAGCGGTCAGCAAGGGTACGTTCTGCTAAGCATTCGAGTACAAGGTAGTTGAGATCTTTGACTTTTTGAAGTAACTTAAGAGCTGCCAAAGGTCTATCACCACTAAAACCAGCACCACAACCACAAAACTTTTTCCCTTCGCTTGATAGGATTTATTCTCTGCATTTCAAGACCAACGTATTGTTGTAAGATGGAAGTTTTATCCGAAACACTAATGAGAGGAAAATAACAAACAAAAATGCTTTATTAAAGGTTACTAACCAGCTTGATCTCACAGTTACGAATCTCAGGTTCACCGATATCAATGTACCCATCCGACTGCTGCAATATCCAGGTGAGCATGTATTATTCAAACAGAGATGATTTAGAGAATTCAGGGGTGTGTGGATGTGCATTTTATAGGTATGTGATACAGGATAACAAAAGCCTGATTATCCGTAGAAAATCACATTTATTAATAATCAAGTGCAACAATCCCAATATGCATAAAATCACATATAAGATAATAAAATACTATACATTAAGTCATTAACATTTTCTAAATTACAGCATTGTCAAGTCATGGAACTTATATCTACTGATTACAAGAAGAAAAAGTTCGATTAATCATAATTTGTACAATTCAGCAAAATTTCAAGACAACTAACATAGGACGCTTTGATGAACATTTTCAAACCCTAAAAAGTTCCCATTCGTAAATTACAGTCAAAATTGACACCTGGCACGTAACATGTACATACAGACGATCAACATATTTATACCTACAATGATGAAGAAATTCTTCCTAATTTCTCACATTTACACCGGATTAAACACGAAAACGAAACAGAATTCATATGTGGTAGATTACAATGACGAGTTACAGCATAAAAACAAAACGAAAGTAAAACCAAAGAAAACACCAAGGGTTTGGAACATAATTTAAGATTATCATCGAGAAAACTAACTGGTTTATAATCTTCAGCCATAGATTCCGCTTATAAATGCAGAGACAGTTTGTGTTATACTTTGACAGTCTCACGCAGATGATCGAGCTGAGTGAAGATTATGATTATGATTAAAAGAAAAAAACATTCCCTTCAATGATAGTACATTAGTAGTACACATACACTTCGTGATACCCCTCAAGTATTGGTAAGTAATGATATCAGTCCCTAAAGTTTCTATAAACATCTATTCCATCTATAAACATGGATTCCATATATTAGAATGATATTTTTTTTAACGGCCAACTAATCAACTTCCGGTTCCTTCGTACGCAGCCCCCAAAGCTAAAGGATGTCCAAACTGGCCACTAGTCCAGACGGACGGAGCCCCTAGGCACCAGCCACCAATTCCTGTAGAAAACCCGACCCAAGCACCCGCCCAAAGGCACGATGGTGGAAGGCCGGTAAAACCGAGTGGGATCAAGAATTGAACCAATGACCTGGGTCTCCTATCACTTACTCCATACCTTCATCTTACCATTAGGACAAAAACATCATTGGTATTAGAAAGGTATCTAATTTTAGGATTTATCATTAGGTGGGCGCTTAAACCTATTTCTCATCGAAACAAACGTTGACAAGTATGGGGTTTCTCATTGGGTTGGTGCTTAAACCTAGGTTTTTTCTTGTCAGGAGAAAGTTGTGACACATTTACTAAAAAAAATCAATTTTATTGAATAATATATAAAAAAATTTAAATAAGCTTAAAACAAAATAAGAAAAATAAATAATAATAACCTGGTTCAGGGCGTCTACCATTATACCGTAACGGTCGGTCATATAATTGCTTTCTATAATGGAATGAACATTTATTTATTTATATAACAGATCGAATGGGAAAATAACAAATTGGGAAAATTTGCGCCTACTTTAAATTTCCAAGGACATACAAAAAGTGATAATCAAATCCAAATCCAAGAGCGTACGTCTTTTAGGGGGGAAAAAACTTGGTGGCTATGTTAATTTATTTTATTTAAAGATCTACTCAACTAAATTATAGAATAATTATACTTTAAAACTAAAAAAACCCAAATATATACACACACACACATACATACATCCTCAAGCTTCTAAAAATTATTAAATTTCATAATTCGATCAACAAAGTATTGTAAGTTAGATTTCTTCTTTATTATTTTTAAAATGAAACAAGAAGAAAAATACACAACTCAATAAAAATCGACTGAATATGAGATGGGTTTTGGTAAATCAGTCACTGTTGATTACAAAACCATATATCGTATCCAATTATAAAACTATGTCACATACTCATCAGGCTTATTACACATACTCGTTTATGGTAAACTGTATATATACGTTAATTAATTGAGAGTCCACTCCTAGAAACTTGATCATAGGTTTAATAGAATTCCAATACGATGTGGTTATAATTTTCTTTTTATCCTCCTTATATATTATTCTTTTTGTCGCCCCTAGATTTGAGATGTTTTGGCTTCATGTTCGGTTCTGGTTAGTTTGTCATCCAAGATTTTGGGGATGGTTATATTTTTCATTACAAGATGTGGCTCTGTAAATTTTATGTTGATGCTACCATGAGTTTCAAAGATTTATTTGATGATTGTGAGCATTTCCATCCTGGTATGCCTTTTGAGTTTTGATCACCATACCATCAAAATATGCCTCCAAATTCCTACCTTTATGCCTTTGAAAGCTTTGCCCCCTAATCATTGATATGTAATGCAACCACTGCATTTCTAAAACCAAATGACATTGTGCGCAAAGTTGTTTCATCGTCATCTTCTTTAGCCATGAGAATTTGATTTTACCGTTAACAAATGACCGGTCCAACCGCATTAACTAACTTATAAATTAACTAAAATCAACTTCTGACCTTAAATATTGGCACATTAGCAAATCCATGATACATACATATCAATTCACAAACAAACACATTTATGTGTGGTTTAAACAAATCTATAACTAAGAAGGAAGCATCACAAAATACCCGAAGTCCATATTGTTAATTTCATGAATGAAATTGTTGCAATTTGACTACCTCCCACCCTTTTTTAAAGAGTAAATTACACAAATCGTCCTTTATGTTTTGAGTATTTTTCACCATTTGTCATTCTCGTTCAAAATTGACTTAAATCATCCTTTATGTTTCTAAATGTTGCTTGCTTCGTCCTTTTGCGCTAGCCCTGTTAAAAATTACATTTAAATAGACATTCAATGCACTTTAGGGTTTTTTTTTTTTAAGTTAGAAGGACTACTTGTATTATTGATTGATTCGAAAATGGTGGTGAGGGAGAAGCAAGCGAGTTAATTGATCTGTGTTTGACCATGAAAAACTCATTCTTGGGCTAATTGATCCATCATTGGATTGAACCAGAAGATTTTTCTTTCCGATCAGTCGATTTGCGGGTTAATTGATCTGGGTTTGACCACGAAAACCTCATTCTTAGGAGCTTCTTAGGAAAAAATTAACGGGGTTCGAACGAAAAGGACAAGTAGTGAAAAATGCTTAAAACATAAAGGACGATTTATGTAATTTACTCAAACATAAAGGATGATTTAAGTCAATTTTGAACGAAAAGGACAACTAGTGAAAAATGCTCAAAACGTAAAGGACGATTTGTGTAATTTACTCTTTTTTAAATGATGCAAGTCTCTCATGTGATGCATGTTACTTCCCATAAAACTCAAAATATACCTTAGAGGATTCATCTTATTCTGATATTTATATAATTGTCAAAGCAAAAAGAACCAATCTGAATCTCTATGCAAATACAACAACACGTACCCAATATCTATGTAAATATGAAGCAAAAAAAAAACAAGAAGATTGCATACAATGAAGTTTCCTCCCGAACCTTATGGGCGGGAAATCTTGATACACCATGTTTGTCTTTTTTCAGAAAATTTTATAAGATAAATTAGTCCGGTAACTCAGATTTGCTTGTTGAGGAACAGAGTGGTACACTGGCTCAGAGTATCATCGGGGCTGGTAACTGGAAAAGAAAGAGTACCAGTTGACAAATGTTAGTGTCACTCAACTAAAAATAGAAGTTTAGATTAGACTTGACATGAAAATAGTTTTAGAAAAAATATATATATATTCACCATCAACCATGCCTTAAATATGTTTCAATAATCACTAAAGGCAACAATTTCAATTAATTTGCATATGAATGTCTATGGGTTGTGCTTTATCAAAATGGTCAAATGGGTCGGCTAAAAAAATCTAGCCAAAAGGGAGTGGGTCAAACAAATTGAGAGCTACATAAAGTCTATGTTTGATGCATACAATCTCCTAAATCTGCTATTTTAAGATAAGTTAGTTAATGGAATAAAATGATTTGTATACATAATTAAAAAGTTAATTATTTTTTTCTTTTTAAATGTTTGTCCTGATTCCATTTGGCCTGTTACTAAACATGTCTGATCCGCCCATCCAGCCAGTATCTAACAAAGTAACAATTACAGAAGGAAATCTTGTTGAACTATATCTTTATTGGTTCTTTGTAGCAATGACAATGAGCAATTAGTACCTGCTGGAAAAGATATATTTACTCCCTCCATTCCATGAAAATTACAACAATAATTTTGTTGATATTTGCCATTGGATATTTATATTTAAACTTATATATCCATCATCATTGCTAGTAAACACATGGTGTTTCAAATATTTTTTACTAGTATTTCATGTAAACTGCATGCCAAGTTAAACAATGCTATATTCATAATCTTATCATTATTGACTATATTGATGACAAATCAAACTAACCTGTGTGACCAACAGTTTGTTCAGATTCGTAAATCTCATGATCATTTCCCCCCTATCAAAAATGTTAATGAACATTATATTACAGTTTCAGACAACAAAAATATCAGTAGTGTGTTAAAAATATATTAAAAAAACAACAAATGTAATGGAAGACTAAAAAAAAGTTACTTTGTAAGTCTTATCTCCAAAGAAGTGAATCTCTTGAAATTCTTCCAAGTATTTTAAACAGTAAGTTTTGTCCCAACCTTGAGGGAAGGCCTATTAGAAGCATTTTCAAAAAAAAAAATTTAAACTAACAAAAGATAACATATTCTCACATATATATATATATATATATATATATATTATTTTTCATAAATAAGAAGTTACTCACATCAAAGCTAATTTGGCCACCAATGGAAAATGTAAGGTTAAGATGAGCAAATTTTTCCCGAAGGACTTCCACCATTTTCGCACGTATATTATGAACCTGAATTGTAATTTAATATCATAATCAAATTGTTGATATAAACTTTTTGTCCAAATCAGGAAAAGTTTTGTACCTTGTCATATTTCTCAAACTCATCTCTTTCTTCTTGACTGCAGTTTCGCCCAATTGGTGAAACATTAATCATCCCACTTCGAAACTCAATGAAAGTTCCCCTGCAATCATGATTTACGAGGTCCTATTAAAATGCTAAAAAAGATGATTAATTGTTGCAATAATTAGGATTTCACTGACCTTTTTATTGGGATATCTAAGTCAGCAATGTAATGAAGGGTAAAATTGACAAAGTCCTGCATCATGGTGTGTATGTTTCATCATCACAAATTAAGAACTCCAGAAAACATATGACAACAGTTCATGTTGCATGAATATCAAGGATGTTTGATGTTCATTTAACTTAATAATGGTGGTTGTAATAGCAATAGTTACTTTCAAGTGTTTGCATCAAAAGTGATTATAACTAATTTATGCTTTTAGAGTTAAAATAATAAGATTTGGCAAAGCAGGTGAGAAGTTTCACTCAAGAGAACAGATTGCTGAAATAAAATAAAATATAACATTACCTACCTTATGTAGTATTCTTTGGTTCTTTTAGCTTCAGTTAACTCATTATCTAGTTTTGAAATTTCAAGTTGCAATGATCCAAAGACGACCTAAATTTCTAAGAACACTTTGTAGATCCATAAAGAAACAGAAGAATACTCTTTACCTTGATGTTTTCCTCACCCAGAAATGTCTTCAGGCTCTGCACAAATGAAGATTTGATCAATTAATATGAGAAAAGGTACTTAAATAAAATTAGTTTACAACTCTGTAACACGTGTTTTCTAGGTTTTTAGAGAGTACCTGTGTTCCAACTAGCTTTCCATCCTTGTAGGCCACCAGGCCATTCTCAGCGAATACATAATCATAGTCATTGATAACTGCATAAACATAGGAGCTAGATTGTTATTGATAAAGACCTACAACAACCTTACCCAGTATATTCCACTTTTCAGTAGGGTCCGGGGGGGGAAGGATATATATAAACCTTACCCCTATCCCAATTGGGATAGAGAAGCTGCTCAGAAAGAGTCCCCGGCTCAAAGTTATCGTTTGAAGTTGATCATCCAAACGATTTTAATGTTATTTTCACAAAATAATTAAAATAACGTTAAAATTAATGCACTTTTACTTTTGCCCCTTAAAGGCCCACACGTATATACATCATATGCGTGCACCGCAAATTGGGGCGTTATTGGTAAAGCATATTTTTTAGAATATCTTATGAAAGCGGTCATCAAAGAAGCAATTAGATTTTAGAAAAATTCACAACAAAAAGGTGACAAAAACAAAAAGAACAGAGTTTTATGCAGTATGGCTTTAATAACTTGAGTCAAAAGCACTTCTAAAGAATTTATAAGATCATCATCATGGGAGAAATACATCTAAAATTCCGTTCAACATTATTGTGACATAATTAATAATAGAAGAAAATAAAGAGCACACGTTTGACCTGTTGATCCTAGCTGTTCTGATATCTTAACAAGATCAGATCCTCCAACAACACCAACATTAACAACCTGCAAACAGGAAATAACCAAGACAATGGTTAATGTGAAATAACAAGACAATATTGAGAAATCAACCCCCCGGGTGGCAGGGAAAAAGAAACTCAAGAATCTGGACATAATAATTCGCATACCTTCCGCAAATCCTGCATGAATTTCAACATCGTTGGAGTAATCCCCTGCAATTTTAAAGTGCTTTAAACACAAAATCTATTGTTTTTGGATGTAACAACCTCGTACTCAATGGTGACATATACATTGTTTGGTCGACTGGTCGAGTATAAAATTTTAATATTTTTACAGTTATTAATATACCAAGAGAAAAAAATGTTTGTACTTGCTTGACAAGATAACAAACGCTGTCTAAACTTATTGCAAAACAACTACCTTAAAAGTTGTTCCAAGGTACTAAACTTTGTATAACAGTCGAAAATTGCAAGAATAGTAGGATAAAAGGTTTGTGTTCACAAACTCAGGCCTCCTGCTATATGACCTCTGGTTTTATAAGCAGGATCATATTTAATTTCAAATTCATCAAGTCATGAATCAAGGTAACCATAATTTATCCTTGAACATACTGCATAAGGGATACATTTAAACTAATATATTGTCAGATATTAAAATAGGATGTTTTCTCCTATTAATCTTGATTATAATCAGATAACACAACTTTTTATCACTCAGATAAACCACTTGATTCTTACATAAAATGTTTCTCAACATAAAAGCAATTATATTGGCAAGACTCTTTTCAGATAAACCACTTAGTTCTTGACTTTTACATGAACCATGTTTAGTAAAAAGGATCATAATTTTCTACCATTTCTACATAAACAAAATCATATTTAAAAGAAGCATATTGGACTCTTTAAACGCACTGTGTATAGCGATTAAAATGAAGGTTTACCTTTCTTGGAGCAGTAAGAGTGCCATCCACATCAAATAAAGCAATTAAACCAGATCTTCTCAGAGTCATCCTCAATCGTCTTACTGCACCAATCCTCACAAATATACAATAAAACGAATGAATCATAAGGTAATCACTTAATCAAATTTCGTAAAATCAAAGAAGATGCAACAATCATGAATTGTGTTAAACCAATCAAAATTTTCCCTTGTATTATGCTCATCAGTTGTGGTACCATGTTTTTAAATCCACAAAATTTTCAATCCAATGGATAGAAGGACAACCGCTAAATAATGACACTATGCAGTAAAATACAAACCCACTGCAACTAATATGTCAGCATTAATGCTTTTGTTACCAACTATAATCACTCTCTAAAAAAGAAGGTAGCTTATCTAGATCTTCTACATTTATCATTTGATCATAAAACCATCCAAGTTTCTCAATAGGGTGTGTGATTTCATTCATAAATCCAACTACTAGCCGTATTATGTATCTAGATCTATTAGTCTATACAACTTTTTTATTGAAAAGAATAACCATAACTTGAATTTGTAAATTTCGCCTCACCATCATGAATTTTGTAGCTCTGCCACTAACTATATATGAAAATAAACTGCATCAAAAAGTATACAAAATCCCTAAATTTTAAACATGTTCTTGAACATCCAAGTCTCATTATTAATGCTAAACATTATCCCTCTTTAAATTCTTATATACTAATCAATTAAGTGTTTTGATGGGCATAAGTGGTAATTCAAACTTAGGACTTGATATGTTCAATTGTAATCTGAAGCAGAAGTCAGCGGTGTTCCACCGCTTTGGTTTATTATTAAGACGTATCATCTATATCGAAATTGAATCAATTATAAAGATGAACTGATGCCCCAAATATTAAATTTTTAATTAAATTACAAAATTCAGTCAAATTTCCCCATGAGACATAGAATGTGATTCATGTTTCAGGCATCCCATTTTGTTTAATCTTAGATGACCATTAGCAATTTTGTATAGATTTATAGCACAACCAAATTAATAACACATGTGAACCACAACCCTAGAACTCAAAATTTACTTGAACCACAATTGTTCTGCTCAAAATGCTAGAAATTTGTTCAAGTTTTCACAAATTACCTAACAAAATACATACAATCAGGATGCAATACTGCGATTTAATTGCTCATTAAGTTCTAAAACCTAAGCTACAGTAGCAGATACTAGATCAATGATAGAAAATAGTTGAAGACAAATCTTACCGCACAAATCGAAGATGAAAGTGAATCTTGTTGTCGTAATTTGATTCTTGAAACCCAAATGCAGGATGTTTAGATCTGTTTGTGAACGATATAAAGAGAGAGATTGCTGAAGGGAGACTCAAAGGTGCGATGAGACCCAACTCCTTACTTGTACCAAATTTACCCAAAAAATATCTTGAACCTTGGATTGATTTTGTTTTGACCGTTGAAAGTTGAAACAACAGGCAACAAATGATAAAAATATGTTATTTTGGAGATCTAGAAAACTAGCAAGCATGTTACGACGGGTTAACACGATTAAAACTCATGTTTTACAACTTTATTGTATTATTAAACAAATATATCAAGTTGTGACTGACTTGATTATAAAAACTGAAATACAAGTAGAAAGCATTATTATGTCCTATAAGTGATATCATATTGTGTGTTGTGATAGGCGACCTAATGGAGTGGATGATCTGATTCCAATTACGGTGGAGGAAGCTGGTGATACAACTCATGTGACTCACGTGGGTTAATCTTATCCAGCCAAAGTGATTGCCGCCTGTTTATCTACTGCTTGGTTCCACGTTTTATTATTTTGATTTTCTAGTAATTTCTTTATTTTATTTATTTTCAGTTATTTTGCATGTTTGAACGTGGGTAGTTATTTTCAGTTTCAATTCGTATGTAATCGATCAATTGAGGAATGAAAACTCAGATTTGAATTCCTAAATTTTACTCGTTCTTCATTAAGAATTGAGTTGTTCCATTGCTATTCTAGTCTTGGCTTAGATTAGAAGGTGATATTGGAAATCAATTGTGTGTTCTCGTGGTGAAACTGTATCGAGGAGCTCAATTGCGAAGCCCTACAGGTTGCTGGATTGGTGTAGCTGTATGTCCGGTTGTTCTGTAGTTTGAGAAATTAAATTTCGGGTATAATTCGATCTAATTATAAGCTCCTTGCTATCATTTGGTATCAGAGCTTATTGATACCCGAAGTTCAGCCGATTTGAAGAAAGCGTTAGAGAGTCTGGAGGCTGAGAAGAGAGCCATGGCCGAACAGTTGCGTGCTATGCAGGATCAAATACATGAGCTATCTGTTAACCGTCGCCACAGTCATGAGGACGAATCAGGCGGTTCCGGGATTCATCAACACAAATCGGGAACTTGGTATTCCAACGATATCAAGATTGATATTCCCGAATTTGATGGTCGCCTTGATCCTGACGAGTTTGTTGATTGGTTGCGTACTGTGGAATGCGCTTTTTGTTGGACTAATCTTGTAATACTAATAAGTTAAGGGTTAAAGCTAGAAAGTTTAGATTTTTAGCTGTTTTGGATTTATCTAATAGTTTTAAAGTTTAAAGTTTAAATTAGGTTTTGGATAAGTTTAGTTTTTTCAGCAGGTTTTATAGGGATAAAACCTTGACTTTTGTGTTTTGTTTTTAGTATAAATAGGGATAGATTTCTTTGGTTTAATTGTACTTCTTTGATTAAATAAAATTCTGTTTTTCTTGGTTTCATATTCGCAAGTTTGGGGCTGGTTTTTCTGGTTAAATTGCTAATCAGCAGGGGGGTTGGGTCTTCAATTGGTATCAGAGCTTTAAAGGCTCATACCTGCGATCAGCAATCAATTGTCGGGGAAGGGCAGCAGGTTCTGATCGGCTAATCAATCAGCTGATCGGTTCGATTTAGCAAGGCGCAGGAAGGAAAAATTAGATTGTGTGGATTATCTCTCAGTCGTGAACAACAGGAGGGCTGTTGTGCGGCAGGAACAAGCCAACGAACCAGGGTGCAGGAGAACGAATCAGCAGGGGCTGAAGGTTTCGTTTAGCAGCCAGGGAGACAGAAAAGCAGTGGTTTTTCGTGTTGGTGATCAATAGCATGGGCAGATTGATCGGGGAGGTGTTCACAAGAAATCTGATAAAGGTAGATACTTGTTTGCTTACTTATACGAGGAAGAATGGCTGGAAAAGAGGATGCAGTAATTATTCCAGCACGAGAAACAGGTTCTATGAGCTATCAGTGCCCAGTTTTGACAAACACCAATTATCAAGTATGGTCAATAAGGGTGAGAACGATCATGGATGCAAACGGGCTGTGGGAAGCAGTGGAACCTACAATCGGGGCTGTTGTGGATCAAAGAAAGTCGAAGATGGCCCTTGCATTCCTCTTTCAAGCAATACCCGAAGATTTGGTCTTACAGCTGGCAGGTTATGGTGATGCTAAACAGGTTTGGGATGCTTTGAAAACAAGGTTTTTGGGGGTGGATCGAGTAAGAACAGCAAGACTTCAAACCTTGAGAAGGGAATTCGAAAATCTCAAGATGAAGGAGGATGAATCAATTGATGAGTTCACTGGAAAGATGAGTGGGCTGGTGTCTAAGGCAAAGGGTCTTGGAACTACTTTTGAAGAAGGACAAATGGTGAGGAAGTTATTGGACTCGATGCCTAGATCATTCATTCAAATTGTAGCGTCAATTGAACAATGCTTTGAATTGGATAGCATGAGGTTTGATGAAGCTGTTGGAAGGTTAAAGGCATATGAGGAGAGCATAAAAGACCTAGATCAAGGAGGAGAATCACATGGTAAGCTGCTGCTCTCAAAGGTGAAAGGAAAAGACTTGTTTTGTGAACATTGTGGACGAGGTGGTCAAGGAAGTTCAAGCCATAATGATCAAGGAAGTGACCGGGGTGAAGGTCACAGGGCTGGTCAAGAAAGGGCTGGACAGTTTCAACAAAACAGAGGTCAAAGAGAGAGAGACAAGAGCCGTATAAGGTGTTTCAAGTGCAATGAACTTGGACATTATGTGGCTGAATGTCCTAGTTGGGAAGAAAAGAAAGAAAGGGTTAATTTGAACCGGGTGGATGAGGATTCAATACCTTTGCTTTGAAAGAAGAATTAGATTACAAGATTAGGGGGTGATTGTTGGACTAATCTTGTAATACTAATAAGTTAAGGGTTAAAGCTAGAAAGTTTAGATTTTTAGCTGTTTTGGATTTATCTAATAGTTTTAAAGTTTAAAGTTTAAATTAGGTTTTGGATAAGTTTAGTTTTTTCAGCAGGTTTTATAGGGATAAAACCTTGACTTTTGTGTTTTGTTTTTAGTATAAATAGGGATAGATTTCTTTGGTTTAATTGTACTTCTTTGATTAAATAAAATTCTGTTTTTCTTGGTTTCATATTCGCATGTTTGGGGCTGGTTTTTCTGGTTAAATTGCTAATCAGCAGGGGGGTTGGGTCTTCACTTTTGACTACAAAGAAACCACCGAGGAGAACAAGGTCAAGATCGCTGCAATGAAATTGCGGAAATATGCTTCCACGTGGTGGGCCAATGCGTGTGCTAAGCGTGAACAATTAGGCAAGCCAAAGGTAACTGAATGGGCCAAGATGAAGCGTATCCTGAAACAGAAATTTCTTCCTTCCTATTATATCCAAACGAGTTTGTCACAGCTCCATCATCTCAAACAAAATCAGCGTACTGCCGAAGAGTATTCCCAAGAGTTTGAGTATTTAATCATGAAATGTGATCTCCCTGAGGATGACCCACAGACCTTGGTTCGATATTTGGGTGGGTTAGATTCCCGCGTTGCTAATGTTGTTGAACTTTACCCATACTCCACTTTAGAAGAGCTAACCATTTTGGCTCACAAGGTGGATAATCAGCATCGCACCAAAGGACGGACTGACACTACCCGGCCATTTGTCAAATCCAGCCCCACTTCGAAAAACATTCCTACCGGTAAACCTCCTGTGACCACCGAATCCTCTTCTACTTCCAACCGAGCGCCTCGCAGGTGTTTTCGCTGTCAAGGGTCGGGTCATATTGCTTCTGAATGTCCAAACAAGAAGATGATTACTCTCACTGAGTTCGAAGGAATTGAAAACTCTTTTGCGGTTGAGCCAACTTTGGAGGACAACACCACTACTGACCTTGTGGTGGAGGAAATCATTGGTCCTGATGAGGGCCAAACTCTGGTTGTTCGACGCACACTCAATAGTACAGCTAGTTCAGAAGAGAATTTGCAAAGAGAAGCCATTTTCCACACCCGTTGCACCATAGCTCAGCGAGTTTGTAATGTGATAATTGATGGGGGAAGCTGTACTAATGTCGCATCTCAAACACTGGTGTCGAAGTTGAACCTCAATACAGTTCCGCACCCCTCTCCTTATGTGTAACACCCCGACCAACGGCGGAATCATCGAGAGGCGTACACGAAGCGTAGATTGTTCAAAAGCACAAGGTTCTAAATTGTAAAATACTTACAACCAACATCATTACAAAAGTTTCAAATCAACAAATCTAACTAAGTAACTAGGTTTGTCACACCCCCAATTTTCAACTAACGGAATCATACCGTTTGGGAACGTGACAAACCAGGATCTCAGATCATTAGACATAGCGAAGACCTCTATATGAATTTCAAAACATACTTTGGTCTTTAAACATAACATCAGAGTTTACAAAAGTTGCGGAAGCGTTTAAAACCAATAACAGTTGTAAAGTAAACATTACAAAACAAAATACTTAAATGTTCAAATTCAAATATTCAAAATGTTTAAAATGCATGAGACTCTATCTCCTAGTCCATGCCAGCTTTAACGCGCGCCTTAGCGTCCTGAGAAAACATGTAAATCAAGTCAACACAAAGGTTGGTGCATAACACAGGTTTTCAGCATTCACAATGTTCAAAACAACAGTTTGAATAACAAGATTGTAGATAACATAATCACACATGCACAGTCATGATAGCTAGTCATATAAACTATTTACATAAGTGGTCGACACCGAAGCTGACGAATTGCCATGCTATAGCATGTTTTTGCCTTGCCACTATTGTCTAGCATAACAATAGTAAAATGTGTTTTGGTCAGTCAAACACCTGCGTAGATCCCATCTACCAGGTGAGGTTTGTCAAACCTAATAGATCTATTTCTAACTAACACGCTTTGCGTTACAGCAAACTAAACGGTTCGAAATTTCCCAATCGTTACAATTCACGAACCCTAGATATCAAATCTCACTAATTTGATGTTACAAACTGCAATTAACTTAGGTTTTATCTTAATCGCAACTCTCTGAAACTACTGGTAATAACCAATTTCGTTTTTGAACCCATTTGATACGAAACCCCCAAATCGTTTTCCCATCAAGAACCCTAGAATCGAACACCACTAATTCGTACTGTTTTGGTGAAATTAACTTAGTATTAATCTTAATCGGTACACTCTGAAGCTTTCTATAACATTTAATTCGATTCTATAATTCATTTGAACAAAGACCCCCAATTCATTCATCATGATGAACCCTAGAATCGGAGTTCATACCATTCGATGTTTTCAGCAAAAATTGACATGGGTTTACTCTATATCGGTAGTTTCAGAGTGTGTAGAAATAAACACTTACTTGTTTCTATATCAAATCGAAGGAGATTGACTTTGAGTCTTAGGTTCGGCCCCCTCACGATCGAATTCCTCAGTCCGGAGCTTCTGGAATCAATTCACTGCTTGTATTACTCTCTGAGGATGCCGATTAGTGTTTAGGAGTTCTCAATTGTGAGAATTGTAATCGAATTGTGAGAAATCTAAAGGTAAGGACGACGGTTTCAACCTTTTGCTATCATTCTAGTTTAATTCGATCAATAAATGTAACCATAACGTCTGATAACTGATAATAATCATTAAGTTGATACTTACAACTGACCAATTTCAGTTACAACTTAATATAAATGTGGAATTCGAATTCCATATGCCATTTAGTCGAATTTTGACTTATAAAAGTCAAAATTGACACTAAAAATCACTTACAAGTTTAATCTTCAACAACTTAACACTTAGGAATTGATTTTTCTTAATTCCTAACTCCTATAGGTTATTCTGGATCGACAACATATCATTTCAATTAACAAAGTTGAGCCTAAAATCCCTAATTGTTACTAATTGAGTTACTTAGAATATTGTTGGGCTAATTTAATCCTTTTAGGCTTCTTAAATACAATTGGGCCTCACTGGGCCTTCCTTGGGCCTACTTTGGCCTTGTTTGGCCTAATTGGGCCTTAATGGGCCTTCCTTGTTTTCCTTGAGTCTAAATTGACCTTATTGGGCCTACTAGACTTTGTTGGGCCTTCATAGACTTCATTGAGCCTAATTTATCCTGTTGGGCCTGTGATCTCACTCTCTTCAGTTAACAAAGTTAATCCGAAAAGTCGGATTGTCACATCATCCCCTTGTTGAAGGAATTTTCGTCCCGAAAATTAGTAAGTGTTAGGAGTAGTTAGGAAACTACTTACGAGTTTAAATCGTACATGTTAGTGTGATTTGATCATTCTGTGTGCTTCTGTGTACTCACACACAAAGTCTAATGCTTGCAACATCACAACTCAATTGTGATCGTTCAATGTGACTGTTTGCATGTACACTAGTTAGTTCACCTAACTGTGACTATTTGTGTTTGATCATACTGTGTTGTGTAACCTCACACATAGTGAGTGTCTATAACTGTTTGTACTATGCAACCCCGCACATAGCAAAATGTATGTAACTAATCGTGTATGTACTACCATAACATGTAACATATGAAATGTAGCACATAAAATATATAGAATGTAATGTAGCACAAATGTTTGTAACAAAATCAATTGAATAAATAAAATGTTTGTGCTTACAGTTTGAAATTTGCAGTGTTGATGTGTGAAAGCATCACGTCATCCCCTTGTTGAAGGAAATTTCGTCCCGAAATTTAACGTGCGCTCTCAGTGTTAGCAGTAGCTGTTTTGAATAGATGAGGATATTTCTTCATCATTTGGTCTTCCCGTTCCCATGTGAATTCAGGACCACGTCTAGAATTCCATCGAACTTTGACTATCGGAATCTTGCTTTGCTTCAGTTGTTTGACCTCTCGGTCCATGATTTCTGCCGGTTCTTCAATGAATCGTAACTGTTCAGCTACTTGTATTTCTTCCAACGGTACAATCAATGTCTCATCAGAAAGACATTTCTTTAAGTTTGACACATGAAAAACATCATGAACTCCACTGAGTTCATCCGGTAGTTTGAGTTGATACGCAACCGGACCAATCCTTTTCAGAATCTCAAAAGGTCCTACGTAACGTGGACTAAGCTTTCCGCGCTTGCCGAATCGTATAACACCTTTCCAAGGTGATACCTTTAGAAGAACTCGGTCTCCTACTTGAAATTCCAACGGCTTGCGACGTTTGTCAGCGTAACTCTTTTGTCGATCCCGGGCCACTGCCATACGGTTCCGGATTTGTACAATATTCTCAGTCGTTTCGTGTACTAGTTCAGGACCTGTAATCTGACTGTCACCAATTTCAGCCCAACAAACTGGTGAACGGCATTTACGACCATACAATTCTTCAAATGGTGCTGCCTAAATACTTGTATGATAACTGTTGTTGTAATAGAATTCCACTAACGGTAAGTGGTTTTCCCAGCTATCACCAAAATCAATTACACAAGCTCGTAACATATCCTCGAGCGTTTGAATGGTACGTTCACTCTGACCGTCGGTCTATGGATGATATGCGGTACTCATATCCAAACGAGTTCCCAAAGACTTATGGAGAGATTTCCAAAAGTTTGAAGTGAATCGAGCATCCCGATCTGATATGATAGAGATTGGCATGCCATGTCGTGCTACCACTTCCTTGATATAAATACGAGTCAGTTTCTCCATCTTGTCCGTTTCCTTGATTGCTAAGAAATGTGCAGATTTTGTTAATCGATCGACAATTACCCATATCGTATCACAACCACTCGGTGTACGGGGTAACTTAGTAATGAAGTCCATCGAAATCTGTTCCCATTTCCACATCGGTATTTCTGGTTGTTGCAGCAAACCAGATGGTTTCTGATATTCAACTTTGACTTTCGAACAAGTCAAACATTTGCTAACATACCTAGCAATGTCGGCTTTCACGTGAGGCCACCAATACAGTGCCTTTAAATCATGATACATCTTGTCTGATCCCGGATGGACTGAATATCTGGACTTGTGTGCTTCATCCATCATGAGTTCCCTTAAACCACCATGCAAAGGTATCCACAGTCGGTTAATGAAATAACGAATTCCATCAGGTTTAACGTCCAATTGTTCCTCTATTCCCCGTAAGGATTCCTGTACCAAGTTATCCTTTTCTAAAGCTTCCAGCTGAGCACTACGTACCTTGTCAGGTAAATCAGTATGTATCGTCATCATAAGTGCGCGAACCCGTCTTGTTGATGTGTCTTTTCTACTTAAAGCATCAGCTACCACATTAGCTTTTCCCGGGTGATACTTAATCGCGCATTCGTAGTCGTTCAACAACGCAACCCACCGTCGCTGTCTCATATTAAGCTCCTTCTGATCAAAGATATGTTGCAAACTCTTATGATCAGTGTAAATGGTACACTTAGTTCCATATAGGTAATGCCTCCAAATCTTCAAAGCAAAAACCACTGCTCCTAACTCCAAGTCATGAGTAGTGTAATTCTTTTCGTGTGGTCCTAGTTGCCTTGAAGCGTAAGCAATCACTTTATCACGATGCATCAACACACATCCCAAACCCTGTGCAGATGCGTCACAATACACCACAAAGTCTTCTGTTCCTTCCGGTAAGGACAGAATCGGTGCACTGCAGAGTTTCTGTTTCAATAACTGGAATGCAGCTTCCTGTTTATCCGTCCAGTTATACTTCGTTCCCTTGTGCGTAAGAGCTGTAAGTGGTTGAGAGATCTTTGAGAAACCCTCAATGAATCGTCGGTAATATCCCGCCAAACCAAGGAATTGTCGTACCTCAGTAGGGGTCTTTGGTGCTTCCCAATTCTTAATCGCCTCAATCTTTGCTGGATCAACATGTATGCCCTTTTCATTGACTATATGACCCAAGAATTGTACTTCTCGCATCCAGAAGTCACATTTCGAGAACTTAGCGTACAATTGTTCCTGTTTCAATAATTCCAACAACAATCGAAGATGTTTAGCGTGTTCCTCCTCAGTTTGAGAATAGATGAGAATGTCATCAATGAAAACAATGACAAACTTATCAAGGTAAGGTTTACAAACACGATTAATGAGATCCATGAATACAGCTGGAGCGTTTGTCAACCCAAATGGCATGACCAAGAACTCATAATGGCCATAGCGCGTCCTGAATGCTGTCTTCGGGATATCTTCTTCCTGTACTCTGAGTTGATGATAACCAGACCTGAGATCAATCTTCGAGTAGTAACTCGAACCTTGCAATTGATCAAACAGATCATCAATTCTAGGTAACGGATACCGGTTTTTGATAGTAACCTTGTTAAGTTCCCGGTAATCGATACACATACGGAAAATCCCGTCCTTTTTCTTAACAAATAAAACAGGAGCTCCCCATGGTGAAAAACTAGGTCGTATAAAGCCCTTATCTAACAACTCTTGCAGTTGTGTAGATAACTCTTGCATCTCAGATGGTGCAAGTCGATAAGGCGCCCTAGCTATCGGTGCTGCATCTGGTGTAAGGTCGATTCGGAATTCCACCTGTCTGATAGGCGGTAATCCCGGTAGGTCTTCTGGAAATACTTCCGAAAATTCACAAACCACTGGGATGTCTTCAATCTTCTTCTCAGCTACCGGCTTCTCAGTTATAAGTGTTATGACTGCTGTATGACCTTTACGTAGACATTTGTGTGTTTTCATACAAGATATGAGACGCAGTGGCGTACTGGTCTTTTCGCCTTGTACATACAACGTCTCTCCATGCGAAAGAGGTATACGAACGATCTTTTCATGGCATACTATTTCAGCCTGGTGTTTGGACAACCAGTCCATGCCAATGACTACATCAAAACTGCCTAGAGTGATAGGCATAAGATCAATTTCCAATGTTTGACCCATCAAATCAAGGATACATCCTTTAAGGATTTGTTCAACTACAATTAACTTGCCATCGGCTAATTCTACAGTGTATGGATTTTCTAAGGCAGTGGGACTAACATTTAGCAACTTAGAAAATGAACTAGACACAAAACTCCGGTCTGCACCAGTGTCAAATAGCATAGAGGCATAGTGATTATTTAAGAGGAACGTACCCGTGACAATGTTGGGATCCTCCCGTGCCTGACGCCCTCCAATCACAAACGCCCTGCCCCTAGCCCCATTGTTGTTGTTGTTGTAATTATTGGTGCCACTTCCATTTCCGTTTCCGTTGCCGTTGCCAGTTGCATCATTAGTCCCGCCTTTCTTCAGTTGTGGGCAATCCTTTTTGAAGTGCCCCATCTTACCACACTCAAAACAACCCTTCGGTGCGTTGTTCTGATTGTTATTTTGGTTGTTGGAATTGTTTTGCAGCTCTCCGCGGCAATCCTTAGCTGCATGCCCAACTTTACCACACCGTTGACACTTAAATTATCACACTGATTCCCCGCATGATGAAATCCACACCTGTTGCACTTTGGGTGTTTACCAATATAACCCCCTGATGATGATGACTGCTGACCACTGTTCGAATTGTGATAAGACTTATTTGAATCCTGCCTTCGATTCTGCTGAAAAGGCTGTTGGTTGAAATTCTTAGAGTTACTGCTTTCCCACTTCCTCTTGTGGTCTCCTACCTTAGTAGCTGATGTTCGTTTTGGCAAAGTTCCTTGTAGAACTGCCTGATAAGTCAATTGGTGCGCCAGTCGCACAGCTTGTTGAATTGTTGTGGGATTTGCAGATGTAACCAATCCCTGGATCTAAGGCACCAACCCTCCTATGTACCTCTCTATCCACTTACTGGCTGGAGTAGCCATGTGAGGTAGAAGTCTGGCCAGTTCATGTGACCGAGTCGTGTACTCCTCGATGTTTGACCCCTCCATCTTAAGGTGCCAGTACTCCTCCTCCAGTTTCTGCATTTCACTACGAGGACAGTACTCCTCCTACAATAAGGTCTTGAAACCATTCCAAGTTAAGGCATTGGCCTCACCCAATCCCAATGTTTGAACATTCGAGTTCCACCAAGTCAATGCCGGACCTTCCAAAGTTCCAGTAGCGTACTTTACCTTATTCTCCTCAGGACAGTTACACATTTCAAAAACTGATTCGGCTTTTTCAATCCATCGTAGAAGTCCAATGGCTCCCTCCGATCCTTTGAAGTTATGTGGCTTACAGTCCAAGAACATCTTGAACGTGCACGCCTGTGGGTTCACCAATCCCCCTGCTGGACCATGTGGCCCTGTAGTGTGTGTCTGAACATAGTTCGCGATTGCCTCCGCGACCCTATTATTGATCAGCTCATTGAGCTCAGCAACTGTCATCTGTACGTTCTCGCTAGACATTATCTCCCTAGTTAAAAGAAATGTTAGAGTGTTATCAAATCCAACGTGAAACGTGTAAACAATACAACAAACAACAACATGTAATGTAGAAATCAACACAAATGTTGGCAATAAGTATTAGTTTTCAATAGATAATAATCTGATTTGAGTACAATACTTTCAAAATCAAAACATAGGTTTTCAAACTTCTAATGTAGGGACACAACCCGCCCCTAATAAGTTCAACTAGATCAGTCCTCTGAATCATCAATAGTGGATTCAGGATCAGAATCAACAGCTGGTGCTGGTTCCTCCCCTTCCTCCTCTTCATCCTCTTCTTCATTCTCCGAGGCCACCAAGTCTTCCAAGGCTAAAAGTCTGCCTTCCAGAATCTCAGTTCGGTTCTCAGAATCTTGGAGAAGATCAGTCAACTGGATGATCTCATTTCGCATCCCATTAACCAAGTTGTAAAGGTTATCGTGTCTTTCATTCGCATCCCAGAGTTCCCGGACATTGTACTCAATCCTATCATTTGCCCAGTACAAGTCCTGACGTAGTTGAGCAATCTCCTCTGAATCAGTCCGTTGCCTCTTAGGATCAGGAACATCCAATGCAGGTGGTGGATGAGTAGAAGGTCCCTCAGCAGGAATCTCCTGAGTATCCTCAGCTGGTTCCTCCTTAGGCTCCTCCTCCGGATCCTCATTCGGATCCTCCTCCGGATCCTCCTTGGTTCTGAATCATCCCTCTCAAATGGTGGAGGAGATGGGATAGGTGGTGCTGGTGATGATGGTGGTACTGGAGCTACCGGCTCCTCATCCTCCGAATCAATAATGTGTATGTATGGTGCTAATGATGAAGATGCCATGTCTGTTACATAATACCATATGTAAGTACAGTGTCATGGAAAGTGGAAGCAAGTCTATTACATAATGCCATATGTAATTTCTAAGTGACATGTATAAGTATGCGTGTCTAATGTCTAACAGTTATAGTCTAAGTCTACAAATGCAAACCTAGTTCGCTATAACCTGGCTCTGATACCAATCTGTCACACCCCCAATTTTCAACTAACGGAATCATACCGTTTGGGAACGTGACAAACCAGGATCTCAGATCATTAGACATAGCGAAGACCTCTATATGAATTTCAAAACATACTTTGGTCTTTAAACATAACATCAGAGTTTACAAAAGTTGCGGAAGCGTTTAAAACCAATAACAGTTGTAAAGTAAACATTACAAAACAAAATACTTAAATGTTCAAATTCAAATATTCAAAATGTTTAAAATGCATGAGACTCTATCTCCTAGTCCATGCCAGCTTTAACGCGCGCCTTAGCGTCCTGAGAAAACATGTAAATCAAGTCAACACAAAGGTTGGTGCATAACACAGGTTTTCAGCATTCACAATGTTCAAAACAACAGTTTGAATAACAAGATTGTAGATAACATAATCACACATGCACAGTCATGATAGCTAGTCATATAAACTATTTACATAAGTGGTCGACACCGAAGCTGACGAATTGCCATGCTATAGCATGTTTTTGCCTTGCCACTATTGTCTAGCATAACAATAGTAAAATGTGTTTTGGTCAGTCAAACACCTGCGTAGATCCCATCTACCAGGTGAGGTTTGTCAAACCTAATAGATCTATTTCTAACTAACACGCTTTGCGTTACAGCAAACTAAACGGTTCGAAATTTCCCAATCGTTACAATTCACGAACCCTAGATATCAAATCTCACTAATTTGATGTTACAAACTGCAATTAACTTAGGTTTTATCTTAATCGCAACTCTCTGAAACTACTGGTAATAACCAATTTCGTTTTTGAACCCATTTGATACGAAACCCCCAAATCGTTTTCCCATCAAGAACCCTAGAATCGAACACCACTAATTCGTACTGTTTTGGTGAAATTAACTTAGTATTAATCTTAATCGGTACACTCTGAAGCTTTCTATAACATTTAATTCGATTCTATAATTCATTTGAACAAAGACCCCCAATTCATTCATCATGATGAACCCTAGAATCGGAGTTCATACCATTCGATGTTTTCAGCAAAAATTGACATGGGTTTACTCTATATCGGTAGTTTCAGAGTGTGTAGAAATAAACACTTACTTGTTTCTATATCAAATCGAAGGAGATTGACTTTGAGTCTTAGGTTCGGCCCCCTCACGATCGAATTCCTCAGTCCGGAGCTTCTGGAATCAATTCACTGCTTGTATTACTCTCTGAGGATGCCGATTAGTGTTTAGGAGTTCTCAATTGTGAGAATTGTAATCGAATTGTGAGAAATCTAAAGGTAAGGACGACGGTTTCAACCTTTTGCTATCATTCTAGTTTAATTCGATCAATAAATGTAACCATAACGTCTGATAACTGATAATAATCATTAAGTTGATACTTACAACTGACCAATTTCAGTTACAACTTAATATAAATGTGGAATTCGAATTCCATATGCCATTTAGTCGAATTTTGACTTATAAAAGTCAAAATTGACACTAAAAATCACTTACAAGTTTAATCTTCAACAACTTAACACTTAGGAATTGATTTTTCTTAATTCCTAACTCCTATAGGTTATTCTGGATCGACAACATATCATTTCAATTAACAAAGTTGAGCCTAAAATCCCTAATTGTTACTAATTGAGTTACTTAGAATATTGTTGGGCTAATTTAATCCTTTTAGGCTTCTTAAATACAATTGGGCCTCACTGGGCCTTCCTTGGGCCTACTTTGGCCTTGTTTGGCCTAATTGGGCCTTAATGGGCCTTCCTTGTTTTCCTTGAGTCTAAATTGACCTTATTGGGCCTACTAGACTTTGTTGGGCCTTCATAGACTTCATTGAGCCTAATTTATCCTGTTGGGCCTGTGATCTCACTCTCTTCAGTTAACAAAGTTAATCCGAAAAGTCGGATTGTCACATCATCCCCTTGTTGAAGGAATTTTCGTCCCGAAAATTAGTAAGTGTTAGGAGTAGTTAGGAAACTACTTACGAGTTTAAATCGTACATGTTAGTGTGATTTGATCATTCTGTGTGCTTCTGTGTACTCACACACAAAGTCTAATGCTTGCAACATCACAACTCAATTGTGATCGTTCAATGTGACTGTTTGCATGTACACTAGTTAGTTCACCTAACTGTGACTATTTGTGTTTGATCATACTGTGTTGTGTAACCTCACACATAGTGAGTGTCTATTTGTGTTTGATCATACTGTGTTGTGTAACCATCCTGATTAATTTTAACATGTTCATTCGTTTCCCCAATTTCTTTTTTTTTTTACACCCAAAACCGAACCCTAGTTTCTAATCCCCTCAAATTCGTTCGAATCAGAACCCGATTGGGTTTACAATCATAGGGCTTTTATTCCCTACTAAAAACCGAGCATAATGGTATATAAAACACTAACCTTTGTTGAGATTTGATGGGTTTTCGAGTGTTAGGTCGTGAGGACGAAAAAAACGAGACTTGTATGCTTGATTTTTCGATCTGAGGAGGTTCTGGATGGGCTCCGATGGCACAGACTTGTTAGTCGAGTTTAGATGCACATATGATTGAGTTTAATTTAATTTTTATGTGAGTTTATATAGATTTTAAAATGCTCGGTCAACTACGAACGTTTAGGAACTATTTTCGTGAGATTTTGAATTTTAAACATTGAGTTGATGATAGATATGGATCCCTTAACCTTCGGTTGTTGATAACATTCCGAGTTTTAGGAGGTTTTTTCTCGAATTTGAACCAAAAGCTGAGTTGGGTTGAAAATGGGTATTTGGGTATCCATGGATTTCATGGGTGGGGAAGATGATGACTTTGGGTGAATTGCAAAAACAGCCCCCCTACTTTTTCTTTCAAGTTCTTAGTTTCGAAATTTATAGTTTTGGTCCTCATAGTTTGTATAAAAAGGTTTATTACAATTTTCATAAAATCCCTAAATTTATATTTGTAAAGTTTATATAATTTATTTATATAAATAGTACTTTTTATTTATTTTGCTAATTGTTTAATAGGATAATAAAAATACATATACATTTTAATAATGCTTTAATATATGTATATCATTATTTTATCAAAATTATTTATAAACTAAAAATAATAAAATGTCGAAATTGTTATCATTGTTGTCGTTATAGTTATTATTATTATGATCACCATGTGCATAAAATAGCTTCTCGATTTCTCGTTAATGAGTTTTTATAAATTACTGAAATGTTACATTATGTTATTCAGTGGCTCAATCAAGGTAAGGGAATCCATGTCTCGCACAGCATTCTTCTGTCTCTGAGCATTGGCAGGTCCTATACAGATGACCTTTGGTGTGATGTCATTCCCATGGACGCATGTCATGTTCTTTTGGGCCGCCCTTGGTTGTTCGATCGCCGGGTTATGCATGATGGATATCTAAACACTTATTCTTTTACCCACAACAACCACCGCATTTTTCTCACCCCCATGTCCCCTAACAACCCTACTGCCACTAAACCTCAGCCATTAAGTACCTTACTAAAAGCTGGTCACCTTGAGTATTCTTCGTTTCATGACCTTATTCTCATGGGTCTGGATGAGGACAACTCTACACCTGCCACCCCACCCCATCCTCAAGTTCAACCACTCCTTCAAACCTATCAACAAGTTTTCCCCAGTGAAATTCCTTCTGGTCTCCCACCTCTGCGAAAAATTCAACATAAGATTGATTTCATACCCGGTTCCATCTTACCAAATAAACCTGCTTACCGTACTAACCCTCAAGAGACTAAAGAATTACAGAAGCAAGTTGATAGATTATTGCAGAAGGGACTCATTCGTGAATCCCTTAGTCCATGTGCAGTACCTACAATTCTGGTACCTAAGAAGAACGGTGAATGGCGCATGTGTATGGACAGTCGTTCCATCAATAAAATAACCATCAAATACAGGTTTCCCATTCCACGGCTAAATGATCTCCTTGATGAACTCCATGGCGCCACAATATTTTCTAAAGTCGATCTTAGAAGTGGGTACCATCAAATCCGTATCTATGAAGGCGATGAGTGGAAGACAGCCTTCAAAACCAAGGAAGGTTTGTATGAGTGGCTTGTCATGCCATTCGGTTTGTCCAATGCTCCAAGTACTTTCATGCGCCTAATGAATCATGTCTTGAAACCTTTTTTGGGACACTTTGAGGTTGTCTACTTTGATGACATCCTCATCTATAGTAAATCAACAAAGGATCACCAACTCCACCTCCAACACTTGTTTAACGTTATGGACAGAGAAAAACTGTATGGTAATCTCGAAAAATGTGAATTCTTTGTTCCACAGGTTTCCTTTCTAGGTTATTTGGTGTCCTCTCAAGGCATCAGGGTGGATGACAAAAAGGTTCAGGCCATTCGCGATTGGCCAGCCCCTCAATCTTTACAACAGCTGCGTAGTTTTCATGGTCTGGCTTCATTTTACAGGCGTTTTGTGAAGAATTTCAGCACATTGGTTGCTCCTATGACTGAATTAACTAAACATAAGTCCTTCATGTGGACTCCACAAGCTCAAGCAGCTTTTGAGGAACTCAAAAGGCAGCTCTCTTCGACCCCAGTTCTGGCTTTACCCTGCTTCGAGGAAGTTTTTGAGGTGGAATGCGATGCATCGGGTGTGGGCATTGGAGCTGTCCTCTTGCAAAAGGGTCGGCCACTTGCTTATTTTAGTGAAAAACTAAATGAAGCAAAAAGGCGATACTCCACATATGACAAGGAATTCTATGCAATAGTTCGAGCTTTGGATCATTGGCAGCACTACCTTATTTCGAAGGAATTTATTTTACATTCGGATCATGAGGCTCTCAAATATATTCAGGGACAACATAAACTTCAGTCGCGCCATGCGAAATAGGTGGAATTTCTTCAAGCCTTCTCGTTCACCATTAAACACAAATCTGGTCGACTTAACAAAGGTGCCGATGCTTTGTCTCGTAAGTATTCCTTCCTTACCTCCTTGCAACCATCTGTTCTTGGTCTAGATGTTCTTAAAGATGTATATGCTGCTGATCCGGACTTCAAAGACATTTTTGCTAGTTGTCTTTCTAAGCCTACTGGTGCTTATCACATTTTTAATGGCTTTCTATTCAAGTTGCAACGCCTATGTGTACCCAAACATAGTCTTCGTATTCTGTTGATTAAAGAAACTCATGCAGGAGGCCTAGCGGGTCATTTGGGTATCGACAAGACCATTACTATGCTGAATTGTCAATTTTTTTGGCCTAAACTTCCTTGAGATGTTGAACATTTTATTCGTCGTTGTTTGGTTTGCCATCAAGCCAAGGGTCACTCTTTACCTCATGGGTTGTACATGCCTCTGCCCATTCCCCATGCACCTTGGGAAGACATTAGTTTGGACTTTATTGTTGGTTTACCTCGGACTCACAGGCAAAAAGATTCTATAATGGTGGTCGTCGACCGTTTCTCCAAAATGGCTCACTTTGTTGCTTGTCATACCACCTATGATGCAGTTCAAGTTGCAAACCTTTATTTTAAAGAAATCGTTCGTCTTCATGGGGTCCCTCGTACAATGGTTAGTGATCGAGATGTCAAGTTTCTAAGTCATTTTTGGCTTACTCTTTGGCGCAAGATGGGTACTCAGCTTCATTTCAGTACATCGAGTCACCCACAAACTAATGGTCAAACCGAGGTGACCAACCGCACTTTGGGAGTTTTACTTCGCGCCTTGATTACTACTAACTTGAAAAAATGGGAAGATTTGTTGCCACAGGCGGAGTTTGCTTACAATCGTGCACCCAATAAGACGACTGGTCTCAATCCTTTCATGGTGGTTTATGGTGTGAACCCTGCCACTCCTCTTGATTTGGCTGTCCTCGACACATCCTCCAAATTCAGTCCAGCTGCTGATCAACAGGTTTTTGACAAGATTTCTAAGTCTAATGAACTCCTTAAATACCGTCGCGATAAGGGACGTAAACATATTCTCTTTCAACCGGGCGATATTGTCTGGGTTCATTTTCGAAAGGATCGTTTTCCCGCTAAACGCCGCTCCAAGCTCAGTCCTCGTTCGGATGGTCCATTTCGCATATTGGCTAAAGTTAATGATAATGCTTACAAGGTCAGTTTGCCGGGCACTCCTACTGATGCTGCTACTTTTAATGTTACTGATTTGGAACCTTATTATGATCCTGATGATCCGATTCCAAGTTTGAGGACAAACTTTTCTGAAGATGGGGAGGATGATAGGCGACCTAATGGAGTGGATGATCTGATTCCAATTACGGTGGAGGAAGCTGGTGATACAACTCATGTGGGACTCACGTGGGTTAATCTTATCCAGCCAAAGTGATTGCCGCCTGTTTATCTACGACTTGGTTCCACGTTTTATTATTTTGATTTTCTAGTAATTTCTTTATTTTATTTATTTTCAGTTATTTTGCATGTTTGAACGTGGGTAGTTATTTTCAGTTTCAATTCGTATGTAATCGATCAATTGAGGAATGAAAACTCAGATTTGAATTCCTAAATTTTACTCGTTCTTCATTAAGAATTGAGTTGTTCCATTGCTATTCTAGTCTTGGCTTAGATTAGAAGGTGATCTTGGAAATCAATTGTGTGTTCTCGTGGTGAAACTGTATCAAGGAGCTCAATTGCGAAGCCCTACAGGTTGCTGGATTGGTGTAGCTGTATGTCCGGTTGTTCTGTAGTTTGAGAAATTAAATTTCGGGTATAATTCGATCCAATTATAAGCTCCTTGCTATCATGTTGTGTTTAAGAATTTTGTTACGCACGATGCGTATTAGATACATCCATACATAAAAGAGATGTATTGTGTTACAACAACTCGGTTTTACATATTAAAACATATATAAAAATCATTTACATAAGGTCATATAGTATTTAGTTAATGTTGGAATCGCTCTCGTTTTTAACGAACAACACACCATCATTAGAAAAAACTTATAATTATATATCTATACTATATTATAATACATATTGAAATGATAGAATGGTCATCTAACTAACGCGTAGATGTTGGCATCCGCAGCCTGTTTGTTTTTTCGGAAATGTTTCATTAAAAATGTCTGTACGTGCTCTTCTTGATGCAGATGTGGCCCTTATAAGACCTTCTAAGTTCTACTGGAACCACCCACCATTGTTGGCCACCACCACAACCACTGATGGTCACCCCCACCACCACCATCACCGTCGGCCACCCCCATCTCCCACCACCACCAATTTATTTAACAGTCAACAGACGTTAGAAAACAAACAATATTCTTTTTACAGGCTGCAGATATTTGGTACACCTCTTATTCTATAGATGTCTGCAGACATTTTACCTCTTGAAAAACAAACGTCACCTAAAATCTTATAAAATTAAAAGTTTTATAACTCTTATAGGATAAGGTACAACTTAAAAGGCTTTAAAAACTATACACTAAAAAGCTTTAGCGTATGGTGGCCTAGTGGTAAGGAGGTGGAATCTATAATGAAGGTCTAGGGTTCAAAACCCGACACCACCCAATTTTCCCCGGGTCACGCAATTTACCTCCTTCATGTTGGCCGTGGGACCGGTCGGTGAGGAGCACTTAATGGTGACGTTCACCATTTTTTAAAGGTTTTTTTAACTTTTTAATTTGTTCCACATTGATACATTCAAGAAATAAAGTGTTATACTATAACTATAAAAGAAAACCATCTCAAATCAAATGAATCACTTCTTGACCCTTTTGTCACAATTGTCATGTCATGTTTGTCCTATGAAATTGTGACTTTTATCAAAACAATTTTTAAATTAAATATTAAAATTTAATTAAAAGAATTAATTTAACAAAACATGAGATAGTTTAAGCTTTTTACGAGCGAAAATCAGCAACCTAAATGCTTTGTTTTCTGTCGTATCGCGCAGGCATCTTACTAGTGTGTGTTTGTGTATATATATGTAATCAACAAAATAAATATATTATAAAATATCGTATCATATATAATATACGAGAGAAAATGCATACTTAAAAAAACACGTCACAACGTTATATGCAAAAATCATGAATAAGTATATCGTTGTAAAAATGTCAAGAAAAACGAAAAAGATCAAAGTATAGGTAAAAGATCATGTAATTGTAAAAATTGAATTTAGGAAGCTCGAAATCGTTTTTCAAAAAGGTTAAAATATATCTTAAACGGGCTCGATTTTTATTAATACTTATACTGAAACGTAGTTATCAAAAATGCATTTCTGTTGGTGTAATTCATTGTGATACCGAGCTCCCGAGCACATGGGAGTCGGCCTAAGCTGAGGAACAAATAAGATAATTATGTTTTGTTTTTCTAATAGGATAAAAGCAATAGATTAGAATTCCTAGTTTCTAGCAAGTTAGTTAGGAATGAATGTCTATAAAGATCAAACCAAGTGATGGTTTTTGATTAGAGTTTGTAGCAAGGTTTTTGAGCACATATTTCCTTGTGACTAGTTGAGAGCATATTCGATAATTCTTCTTGTTTTGATATACCAATTAGTTTTAATTGGTATCAGAGCTCGAGGTAAGAAGCCAAGATCGGATAACACGCTCAGATTATAGGCAACAAGTTGGAGGCAGTGCTAAGCACAGCCGATTGTCATGTTGCTAAAGGACTTCAAGGATCGGTATACAAGTAGGTTGGCAGCAACCGCAAGGTTGCTAATTGTCTTATTTGATCGATCAAGGAAGCCCTAAATAATCTGAAATCAAGGCCTGTAACAAGAAGAAACTTTGATCCGGTATACTGGAACAATCTCCCACTGACCCCTCACCATTAAAGACTTACAGCAGGTCTACGTGGAGAGGAACGATGGCCGAAGGAGGTGGAGCGATTCAGGAACCAAAAGAAGGAAGTTCGACGTTCTTGAAAAGCCCCATGCTCACGGATACAAACTATACGGTCTGGAGCATGCGCATGTGAGCGGTATTTAATGTGCATGGCGTATGGGAGGTAATCGACCCAGGAACAACAATCGATCAAAAGAAAAACAACATTGCAATTGCAATACTCTTTCAGTCCTTACCCGAAGAACAAATCCTCCAAATAGGAAACCTGAGAACTGCCAAAGAGATGTGGGAGGGGATAAAAACCCGTCACCTTGGGGTCGAGCGAGTAATAGAAGCAAGGCTGCAAACACTAGCATCGGAGTTTGACAAACTAAAGATGAAGGAATCAAACACGATTGATGCATTCGCCTCAAAACTATCAGGTATGGCATCTCAGTCCGCCTCCCTCGGGAAAACAATAAACGACTCAAAACTCGTCAGGGTTACCAAAATGCTTCATTCACATGGTGGCCTCAATTGAACAACTCGTCAATCTAAAAACTGTAAGATTCAATGATGTTGTTGGGAGAATGAAAGCCTACGAAGAAAGAATAAAGGATAAGGACCATGCAGGGAACCAAAACAAGTTGTAGTTCTCAAAGGGAGAATCATCCAAGACTGAGAAAACGTACGAACCAAGAGGAAGGGGTAGGGGAACTGGTACTGGAACAGGCTCAAGAGGTCGAGGGTGAGGTAGAAATGCTTTGCAGGGTCGAGGATCAAGAAACACTAATGCAAACCAGACTGATGACGCAAAGTGTAACATCACTGTACTTTCAGTTGTCCGTACGTCCGTACATTCGTACGATTGTACTGTTACGACTGGAGATTTATTTATTATGAATGATTATGAAATTATTGATTGACATTACTGATATTATCACTGTTACTGGTATGCATGACTACGATTTATTATACGCGTAAACCACAGGAAGTTTAGTTGTAATTCAACTAAACAGGCCTGTAGTGTTTATCGCAGTGCTTTATTATTGATGAGTTAATGGTCTGAGAATAGATTTGGGATTTGAGATGGAGTTGTTTGAGTCTGGTTACTAAACGTAGTCAAGGACCCATGGTCATGGTTTATCGAAATAGCGGTGGGACGGTGGCTAGGGCAGTTGCGACTGACCCTTACATATGCCCTATATATATGCATATTTCGGTCTATCATGGATGTGTCGGTGACTAGGGTTTAGTGGGTTTTGGTTTGGGAAATGATAATATTAAAGATGATTAATAATGAGAAGTGATTACGCGATGTGAGGTTACGGATATCATTTAAACGAGAATATTAATTCAGAAATATTAACTTAATAAATGTATTCGCGTGGGTGACGATTCACACGAATATAATTATTAAGAATAATGTTCTGAAACGATATTCCATAAATCATAAATCGAATCGAAATACGATACAAGCGTTGGATTCGCAAAGGTGACGATCTTTACGAATACGTACGCGAGTAACGCATTTCGACGAGATAAATTAAATAATAGCAAACGATAGTAAATTGTTAAATGAAAACTTAAAACATTTATTAGGAATCACAATCTAAAACGAATTATTTGGTTTAATAAATAATTTATCGAAATCGTTTTACGAAACAACGATATTTAATAAAATCATTTTTATTTAAGATGGATCTTAATTATTTTAATATCTTACGTTTTAAATAAATTTTGCGAGCAAAACCGATCAATTAATTATTTTATCGCGAAAGAAACGAGACCAAGCACACGGTGATCGGACGGGATATAAAAACCCACACCATGTCTTCTTCCTCATTTGAAAGAACACACTTTCTCTCACTACACCAAATTTTCGTCATTATCACCCACCCAATCTTCTCTCTAGCCTCCTTCACTCGTTCCTTGACGGATTTGCGTGATTCTTGGACCTAAACGACCACAAGATCAAGGGGAACAAGGAAGTACAAGAAAAACTCACGTTTGATCGATTCATTCGAGGTAAATCTCGTGTTTAGTTTCGGTTTCTCACTCTAAAAAGATTTTTTGGTATTTTCTTGCTAAGAAGTTGATGTAATAAAGCTTTAGCCTCACGTGAACTAGTAGAACGGGAAAAACAGTGTGTTAGAAGAGATTAGGGTCAAGTATGATGGTCATGATGTTGGATTCGTAACAGCACAAGGACGGCCGAATCTTCAGCCGCCATCAACGAACCTTGCTACACCCACAAAACCCTAAGGGCCGAACCTCCAAGGTAGCGAACCCAGGGGTTCGTGGGCATTGCAGCGAACCTTGGCGAACCCTTATGGGTTACGAACCCTAACCGACAAACCTTCTGTCGAACTAACCGGCGAACCTCGGGGCTGAACCATCTGAGGGTGCCGAACCCTAGCAAAACAGCGAGGTTAGGTAGCCGAACCCTTTTGGCTCACGAACCTTGCATCCGTTTAGCGAACCCATGAGTCAACCGCAACCCCATGCATACTAGCCGAACCTTTTTTCTTCTCTTGTAGCCGAACCCTGTGCTAACATGAGCACCGAACCCCTACAGCTAGGCAGCGAACCTTATTCCTTTGTCTCGGCCGAACCTTGGCCCAACAAGCTGAGATCAGACGAGCCTAGGCCCAAGCAACTCAAAGGGTTCGCTGAATTCGGGTAATTCCGAATATGGGTCGGGCTAGACTAATAACAACGAACCTTGGACCGATCCACTTAAGTTTTGTTAGAATAGAGTTTAAAAAGGGGAATAAAGGATTAATGGGTTTACTTAACATGCATGCATGCAAAGGTAATTAGGTTGTCATTATTTTTATAAATATTAATTTAAGTCATAAACACGAATGTGTTGAACATTTTATAAACTCAAGCTAAGTATAGTTTCTCAAGTTGGAATTAAAAACTTAATTAACTTAAGCTTTCGATGACGACCTAACTAAACGTGCATGCAAGTATGGGAATAGATATGTGTAAGATAAGGTTTAACACCTTTGAATATGCATAGTTATGGAGAGCACACATAAGGGATTCATAACTAGTGACCATATAGTAGATAAACGAGGGTAACGAAACATTTAATCAGGAAGGTTAAACACTTATGGGCAAATAAATTAGTGAAATTTCCCATACTTATGAACACGAACACCTATTAAATACAGGTTGATTGAGTTATTGTTGATTTCTCCTACGTGAGCACGCATTATAAGAGAAAACTGGTTCTAAGGACTTCAGGTGAGTTCTCATAACCTCCTTCTCTTTAAACTGTTTTAGTTTTAAAACCCGGAGGTGAAACATGTATACCAAATTAAATATTATTTTGATAACACAAGGTTAATACCTGTTTATCAATATGATATTCACATTTGAAATTATCATTATTACGGGATTATCTCTTATTACTTATATCCATGTAAATATTGTTATTGACCTAGGTCAATAACAAAGATTACAAGTATTGTCACAAACCCCGAGAATCATCGCTCTTAACTTCGGTTAATTGCTTTGACATCGTGTATTGTCACGTGGATGGTTTCCACATCTGTGAAGCATTGCCTTTGACTTCGGTTATTTGCTTTAGCTTCATGTATTGTCACGTGGTTAGCTACCACTCCATGAATCATGTATTTAACTTATGTTAATTACATAATGATCATGTATAGTCACGAACATTGATTGAGAATATGATTTAATTGAGTTTGGTTGATTTGTTGTGGATTGATTGTCTATATTTGATTATGATTAATTGTGATTGGCTATGAGTGATTTAGTTATGTGGTTATGTGATTGTGTATGTGTTTGGCTGTTGAATTGATGGATGTGTGTTGGATTATCTCATACAGGTATTCATATGGATTTTCTCAAGAAGATCATAAGTTTTAAACCCGTTTTAAACAAAGCATTTTATAAAACCATTTTAAGCATAAACTTTCAAACGCATTTTTCTAAAACATTTTTAAATATAAAAACTTATGATTACTCACCAACTACTTTTGTAGTTGACACTTGATTTTCTTACATGTTTCAGGTGATGGAGACAAGTAGGAATGAAGAGAGGATCTCTTCTATTTTGGACATCATCATCATATAGGATCTTGGACTTAGTTAATTAACTAAATTTCTGGCGATTAGAGTTTAGTTAGTTTAACTAAATCTTTTGTGTATTTGACATACTTGATTCATGATAAACATGATTTTTGTGTAATTATTGTGGTAGATTAAATGATATATGATGATATGAATTAGATGCCCATGAGCTTGTGAACAATCTACACATCCCTCGTGGCATCCCGATGATTCCGCCGTCGGTCGGGGTGTTACAGATTGGTATCAGAGCCTGGGTTATAGGGAATTAGGTTACTAGAAATGGTTGACCTAGTCTATAACCGTAGGATACCCTAGTATGAATTAATTTCATACACTAGTTAGTATACTCAGGATTTCATGCTTATGTGTTTATTACATGTTAACTGAACTTCTAATATACATCTGATTACATATGCTGCTTATTAATTTCTTGCTTACGTGTGCCCTAATGATTCGATAAGGACATGCACGTGGTGTATCGTAAAGGTGGTGGGACGTTGGCTAGGGCAGTTGCGACTGACCCTTACATATGCCCTATATATATACCATTTACGGTACATTAGGTGGATGTCAGTATTGAAAAATGTGGGAACTACCCGTTTGGGAAATTACTTGCTTAGGAAATAAATTGTTTATGAATTATTTGCTTTAGGAATTATCTGTTTAACTATAAACTTCAGACAAGGACACACTCGTGGTATACTACAAAGGTGGTGGGACGGTGGCTGGGGCAGTTGCGACTGACCCCTACATATGCCCTATACATATACCATTTGTAGTATATTGGGGGTCTGTCAGTGTCAGGAACTTAGGATATTACTAGGAATTATTGTGAGATGGATGTTGATGGTCTGTTGGTTAAGGTTGGTTTGGATTGACACTTTGGATGATCACACTTGATAAACACTTATAAATTCCCTTATAAAAACATACGGATTGGACACGTAGGGTGCATAGGATTAATGAACGATAATGAGCGATTAGTGATGTGATATGGACTTGGGTGATGATATAGACACTTGATGATAATATAAACGCATAGTGATGATACTAACACTTAGTGATGGTATGGACACTTGATGAGAATAAACTATAGGGAGGATATGAACACTTAGTGACAATAAGAGCACTTCGTGATGATATGAACCCTTAATGATGATTATCTACACTGGGATTGATATGGGTTTTAGTGAACTTATACAATTGGGGGAAACTTAATGTCAGGTGAACTTAGACATTAGGTGAACTTAGAAATATGCGAGCCTACATGTCAGGTGAACTTAGACATTAGGCAAACCTAATTGTTCAAGGACACTAGTGATCACTTCACTCAAAATTATCCTATTTAGGATAAGGTTTGTGAAGTGAGATTATGGTGAAGTACATCACACACTCTACACACTAGCAAGGGCATAATCGTGGTGCAATGGAACGGTGGTGGGACGGTGTAGGGGAGATTGCGATCTACCTCTGCATATGCCCTATATATAAGCTTGTTGCATTGCATTGGGAGGTTGTCAGTGTTAGTATAGAGTGAAGAATGTGTAGGATCTAGGAAATAGTTAGCTAACACTAGTTATGACCAACTAGGACACTTAGAATAATAATAGGCAAATTTATAGACATTATGAGTTTAAATAACAGATAGGAAATAAATATAGTTCCTATATGTAATCCTAACTGTTTAAAATAAACTCAATTGACCATTGTTTGCATGACTTACGTTGTAAACGGTAGTAACATGTTTCTAATTTCTCAGAAACATGCCGCCTCGCCGTCACAACGAAGATGACTCAAACAATGGGGATGCTAACAACAGTAATGCCAACTCCGGCATACAAGAGTTAGCCACACTTATTTCTGGATTGGTGAGCCAACTGACTCAGGCTAACCAGAACATTAATCAGAACCGAGGTGGTGCAAACCAGACAACTTGCACGTTCAAACACTTCAATTCCTGTAATCCTCTGAAATTCACGGGTGCTGAATCAGCCACTGGTCTGCTGCAGTGGTTCGAGAGTATGGAGAACACCTTCATCAACAGCGAATGTCCCGAGAATCTGAAAGTTTGCTATGCCACAAGTGTTTTCCAAAAGAGAGCACTAACTTGGTGGAATGGGGAAAAGCGAACTAGGGGAGTGGATGCTGCCTTAGCTTTGACATGGACAGAGGTCAAGACTCTGATGACCACTGAATTCTGTCCTAGAAGCGAGATGAGGAAACTGGAGGCTGAGTTCTGGGAACTCAAGCAGGATAGCGGAGAGAATGTCATCTACAATACTCAGTTTCATGAGTATAGCTTGCTGGTACCTCATTTGGTGACACCCTTGGATAGGGCGATCGAGAAGTATATCGGCGGATTGCCGGTACAGATTCAGGACACAGTCTATGGGAGCAATCCCAAAACACTGGAGGCTGCGATCCGTTTATCTGCAACTCTCACTGATAATCACGTGAAGAATGGAACACTTACTCGGAAGGGACACAAGAAGACTGACACCAAGACTACTGCAAAGGAAGTCAAAACTGAAGTCAAGTCTGAAGCCGCTAGTTCATCGAAGAGCAACAACAAGAAGAGGAAGAATAGAAACTTTATGGTCACTGTAGCTGCTGCTAAGTCTGCGCAGCAGTCATCCAACACTACTGCAAGAAATTACACTGGGAACACTCCCCAATGTAATACTTGTAGATATCATCATGCACCTAACTTGCCATGTCGCGTCTGCAACAACTGTGGCAAGTTTGGGCACTATGCTAATGTTTGTCGGAGTGCACCGCAAGCACAAAGGATGCAACATGCACCGCTTGCACTGCCAGCTCCTCATGCACAACCTATTCCTGCTGTACCCATTCGCCAGGTACCTCAAGCACAGGCAAGAGCCTGTTATGAATGTGGTGAAGTGGGTCACTTCAGAAATCAATGCCCAAAGTTGACTGGAAATAATCAAAGGGTGGCAAGAGGCCGGGCTTTTCAACTGAATGCCCCAGCTGCTCAAGCCAACCAGGATGTGGTCAACGGTACATTTCTGATCAATAACTCTTATGCATCTGTCTTATTTGATTCTGGTGCCGATAGGAGTTTCGTTTCATATGATTTTGAATGCTTGCTTGGTAGAACACGTACATACTTAGATAAACCGTTCAATGTGGAGGTGGCTGACGGAAACACTATTGATATTGACACTATTATCGTTGGATGTACGGTGAACTTAAATGATCACGTTTTCCCAATTGATCTCATACCTATGCATCTTGGTAGCTTTGATGTTATCATAGGCATGGATTGGTTAGCCACCCACAGAGCGGAGATTGTTTGTCATGAGAAATATATTCGTATTCCATTACTTTCGGGTGAAACTTTGAGAATATTTGGAGAAACTGCTAGTAAAGGTCTTAAGTTGATGTCTTGCACTAAAGCACACAAGTACCTTAGGAAGAAATGTATAGCCTTCTTAGCACACATTGTGGAGAAGAAAGAGAAAGAAAAGAGAATTGAAGATGTTCCGGTGATACGAGATTTTCCAGAAGTTTTTCCAGACGATTTACCGGGTCTTCCACCAGAACGTCAAGTTGAGTTCCGAATCGACTTAGTACCTGGTGCGAACCCAGTCACCAAAGCTCCTTATAGACTTGCGCCTTCGGAGTTGCAAGAATTGGCGAGTCAACTGCAAGAACTTACTGATAAAGGATTCATTCGCCCGAGCCATTCGCCATGGGGTGCACCGGTCCTGTTTGTCAAGAAAAAGGATGGGTCATTCCGAATGTGCATCGATTACCGCGAATTGAACAAACTCACAATAAAGAATCGATATCCACTGCCGCGCATCGATGATCTCTTCGATCAGCTTCAAGGCTCGGCATGGTTTTCAAAAATCGATCTTAGGTCTGGGTATCATCAGCTTCGCGTACATGATGATGATATTCCCAAGACTGCTTTCAGAACGAGATATGGCCATTATGAATTTTTGGTAATGCCTTTCGGCCTTACCAATGCACCTGCGGTTTTCATGGACCTCATGAACCGTGTTTGCAGGCCATACTTGGATAAATTTGTGATTGTATTCATTGACGATATTCTGATCTACTCAAAGACCAAGGAAGAACACGAGAAACACCTTAAGTTGGTTCTGGAGATCCTAAGAGAAGAGCGACTGTATGCCAAATTCTCTAAATGTGAATTTTGGCTTAAGGAAGTTCAATTCTTGGGGCACATAGTCAACGAATACGGTGTTCACGTGGATCCTGCGAAGATTGATGCTGTGAAGAATTGGAGTACACCGAAGACACCCACGGAGATTCGATCATTTCTCGGACTTGCCGGTTACTATCGGCGGTTCATATCGAACTTCTCCAGAATTGCTGTCCCTCTCACTGCTTTGACTCAGAAGAATAGGCCATACGAGTGGGGACCAAAGCAAGAAGAGGCATTTCAGACCTTGAAGCAAAAACTTTGTGATGCTCCTGTCTTGACATTGCCTGATGGAAATGATGATTTTGTGGTTTACTGCGATGCATCCAACCTAGGTCTCGGTTGTGTTCTCATGCAACGGGGAAAGGTTGTGGCTTATGCATCAAGACAATTGAAAATTCATGAGAAGAACTACACTACACACGACTTGGAACTTGGTGCAGTCGTGTTTGCTTTGAAGATATGGAGACATTATCTTTATGGCACGAAGTGTGTAGTCTTTACTGATCATAAAAGTTTGCAACATATTCTGAATCAGAAAGAGCTCAATATGAGACAACGGAGGTGGGTTGAACTGTTGAATGATTATGACTGTGAAATTCGCTACCATCCTGGCAAAGCGAATGTAGTAGCAGATGCGCTTAGCCGCAAAAGTCAAGTTCAGATCCATAGTGTCCGAGTGCACACTAATCTCCGTAATGATGTTCTCACAGCCCAGCAACTCTCATTAGCTCAGGATAACTTGAAAAATGAGATGTCTTGCGGGGCTGAAATTTTATTGGAAACTAAGGATGACGGTTTGATGTATTATTTGAATCGGTTGTGGATACCGAACAGGGGTGATCTTAGGATGCTGATTATGGATGAAGCTCATAAATCTCGTTACTCAATCCATCCGGGCGCTGATAAGATGTATCAAGACCTTAGGGGCTTGTACTGGTGGCCTGGAATGAAGAAGGATATTGCTGAGTATGTGTCTAAGTGCCTTAACTGTGCAAAGGTCAAGGCGGAACACCAGCGACCTTCTGGATTGTTAATACAACCTGAAATACCGATGTGGAAGTGGGAGAATATCTCTATGGATTTCATTACTAAACTCCCACGGACCGCGAACGGTAAAGATAGTATCTGGGTAATTGTTGATAGACTGACCAAGTCGGCTCATTTCTTACCGATACGCGAAAATTACCCTGTGAGGAAGTTAGCTCGTATCTACATTGATGAGATTATTAGCCGGCATGGTATTCCCTTAAGCATAATATCGGACCGTGATGCTCGTTTCACGGCACGATTTTGGGAATCACTTCATGGAGCCTTTGGAACAAGACTGGATCTTAGCACTGCTTATCATCCTCAAACGGATGGTCAAACGGAGCGAACGATTCAGACATTGGAAGATATGTTAAGAGCTTGTGTCATCGATTTCGGTGGCAATTGGGATAGTCATCTACCATTGGTTGAGTTCTCGTATAACAACAGTTATCACGCGAGCATTGGTATGGCGCCGTTTGAAGCTCTTTATGGCAGGAAATGTCGGTCACCTATTTGTTGGACCGAAGTCGGCGATTCGCAGATTACTGGTCCTGAGATTATTCAGGAAACGACTGACAAGATCCGCCAGATCCGTGACAATCTGTTAGCTGCTCGCAGTCGACAGAAGAGCTACGCGGATAAAAGAAGAAAACCTTTGGAGTTTGAAGTGGGAGATATGGTATTACTTAAAGTGTCGCCTTGGAAGGGCGTTGTTCGATTCGGAAAGAAGGGGAAGCTTGCTCCACGTTATGTTGGCCCTTTTAAGATCCTTGAACGGATCGGGAAGGTTGCCTACAAGTTAGAACTTCCTCCTGAACTTAGTAATGTGCACCCAACGTTTCACGTGTCCAATCTAAGAAAGTGCTTAGCTGATCAGGATCTTCAGGTACCACTCGATGATATTCGCATCGATGATACCATGCATTTTGTTGAAAAACCAGTGGAGATAATGGATCGTGAGATTAAACAGCTCAAACGCAGTAGAATTCCAATTGTCAAAGTACGTTGGGAATCGAAGCGGGGTCCGGAATTCACATGGGAGCGAGAAGATCAGATGAAGCTTAAGTACCCACATTTATTTACTACGGTCACTCCAAGTTGAATTTCGGGACGAAATTCCTTTAACTAGGGGAGACTGTAACATCACTGTACTTTCAGTTGTCCGTACGTCCGTACATTCGTACGATTGTACTGTTACGACTGGAGATTTATTTATTATGAATGATTATGAAATTATTGATTGACATTACTGATATTATCACTGTTACTGGTATGCATGACTACGATTTATTATACGCGTAAACCACAGGAAGTTTAGTTGTAATTCAACTAAACAGGCCTGTAGTGTTTATCGCAGTGCTTTATTATTGATGAGTTAATGGTCTGAGAATAGATTTGGGATTTGAGATGGAGTTGTTTGAGTCTGGTTACTAAACGTAGTCAAGGACCCATGGTCATGGTTTATCGAAATAGCGGTGGGACGGTGGCTAGGGCAGTTGCGACTGACCCTTACATATGCCCTATATATATGCATATTTCGGTCTATCATGGATGTGTCGGTGACTAGGGTTTAGTGGGTTTTGGTTTGGGAAATGATAATATTAAAGATGATTAATAATGAGAAGTGATTACGCGATGTGAGGTTACGGATATCATTTAAACGAGAATATTAATTCAGAAATATTAACTTAATAAATGTATTCGCGTGGGTGACGATTCACACGAATATAATTATTAAGAATAATGTTCTGAAACGATATTCCATAAATCATAAATCGAATCGAAATACGATACAAGCGTTGGATTCGCAAAGGTGACGATCTTTACGAATACGTACGCGAGTAACGCATTTCGACGAGATAAATTAAATAATAGCAAACGATAGTAAATTGTTAAATGAAAACTTAAAACATTTATTAGGAATCACAATCTAAAACGAATTATTTGGTTTAATAAATAATTTATCGAAATCGTTTTACGAAACAACGATATTTAATAAAATCATTTTTATTTAAGATGGAACTTAATTATTTTAATATCTTACGTTTTAAATAAATTTTGCGAGCAAAACCGATCAATTAATTATTTTATCGCGAAAGAAACGAGACCAAGCACACGGTGATCGGACGGGATATAAAAACCCACACCATGTCTTCTTCCTCATTTGAAAGAACACACTTTCTCTCACTACACCAAATTTTCGTCATTATCACCCACCCAATCTTCTCTCTAGCCTCCTTCACTCGTTCCTTGACGGATTTGCGTGATTCTTGGACCTAAACGACCACAAGATCAAGGGGAACAAGGAAGTACAAGAAAAACTCACGTTTGATCGATTCATTCGAGGTAAATCTCGTGTTTAGTTTCGGTTTCTCACTCTAAAAAGATTTTTTGGTATTTTCTTGCTAAGAAGTTGATGTAATAAAGCTTTAGCCTCACGTGAACTAGTAGAACGGGAAAAACAGTGTGTTAGAAGAGATTAGGGTCAAGTATGATGGTCATGATGTTGGATTCGTAACAGCACAAGGACGGCCGAATCTTCAGCCGCCATCAACGAACCTTGCTACACCCACAAAACCCTAAGGGCCGAACCTCCAAGGTAGCGAACCCAGGGGTTCGTGGGCATTGCAGCGAACCTTGGCGAACCCTTATGGGTTACGAACCCTAACCGACAAACCTTCTGTCGAACTAACCGGCGAACCTCGGGGCTGAACCATCTGAGGGTGCCGAACCCTAGCAAAACAGCGAGGTTAGGTAGCCGAACCCTTTTGGCTCACGAACCTTGCATCCGTTTAGCGAACCCATGAGTCAACCGCAACCCCATGCATACTAGCCGAACCTTTTTTCTTCTCTTGTAGCCGAACCCTGTGCTAACATGAGCACCGAACCCCTACAGCTAGGCAGCGAACCTTATTCCTTTGTCTCGGCCGAACCTTGGCCCAACAAGCTGAGATCAGACGAGCCTAGGCCCAAGCAACTCAAAGGGTTCGCTGAATTCGGGTAATTCCGAATATGGGTCGGGCTAGACTAATAACAACGAACCTTGGACCGATCCACTTAAGTTTTGTTAGAATAGAGTTTTAAAAAGGGGAATAAAGGATTAATGGGTTTACTTAACATGCATGCATGCAAAGGTAATTAGGTTGTCATTATTTTTATAAATATTAATTTAAGTCATAAACACGAATGTGTTGAACATTTTATAAACTCAAGCTAAGTATAGTTTCTCAAGTTGGAATTAAAAACTTAATTAACTTAAGCTTTCGATGACGACCTAACTAAACGTGCATGCAAGTATGGGAATAGATATGTGTAAGATAAGGTTTAACACCTTTGAATATGCATAGTTATGGAGAGCACACATAAGGGATTCATAACTAGTGACCATATAGTAGATAAACGAGGGTAACGAAACATTTAATCAGGAAGGTTAAACACTTATGGTCAAATAAATTAGTGAAATTTCCCATACTTATGAACACGAACACCTATTAAATACAGGTTGATTGAGTTATTGTTGATTTCTCCTACGTGAGCGCGCATTATAAGAGAAAACTGGTTCTAAGGACTTCAGGTGAGTTCTCATAACCTCCTTCTCTTTAAACTGTTTTAGTTTTAAAACCCGGAGGTGAAACATGTATACCAAATTAAATATTATTTTGATAACACAAGGTTAATACCTGTTTATCAATATGATATTCACATTTGAAATTATCATTATTACGGGATTATCTCTTATTACTTATATCCATGTAAATATTGTTATTGACCTAGGTCAATAACAAAGATTACAAGTATTGTCACAAACCCGAGAATCATCGCTCTTAACTTCGGTTAATTGCTTTGACATCGTGTATTGTCACGTGGATGGTTTCCACATCTGTGAAGCATTGCCTTTGACTTCGGTTATTTGCTTTAGCTTCATGTATTGTCACGTGGTTAGCTACCACTCCATGAATCATGTATTTAACTTATGTTAATTACATAATGATCATGTATAGTCACGAACATTGATTGAGAATATGATTTAATTGAGTTTGGTTGATTTGTTGTGGATTGATTGTCTATATTTGATTATGATTAATTGTGATTGGCTATGAGTGATTTAGTTATGTGGTTATGTGATTGTGTATGTGTTTGGCTGTTGAATTGATGGATGTGTGTTGGATTATCTCATACAGGTATTCATATGGATTTTCTCAAGAAGATCATAAGTTTTAAACCCGTTTTAAACAAAGCATTTTATAAAACCATTTTAAGCATAAACTTTCAAACGCATTTTTCTAAAACATTTTTAAATATAAAAACTTATGATTACTCACCAACTACTTTTGTAGTTGACACTTGATTTTCTTACATGTTTCAGGTGATGGAGACAAGTAGGAATGAAGAGAGGATCTCTTCTATTTTGGACATCATCATCATATAGGATCTTGGACTTAGTTAATTAACTAAATTTCTGGCGATTAGAGTTTAGTTAGTTTAACTAAATCTTTTGTGTATTTGACATACTTGATTCATGATAAACATGATTTTTGTGTAATTATTGTGGTAGATTAAATGATATATGATGATATGAATTAGATGCCCATGAGCTTGTGAACAATCTACACATCCCTCGTGGCATCCCGATGATTCCGCCGTCGGTCGGGGTGTTACACAAAGCCCAGAAAAGATCAATCCCAAATTGAATGCTTTAGATGCGATAAGTTTGGACACTTCGCATCCGTGTGCCTAGAGAGAAAGCTGCACAAACAGAAGGTAAACCTGGCAGAAGCGCACGAAGACAACTCTGAACTGTACATGATGAAGTTAACAGAAGAGGTTATACTGTTGCATGAACAGAAGGTTATTCCCAAGATATATGAAGAAGATTCAAAAGAAGATGAGATGTGGTACCTAGACAATGGGGATATCAACCATATGTCTGGGAATCTGAAGTTCTTCATTGAAGGGAACAATCATACTTGAATACACGGGAAGGGAACAATCATACTTGAAGCAGAAGGTGGCGAGCAACAAACGATCAAAAAAGTCTACTATATACCCGACTTGCAAACAAACATAATCAGCCTTGGGCAGGTCACTGAGGCTGGATACACCGTGATAATGAAGGACGATTATCTCACTATCTATGACAAAGTACAGAAGACAGTAATGAAGGTGAGACGGTCGGGGAATAGACTCTACAAGATGAAGATGAAGGCAAGAGAAACGGCCTGCCTACACACCAAAACAGAAGACGAAAGCTGGATATGGTACTCAAGATTAGGCCACCTCAACTTTGATGCACTACAACGTCTCACAACCAACAATATGGTACGTGGTCTCCCTATTACTAAACGAGTTACCGAAATATGTGGTACATGTGTCGCAGGTAAGCAGGCCAGGAAACCATTCCCACAAAAGGCAATGTTTAGAGCATCACAACCATTAGAGTTTGTCCATGGGGACTTATGTGGGCCCATTACCCCAACAACTCCGGCTGGAAACAGATACATCTTTCTCCTAGTCAATGATTTCTCAAGATACATGTGGTGCTTCCTACTAAAGACGAAGGACCAAGCTTTTGATTCATTCAAAAGGTTCAAAGGTACGGTTGAGACCGAAACAAAGCAAAGGGTGAATGTCTTCAGAACCGATCGAGGAGGGGAATTCACCTCTCATGAATTCAACGAATGGTGTGAGCAAAACTCCATTAGAAGACACCTTACAACCCCCTACACACCCCAACAAAACGGGGTGGTAGAAAGACGAAACCGATCCGTTATAGAAACAGTGAGAAGCATGCTAAAGGCAACATCAGTACCGCAAAAATATTGGGGGGAAGCAACTAGGCATGCAATATATTTGCTAAATAGAGTCCCCACAAAGGCAGTACCATTAAAGACCCCCTACGAAGCGTTGTGGGGTGTTAAACCAAACCTAGCTCACTTACGAGTCTTCGGATGCATCGGGTACATGAAACAACCAACTGAAAGCCTGAAAAAGTTAGACGATCGCACCAAGACTATGATCTACTTCGGACCTGAACAGGGAACTAAAGCTCATATAATGTTCGACCCAGTTGGAAACAAAGTATGTATCAGCAGGGACGTGATCTTTAAGGAAACCAAGGGATGTCATTGGGGAAGGAGGTGCATGGATCAGGTAGAAGATGAGTTCAACATAATCTCGTTGCCAGATAATATCGATGAACCTGATCAGCAATACGATGATCCGCAAAACAACCACAATGAAGCTGACAACGATATGGCAGAAGAACAACATTTCCAACCTGAAGCACAAGCAGACCAGGTCAATATCGAGAACAACATACGAAGATCCGCACGACAACATGTGCTACCAGCACACCTGAGAGACTATGTAATAGAGGATGGGATCAACATAGATGAACAAGGAGACCTCTTGCTCATTACAGGCGATGAACCAACCTCATACCTAGAAGCAAAGGGAGACAGGAACTGGGAAGACGCAATGCGAGCAGAAATGAACTCCATAGTGAAGAACAGAACCTGGGAACTAACGGAACTTCCAAAGGGGCAGAAATCAATTGGTCTCAAATGGGTGTACAAGATAAAAAAGAACCCGGATGGCACGATCAACAAATACAAGGCACGGCTTGTAGCGAAAGGATACATCGCAAGGCATTGATTTCGAAGAAGTATTCGCTCCAGTAGCGCGCATAAAGACCGTAAGACTACTCATGGCATTAGCTGCACTAGAAGGATGGAGAGTTCACCATCTTGACGTCAAATCAGCTTTCCTACATGGAGATCTAAAGGAGGAAGTGTACGTCGCGCAACCTGAGGGATTTGTGAAGAAAGGAAACGAGAACAAAGTGTACCGGCTGATCAAGGCGTTATACGGTTTGAGACAAGCTCCTCGAGCTTGGAACGCAAAGCTTGACACCACGTTGAAGCAACTCGGCTACACCAGATGCATGCATGAACAAGCAATGTACATCAAGCACGAACACAAAGATCTTCAAATCGTTGGAGTTCACGTAGACTACCTAGTAATCACCAAATCAAACCGGAAGCTGATTGATGAATTTAAACAACAAATGAAAGAAAGATTCGAAATGAGTGATCTTGGAGAACTGTCCTACTATCTGGGGATTCAAGTGATGCAAAGCTCTAATGGAATAACTATGTGTCAAAAGGCATACACTTTAAAGATACTAACTGAAACAAAGATGATGGAATGCAACATAGCCAAGTGTCCTATTGAACCAGGAACAAATGTGTCAAAGGACGAGGAAGGAGAACCAGTAGATCCTACCGAATACAGAAGGATCATTGGAAGGTTAAGGTATCTCCTTCATACAAGGCCAGATATGTCATACTCGGTAAGCCTAGCAAGTCGATACATGCAAGAACCAAGAGCCTCACACATGCTGATTGTTAAACGAATCCTAAGATACTTAAAGGGACGGTGAATTATGGAATAAGATACAAGCAAGGAGGCACCCGAGACCTAATCGGTTACAGTGATAGTAGCCATGCACTAGACAAAGATGATGGAAGAAGTACAAGTGGTATTGTATTTTACTTCAATTCAGCGCCAATCACATGGAATACTCAGAAGCAAACGACGGTAGCGCTGTCCTCGTGCGAGGCCGAATTCATGGCAGCAACTGTTGCGGCATGCCAAGCCGTATGGCTTTGAGGATTGCTGAATGAAATAACGGGCTGGAAGGAGCAAACTGTCCTTCTACGAGTCGACAACAGTTCTGCATTAGCTCTTATGAGGAACCCGGTTTTCACGAAAGAAGCAAACATATCCATACAAGATATCACTTCATTCGAGAGTGTGTGGAAAGAGAGCAGGTTAAAGTGGAGCATGTTAGCGGTGAAGAACAGAAGGCGGATATTCTAACGAAGCCGCTAGCTCGAGTAAAATTCCATGAAATGATGATCAAGCTTGGAGTTGAAGATCTCCCTAATGCAACACAAGAATTAGGGGGGTGATTGTTGGTGTAATTCATCGTGATACCGAGCTCCCGAGCACATGGGAGTCGGCCTAAGCTGAGGAACAAATAAGATAATTATGTTTTGTTTTTCTAACAGGATAAAAGCAATAGATTAGAATTCCTAGTTTCTAGCAAGTTAGTTAGGAATGAATGTCTATAAAGATCAAACCGAGTTATGGTTTTTGATTAGAGTTTGTAGCAAGGTTTTTGAGCACATATTTCCTTGTGACTAGTTGAGAGCATATTCAATAATTCTTCTTGTTTTGATATACCAATTACTTTTAATTTCAACATTAACCTGAAGCATATGGAAATATTATATTTCAAAAATAAAAAAAGCAAATGATGAAAGAAAATGGAAAGAATAGAGAAAAAGAAGATAGCAAGTGATAAGTTTTGAACCTTGATTTTTAGATAGAAAATAAACATAGAATATCAACTCCTCTAGTCTTGAGATCGTAAAAATTAAAGCGCAATGTATATGAAGTATGTGGGGAAAAAGGGGCTAGAAACCAAAAAGATGTTGGTTGAGGGACTTGAACTCGCGACGCAATGAAGGGTCCAAAACACACAAACGCACGCCTGCCATCTCAACTGGCCAGTAAGACCATCCTCATTCACAATCCAACCCAACCCAACCCAACCCAACCTTTTAATAAAAAACTAATTTCTCTCTCTTCCATCTACACAATCCAATCAAACCAACTTTTCACTCTCATTAACAATCCAACCTTTACTACTTTTTATTAAATAAATTTAATTTATGATTTTTAGTTTTTATTGAAAGTTATTTTATAGGGAGAAATAATGAATTTTCAAAATAAATATATATTTTAAACAGATAATTTTTACATAATGAGTTTGAAAAGAAAATCTTTTGAATCAATAAAAAACTTCCAAGTTTTGGATAGGATAAATCAATGATTGTTTATATTTATTTTATATTAAAAAATACATTTTTTAAACGAATTATGTTTTAACAAAATTTATACCGACATGTTCATAAAAAAAACTGATCGTGACTGTGTTTTTAGATTTTAAAAAATGTTAAATATTAGTAGTTATTAAAACAAATAAGATTATAAATAAACCTAAATAGGATAAAGAAAAAAAAAAAAAAAAACACATTTGGGTTGCAATCTAAATCGCTGGGATGACCAGATCGAGGAATCTTTGCATTTTATCTTTTTTTTTTTGTACAGTGCTACGATCCATCTAAAAATCATCAATGAGGATGGTCTAAAAGGTCCAAATTTTTTTGAAAACCCACAAAATTTTAAAAACTTAATGGCAAACCTGAATCAAACCCGTGCTAAACCAGTCCCAATAGCTTACAATAACCGCCACAACCATCTCGTCTACCCAACGTAGCTTATTGTCTTCCGAATAATCAACACATAAATCGTATACGAAATTTGTGTAAAAAAAGATAATAACCAACAAAAGGACATGTAACTTGGTACGCTAGCCTTTGAAATTAAGTATAAAAGAATAAATTATTTTTTTATTGGAATCAATACAAACAAAATTTTGAGCTAATTTTTATTGTTTAAAATTTTAATGGCTTAATTTATAGTTAAAAACTTTGAAATAAAAAATGTCCATAGTGTGAATACATTATAATTATATATAACATAATTATATACCGTAAAAAAACCAAACATAGATTTAGGGATAAATAATGTTGTGAGCTCTTATTAGATAACGACTCCTTGTGGAGTTGTGGTTTTATTTCTCTCTCTACAAAATTGATTTAATGTGTGTATACTAGTGGAATACTCATGTAGCAACAAACAAAATACTTAAAACTAATGATTTTAAAAGCGTGTGTGATTTAGATCGATTTGATCTTGGACCATAAGCAAAACCAAAACCTAAGATATTTTAACGTTTCTTATTTTCATACAAGTGAAAATAAACAAGTCACAACATGAATCTTTTGTATAATGTGAAAATATTTTTTGTGTTAATGATTGTTAGGTCTATCAATACCCTAACAACCGATATATCAACTTCTCTCTTAAAAAATTTCAAAGAGATGCGTTCATTCTATAGACAACAAAATTTCATATTCACAAGGATATCAGCTTGAACCTCCAAATAGGCACATTTTGGACCAATGTTAAAGAAAACTTAACATAAATTTACCTCTCCTGTTGGACTTCTATTTCACTTGTAAATGCAAAAACATAATATGTAACGAATACAATAAATTCTACAGGGACGAACAAAAATCAAAACTAGTTTCGATCAACTGATCTACAGAACCTGAACAACAAACAAATTGAATAATTTAGCCTCTAATGGGATACGCTTAACTAACAATGCAATTAGTTTAAACTATCTGCATGGCCTCATCCTGGCCACTTTATTTCTCATGAACAAGAGGACTGTAAACAGGATACCACATCTTGGTCGTTACATATTCCACAGTTTCTTCCTGCACTCAACATTACAATTAACCCTGATTAATGTCGTTTGTTATATTTAAAAAAATATTTTTTTAACATGTGTGGAGAATTGATACGTACTTTTGACATGTGTGCAAGTTCATTGGGTCCCACTTCACCTCGTCTTTCTGCTACTTCTTCAACGACTGCTGCCCGAAGCACAGCAGCTCCTACTTCAGCAGTGATATCTCGAATACTGCAATCATATAATAGAAGTAGATATTACTGGCATTGAGTAAAAATGTTGATGTAGAATTGTAGACCATCAGTTGCAGGGTATCTAGAGGTGGCAGTTGTGACCCTTTTACTATGAATGGGTCAATTTGGGTGTTTGTGTATCCATAACGGGTCAAATGGGTCAATTAAGAACATTTAAGAGAACTAGATTATGTTTGTAATAATATAGTTGATGTAATTATATTTAGCACATCGCCTATTAAAATATGGAGAAAAATTATTTGGGCTTGACACGTACTAATATAAACTCTGCCCATATCTACTTGAACTCGTTTGAACCCATAACCCAACTTTCTGGTGTTTTCAACCTCTAGGGGTATGATTGAAATGCTCCACCCAAATAGTCACTTTAGTTACTTAAACCCAATACAACTTCAATTCAGTTTCTTTATAAGAAATTAGATGTCTTAACTAGCATAGTAAAGATTTTAATTGCTAAAAATGAAAAAGGAAATGGTAAAGTACGCCAAAACTATCAATTTTCAAAGATTTCCAATGGTAAATTTCAAAATTTGCAATGTGACCCCAAGTAAAATCATTAGAATGGCTCACATATCCAGTCTTTTAGACTTATATCTCCTTAGTGTTTCGAATACTATGTTTTTATAGTCAAATGTAGCTACCAACTTTTTTTACAAATAAAATAATTGACGATTTTGAAGGTAAAAATGTCTTGTCTCATCAAAATTTTAACAACTTGCAATTTAAAATGACTCGTGGAGATTGCAACATTTCTTTTTTTTTTTTTTGAAAGTTTTCAAGCCCTTGTAACGTGTTTTCTCATTATTAGTTTACAACAAAAGAACTTTAAACGGTCAACACGTCAAATGTAGAACTTCTCTTCAGACGGGGGTAGTCTATAACTGTCTTTCCTTAATAACCAAATTTGAGACAATTTTGATTCTGACATCTTTAAAAGAAACTGAAATCTGAAGTGAAGCTATGAGACCAGTACCTGCCAATAGATGGATAGAATTTACCCTTCTGGATATCTTCTTCTGTCATGTACGAGGCAAGACTGAATACACACAAAAAATTGGTTAAAATTCACCCTTGCAGTCATTATATGTTTTAGAAATATATTAGATGTCTTAAAATAAAGTTAGGAAAGAGTCTATGTATAAAAACTTAGTTTTGAAAAGGAAAGGTTCTAAAATAAATTGTCAGTAAAAAACTCCTAATATATGTTAATGGTTCCAAAAATAATCAAATACTTGTGTGTTCATGTAAACTATTTGTTGAAAGAATCAAGAGAAGATTACAAAATTTGATATCAATGTTCCCTTCATCTTGTGAAGTTGCAGTTATAACCATTTATTTTCTGAAAGTTTACCTATTTGCCCCCTATTGTTTAAAATCAGGACACACAGAAAGATATTAGACAAGTAGTTACAAACTTTCCTTAAACTATGTGTCAAGTCAAGCATTGCAATTTTTCATGGAAGGAAGCAATGCGAGCACAGGTTTCTAGCATAATCCACATACTATCAAGTAGTACCATGCAAATACAATCACATGAGTAAAGAATATGTAAAGTAATTATCATCTTAGTTTAATTCAAGATGCTTTTGTCTACATCATACCATTCAGATGCTGCTTGCAACATTGAATCGGTTACAATTTGAGCGCCAGAAAGCAGAGCTCCCAAACCAATCCTGGTAAGAAAAAGATATCAGATAAAATATAAAAAATTAACAGCAAAAGACAGCATATATAGAGAAATATAAACACATACCCCGGAAACAGATACATGTTATTTGCTTGATTTACGTAGCCAATTTTCCCATTTTCTGCCCATGCGCCAGTAAAACAAATAAGAAACAACAGGCAAAAATAGCACAACCATATACTGTAGTCAAGTTCAGGTGACAAAATGAGCAGATTGGGTAATGGGGTCCAAACAGGTTCAGGTCCAAACTAGTAGCAATTTTGGCACAAGTTGAGTTGACCGAGTACACACCATTGTCCAAAAAATATTTTTTTTTTCCTATTTAGACAAATAGGATGGCCAAAATATATGGCAATAATCTAGGTTTTTTAGTAATATTCTTAGAAGGTTTGAAGCATTAGAGTCTTAGAGATGCCCATTGGGAGGACCGGTTTGATATGGTCAACATGTTTTCTTTTTAGCCAACTTCTAATATAATTTACATATTTTACCATGATACATTGATACACACACATACATATATATAAAACCCAAATCAACTCATAAGTAAATAAGTCAAAATTGCCACCGCAAGCATCAATCATAGCAAAACCATATACAGAAAAAACCAGAATCAACTGAAAAATTATACCAAGTTCAATATAACCCTAATCAACTCATAAGTAAATGAGTTGAAATTACCCCCTAGCATCAATTATAGCAAAACTATATGCAGGAAAAGTTAGGAATTGGCTAAAAAATTTTACCAAGTTCAACATTCTCAAAAGGACTTCCACTTCCAAAAACAACGTTTTCGCCAGCGTGTTTAAAAGCATCAGCAGCAGTGCATTCAGCTGTTCCATAAAAAGTTAAATTCAACAAATAAGTTTAACGATTTCCATAAAAGAAGATATATACGAGGCCTTTACAAGACAAACCATTATCTGTGGGATTTGACATGGCAAAAATAGCAGGTTTAGGGGAATTGGAGTCTCGCATGGCTTTAAGCACCTGAAAATATATACATGTAACTTGATGAATGATTTTTAATAAAATGGACATAACAAAGCAAACATTCTGAAATTGATGAGCTTCTTCATCTTATTTCATTAATTTGATGTAATCTTGAATGAAGCAACTTATGACAGTTAACTATTCAGATTGATAGACAAATAGATATAATGGTTGGTATAAATCAAGATTTAGAAGGCAAAAGAATCTATATGACTATTCGTTCAAAGTGTACTCATGACTCATGATTATGAAAAGTAGATGCTTGCGAATCATGGGCACGCTGCTTCTGATCACTACTAGTTTTTACTTTTTAGTACACAATAGTTGGCATTTAAATTTACCAATGTAAAAACTAGAGATGGCAAAACGAGCTGTTCGGTTGAATGATGGTTAATTTTGTGAGTGGTCATGTTAATATGTTAAATAACAAACAAGTGAACATAAATTGAAAATCCCACACAATTTAATACATTAAATACAATAATTGTATTATTTTAATAATATTTTAGTTAATTTAATTTCACACATTAACATGTTAAAAGATAAAAAAAAAATATAACTCTAACAAGGTGCACAAACACATTCAAGAACAACATGGATTATCAATAGAATCTAAAGATTATACTGCACATAATTCAACTTTTTAGTAAAACTAGAAATCTAGCACAAATCACGGTGAAAATAGTACGCACCTGCTCATTGAAAATACCACCAACCCCAGATAAACCTAGAAGGACATGAGGCTTGACCTTTTTTACCTGCAAAACATCAAAATTCTAAATTTGGTGTTCCCATGAGCAGAAAACAGCAGAACTTTAGACTACCGGGCATGCCCCTTGAGTGGGCGTGCATGGGGCGTGATGGGGCGTGGCACTTAAATAATTTTTTTTACATAAATAATGTACCACTTCAAGGAGATCAGATCCCTCCCGGAGACCTAAACTTTTAACTTCATCAGTGACTTTTGCAAATGGTGCAACTGAAGGGTCAACACCGCTTCTCTCTTTGTAATCAAACCCTGCAACCAAAATTTATAACTTAGGAGACGAAAAAAATGTCTGGTATAATGGTATTTTGCTGCATTTATATGTCCATCAATCATCCAAAATCACCATCACAAATTAGTATTTTTTTTTTTGGAATTTATGCAAAGGGAAGAAAGACCGATAGTCCACATTCATATTGCAGCACATAATTTTTAAATTGGATTCCACCTGTTTTAGTTTAGTTTTGATGTTGTAGGTAAATGACATAGTAGAAATTGAAAGATGAATGACCATTGTAAAACTGAATGAATGTAGTAAGTGCGATCATACATTTTTATCAATTAAGTAAAACTGGGGATTTGCTGTAGTTCCTGTCATTCCTGAAACAACCTGATAGGCCATTTTAAGAACACCAAGCCCTGCACTGAAAACATAAAAGGAATATGATGTTTTAATTCAAAATTAACATTGTTATTAATAATATTATTTTATCAAAAATGCTACCTTCCAGCTCCAACAACAACAATCTTTTGGTTTACAAAATCTGATATTGGCCGGCCTTGTGCTCTTACAACTCCAAGCAGTCCAGCCAATGCAACACCCGCGGTCCCCTAAAAAACATGTATGTAAGATAATTTAAAGAATTCTATCAGCATAAATTTTCATCAATAGATTTTATTTCACTAATTAAAGTAGATAGGCTATAACCTGTATGTCATCGTTGAACATGCAGTACTTCTTTCTGTATCTTTGTAGAGTTTCAAAAGCCCACTTGAATTGAAAGTCTTCAAACTGATTCAACATAGCTAATTAAAAAAGTTTTCATATAAAATAAATATACAAATTTATAAATCATAAAAGAAATGAACCTGAATAACAGCTTTTGGCCAACGTTTATGAAGAGCTTCCATCAATTCATCTACTATTGATATATATTCTTCTCCTTCCAACCTTTGCTCTCTTAGTCCTAAATCTGTAAGTAAACCACATCAAACGATAATGTTGTGCAGCCTACTTATCTTTTTTTTTTTAAAAAAAAATTTAATTTGTCTTTTACACTTCCTGGGAATAGGTAGATCGTTTTCAGCCAAAAAAATTATGTAGTTCAGTTAGATTACTCATAACTAGATATGTGAAGTTTAAATTTTATATTTAACTGTATGTGTGGTTACTTACAGAGAGGATCTTCTAGAAGCTTTTCATTGTTGGTTCCAACATCAAGCATAATAGGAAGGACCTATAACAGCAATATTAAAGAGCAACTGTCATATAATTCCCTGCTAAGTATGACAAATTAAGATGAGATGGCAATCAAGCAATAATAGGAAGGACCAGTAACAACAATATTAAAGAGCAAACATCATAAATTCCATGTTAAGTATGAAGATTTAAGATGAGATGGCAAGCAGGGAGGGGGACAGGTTAGGTTGCAGATCAAAAATAGGCTCTAGTTATGACGGTTATTTGTTAGTGTAGCAGGTCAGGTTGTATTGATCCATAAACACTTCCTTGCCCAATTTTTACCAAGATTCTATGTGTTACTTACGATTACAAAAGCACTTTAAAAAAAGGAGGTTATATGCATTAAAAATAGATTTTAGGTGACTTTCAACCCATTTGACATGGTCCCCCTTTAGCTAAATGTTTAACTTGTTTAAGATAAAACACAGTTTGGATAGGCCCATTGAGAAGTAAATAGGCCAAGTGTCTCACCTCTAGTTTCAGAGCTATGTGTATCAGTATATGCAAGTAATACATCATAAAAGTTTACACAACAAGCATACCCTTTGTGGATTGATACCAGCAGCAGCAACATACATATCAAGTTTCCCAATAGGAATGCCAATTCCCTGAACCCCAAGATCACCTAAGCCCAGAATACGACTGCCATCCGTAAGCACTATCATGTCTACCTGAATAATTTGTTTACAATTACAATAATTAAATGGATCAAAATTTCCACCTCTAGTGTAAATAGAGATGTAAACAGCATCAAAAACGTTTCTCAGCCAAACAATAACGCACAGGCATTCTTCTATTAAACCAAAAGAGGCCACATGATATATATATATATATAAACACTTTTGGAATTCATGATATACCTCAGAAGCTGGCCAGTTATAGATAATTGACATCATCTCTCCTTTATCTTTTGCACTGAAGTACATTCCACGTGGTCGTCTAAACAATCCTGAATAGTTTTGGCACACCAAACCTACTGTAGGAGTGTAAATTATTGGAGCAAAATCTTGAATGTTATCAATCAGTACCTGAAAATAAAAGTCACAAAATTATACGTTGATGCAGTTATGTTAACTGGTTCATATACTATGATGTTTGTCGGTAAACATACTTTGTAGTATAATGTCTCATTCCTATCATGTAGCCTATTCAAGATTCTCCATTTCGCCAAGGATACAATATTATCTGGTTGGCCTTCTGTATTCTTTTCCAATGATCGATATGATTTCACTAATATTGATCAATATAAGGTATTAGAGTTGCAAAGTAATGCTATTCTTGTAAGTAACAAACTTAACAAAAAAGAAATCTAAGAGATATAGAACTTAGTCAGCTTACTGAATCGCTCATATTGTTGTTCAAAAGATATGACACGGGGTGGAAGAAGACCACGAAGCCCCAGCCGGTCTCTTTCTGTCAAAGGAAACCCAGTATCCTGCTCTTGAAATGTTCACAAACACTGATTAGTTACTAGTTACACAAAGGATAACCATTAAGTTTAAAAAGCACTGAAGCCGGATAATGCAAAAACCATAAGTATGAATCCAAGTACTTTTAAGTAAACGATAAAAAAGTAGCACATATATGGTATATGTAAGATATTCTCTTAAAGTAACTTTTATGGCAACGATATTTAGCGAAGACATGTCGCCGGGAAAAGGGGTCTATATGGACAAATGTTTTGGTCGAAGACTAAAAAAGTTGTAGCGTCGAAATTTATGCCAATGACATGTCGTCGGTACAACCTGTAGTGACAACAAATTGTCAGGACAACGTATCATAACAGTTTTCCTGTAGTGACTCTGTAAAAACTTTCAAACTAAACACATAGTACGAGTTTATTAGTAACTTATAACCAACAACTCATAAAGAAAAAGATCACAACAGTTAACAGTGTGGGGCAAGATATGATATCTCCTAGTAAATCATCAAAAGTAATATTTTATTTAATTAAGCATTTATACAGAAAAATTCACAACATTTAAAATTGTGGGAGAAGATATGATATGCCTCCTAGTAAATCATCCCAATTCCCAAGCATTGATTTTATTTAACCACCCTCCAACCTGTATCTGAAAATAAAGTATTAAAAAAGGAATATTTCATCTTTGTTTATTATTATCCAAGTCCATGTATACAATTATCTTCTTTCACAACTGAAAAAAAAAGGACTGTGTTTATCTTTATTCTTAAGAACAAAGGGAATATATTCTTTTTATAAACAAAGATGGACATGATTCCATATTCCAAAAGAGTTATTAGCCTTGCACTATTTTACACCGTGTTTTTTTGGACAAAGAACAATGCCAGGAATTTATAAAAACTGAAACAAGAATAATCACAAAACTAACACATCCCCTAAACATATCCCATTTGAGAGGGGGAAGCAAAACACGAGAGTAAACGATAACCTAACCAGCTAACAATAAACCAAACAAGAACAATATTCACATCACTTTAGTTGTTTATAAACAAAGTTTAGGTGATAAGAGTAATCTACAGCAACCGTACTTAAACAACAATAACAACATACATGGTAAATTCACTTTTAAGTAAAGTCTGATAGAAAAAGATAAATACAGAACCTTACCATTTTACCCCAAATAGGGATAGGAATGTTGATTTAGAGAAATCTTTTTTTTTAAACAATCGTCATAACATGAAATTAAAAAAACAATTGTTTTCACCTTACTCAAAATGAGTATTTTCTTTCACCATAATAAATCTATAGTTTACACAACATGTAGGCCACAATGGTTCAAAAGGCAAATCCAACACAGCCACCAGATTTAACATAAAACTCACGTTTTATTTTTCCTTCATGAAGAAAGAGAAAGTTGTTCTGAAAAGAGAGAACATGTGCCTTAGCTCATTAAAAAAATGAATAAAAAAAATGAAAAAGTGAGTGTGATGGTCCCTTTAGGTGACATCATAAATTTGCCCCGTGCGTTCCATATTTAAAGAACTATAAATATAACATTTCAAATTAAATAATGTTTGACCAGCAAATAACCATCAAGAATTGTTATTTTTTTCAAATTCCCTGCATATATTGTCGTCATCCCCAAATCCAACACCTCAATCAAGATGTCGATTCATCTCACATGTTATCAAAACAATCAAAATCGCTTGTAATTTAAACCTAATGCTGCATTTATCATAAACAGATTGTTCTCCACGAAACAATTTTCGTTAATTATGTCACAATATATATTGACTCCATCAAAATTTACGTATTTCAGATCTACAAACCTTGTTAAACCATGGATCATGAAGAATATCAGCTCCACGTTTGTGAACAATACAAGGACTCGGAATCGAAGGCGTCGAAGCCGCGATAGAAAACCTCCGAATGTTTTCCGTCACCGCTGCAGATCTCACTACAATTCTTCTCCACATGTCTCCGTTGGATCAAACAAAAATTCCAAAAATAATAAAACAAAAAAAATTTGAATTGTGATATTAATTATCACAGATAGTGTATGGTATGATTTGCGACTGTTTGTTCGTATATATAGATAAAGAAGACAGTATACATATAGCGTGTATGTATATATATAGATACAGGATAAATGTATGGATAGGCTGATATCTCACTGTCGTGCTACAGTTGAAGGAAGCCTGATGGATGGAAGACTGCCCGAGATTTACGGGCAGTGGAATGGGGATAAATGTGAAGGAATCAAATTCCGGGCAGGCAAGTGTACGGTTGATTTGAGGTGCCCGGATCGCAGTCGAGGGGTTATTGGGGATTTCATAGGATGGAAACGGTCTTTTGAAAGGTGGTTCACACATTTTTACCTTTTTATGGGGGACGAGAGTTTAGGGTTCGCCGCGTTTTCGACAAATTTCTTATCCGTATTTGACTACTATTATTAGATTGTTGATGTAATTTACTTTTTATCGATTGATTGTGGATAAATCGATAAGGTGCATGAACACGTAATAAAGCTATTTATAGAACAGTCAGTCACTGGTGGATTTTAAAAACATTATGATAGAGTTGAGTAAAAAATTAAGCTAAATTATTTAAACACGTGTTTTAACATTCAAATGTAGGGTCCAAAAGGGGTCTATCCCTCCTCCCTAAGCTTTATATCCGTCTATGAGAAGAGTTATGAGTGTATTTAATGAGTTTTCTTCATTCAATTATCAAGTTGTTTTGATTTGTAAAATGTCTCCTGACTAGGACGAAGCTTTAAAAAAGGCTCGGAAGGGGGCCGAAGGATTTTTAGAAAGAAAACGGAGGGGTCGAAGGATTTTTAGGAAGAAAACGGATGGGGCCAAAGGATTTTTAGGAAGAAAACGAAGGAGATCGAATGATTTTCCAACAAAATACTACTGAATCGACCATTTTGACCGAAAAAAACAGGGGAGCCGGGGCCCCTCCGGGCCCCAATAAAGAACCGTCCCTGTCTCCTGAATATATTTGTAAGTAAGGAGTGGAAAAACGATTACCGCTTAAATTGTCTTTTGGTTCAATAATATGAAAACAATGAATAGAGTTCAAGGTTTTTTGAAGTCTCATGTTCTACTCTTTTAGTAATGACTTTAAAAGTTTTTACCATGACGGTTTCTTTTCTATTAATTAGTAAAATATAAGTGACGATGATTGATATATGAGGCACAACATGATTCCTATGGATTAGTTGTAGCTAAGACGAGGAGGTCAATGTCGCACCCTGATACATTCAGGCTCAAATTTTTACAATCCATATTAGGACTCACAAGTTAACTTCGTTGTTCTTATTAAGAATTAAATATCTGAGTTAACTCTAAACCCCTTTTTTTTATCCTATGCTACACAAAATATGAGTTACTCAAGTTATCCTGAAATCCTTAATTCCTTATATGTACGTAGCATACACGGCTGTTGAGCATTAATTTTTATAACTTGAAATATAATACACACAAAAGATGTGTTTATCTCTAAAAATCCATATCCAAAACCAAAATATAAAAAAAAAAAAAGAAACCCGAAATATCCTAAAATGCATATATCCAGAAGTTCGGTTTCAAATATCAATTTTTGAAAAAAAAAACGGGTAAGTTTCGGTTAAAATTTCGTATATTTCAGATAATTTTCAAATATTGTAGATATTTTTCATATGTCCGAGATATTTTTTTATAATGTTCTAATTTTTTTTTAGCTCGGATGTCCAAACTTAGATATCTGAATCCAAATTTAAAATTTTAGATATCTAAAATTTCATATATTGAAATTTACTATCGGAAATTTAGATATTTGAAGTATCCGAAAATGAACGCCTATTGTGGAGGCTACATATAGAGATCGTTTTTATTTTTTTTAATTTAAGTGGATATGTGGTATCGATTAACAATAAACATTATAATTTTATCATTTTTATTTTTATTTTCATTTTTTTGCTTTCTTAAACAGGAAACCTCGAATTGTATATTTTATTATATTGCTATCGTAATAATTTTTTCCTATATATCTACGGATCTACCCCATTATATACTTGCTTATTTTTCATTTAACGTTTTGTCATGTATTTCTCGAATGAAAGATGATTTTGAAACAAAATAATAAAATCTTTAAAGAATCTATTCTGGTGCATAATTTTTCCTAGCCATCAATCCAAAACCTAAAGAAGGGGTGGAATAATGTCGAAAAAGCCAACTATCATTTTGCTACAGGTTAAACACATGTGCCTCCTGATTACGGATGCATAACTCTTGATTAAGGGTGGCATTCGAAATTGAAATTAGGGGCCCTTTTTCAAATGGTTATTGACGAAATTCTTCATTTTATTCAGGCCTGACACAATCAATAACAAACTAAAAGTTACAGGTAACAGATAAAACATGTGTAAAAATCGAGCGTATCATCAAAATTGAGGAAACCTGAAAAACTTATCCATCAATCCTTATCCATTGTTCTTTATCATTCATTTTTGTTGAACTTCTTCATTTGATTCCTTCATTTTATGCAAAACATCTTGATCTTTAAAACCCTAGTGTCAGATAGGGTTGTAAACGAACCCTCATTTAACTTTTAACTTGTTCACGAATACAAATGCACACATATTATTTAAATAATAAAAACCAACATTTTTAATCTCAAGTAATAGAGATTGTAACATTTGGATAATTCAAGTAATTTCGAAAATTACTAATAATTTCGAAATGTTTATATAGGATATTGAAAACATTTTTTTTTTTCTAAATGTATTAAAAAAAATATTTATAATAATAATTCTTAAGTTCTAAAAGTTATAAAATAAAAACAAAATAATAATAATAATAATAACAACAACAACAATAATTTCAAGTTTTAAATAACAAAATATAAAATATGCATAAATATTTTTTTTGTCAAACAAATACGAAAAAAAAAAAATCATTTGATAAATTTTATAATTTTAGATTATATAACACTTCTTATATTTTTAAAAACCAATAGGACCAAAAGTGTCAAATTCAAAAACTAAGAATTTTAAAGAAGACAAGGAGGGACTGTTATTGCCAAACACCCATACTTTCTTATCTTCTTCCTCACCATGAAATCCCATGGATACCCATCAACCCATTCTTGACCCATCGAACAAACCTAGCTCAAAATCCGGATAAATCCATAAAAGATCGAACTTTATCAACAACCGAACTTCATGTGATCATTAGCAACTACTAATTCACGTTTGAAATTCAAAATCTCACGAAATCGTCTCCTAAAACCCGTATTCGATCAATTATCACAAAATATATAAAACGAACACCATATTAAAATTACCCACAAAAAACATACAATACACTTGACGAACAAGTCTGTGACATTGGAACCCATTCAGAAGCCTCTCAGATCGCGAATCAAGCCATAAAAGCTCTCGGTCGAGCGGTTCTGTACGTGAGCTCGAAACCAGATGAAACACAAACGGTTGTAAGTATTATATATATCATTAGATTCGTATTTTAATTATAAACGAAAGCCCTAAGGTATAAGGACGATCTGGTTAACATTCGATCGAATTTGATGATCTTTGGAAACTAGGGCTCGTAAATCATAAAGGGGATTAGGGAACCCAGCTAAGTAACTGTTAAATATATTTCAGATGGATACAAAAACCATCGAGTGCCTAGATCGACTGGTAAGACTCAAGGCTATGCAACAATGGTCACGGGTTCGAAACTGGGCTAGGGCCGGTTTTGGGCAGATTTCACCATTTTTTATATCATTTTATTTACTAATTATTTTTAAATTCTGTTTTCACCTAATTTTTATAACCTTAAAAACTATTAATTTGATAAAAAATATATTATTCACTTTATTTAATTTATTTAATTATTAATTTATTTCTTTAATTAGATACATTAAATTTTATATTTAGTTCTTATTTCTTTAAAAAATATATAATATAAATAAATAAATAAATAATATTTATTATATTATTATTATTAATATTATATTATTATTATTACCATCTTATTATTACTAGGACTAATATAGTTATTACTATTATTAGTGTAATTATTTTAGTTAATATTATTATTATCTTATTATGATTATTAAAGTATTATTATTATTAATTATTATTATCATTATAAATGTATAATATTACTATTACTAGTTATTAAAGTATCATTATTGTTATTATTACTATTACAATTATTATTGATATAGTAATAAAAATATATTATTATTACTACTAGTACTACTACTACTACTATTATTATTATCATTATTATTATTATTATTATTATTATATTATTATTATTATTATCATCATTATTAATATAATTATTATTATTGATAATATTGATAGTTAATAATAGTATTAATTTTTTTTTTAACATTTATAAATGTTTTAAACTATAAACATGACACGAATTGTAAACAATTTTATAAAATCATACTTATGAAATGGTTATAAACATATGGAACACAAAACATTATGAGGATTCCATGCAAAGCCAAAGTTATCTTAGTTATGTACGATTAAATTATAGGTTAAGCTAGATCGTGTTGGAATACTATTTGGATTACATATTGCATCACAATGTGAGTCTTCATAGCCCTTTTTATACTTTTATTATTTGGGTGAAACATGTGATGGGTTGTAAAACACATCTGGTTTTAAATAGTTTTTAGTTGATTTTAAGTTGTAAATATGTCGTTTTTGTTTATTTTTAGATTCTTTTTACATGTTTTATTTTTTACAGGCTTGTCGAATGAAATGAGCGGAAATCGAGTTCGAAACCCAAAGAATCGAGCCCCGGTTGAAATCAAGAGAAAAGACAAGTTTTCATAATATGACGTCATCGCGGTACGCGATGAGGAAGAAATTCACCTTCGCGATACGCGAAGGATTTCGGGGTTCCCCGCTTGTTTTGTCCATCGCGGTACGCGGTGTATTTTGAATTAGTCTCCGCGGTACGCGACAGGTTTGAAATTTGAAAAAAGTCAAGATTCAAGCGAGATTAAATAGGAGACGCTCCCCAGCCGTTTCAATTATCATTCTCGACCATTTTTGAAGCAGGAGAGCTATCCAGGAGCTTGAGGAGCATTTGGGAAGCATTGGAGGCTAGAAGACCTTGTTTACATGTGATATCATCTTGGTCAATCTTTGTTCTCAATTGTTCTTAATTTTCAGTATTATATTTCATCTTGTTATGATATTCTGGGATTTCTTGACTGATGATGATGTTAGTAGGCTAATTGTTTGATTCTACTTAGGTTAGAATGATTGTTTGAATGATTATTGATACTGACTATTGACTATTGTTTTGAGTTATGATGGAAAACACTTTTGTAACAGATCTTGTTATGTTATTTTGATGAGTTTTGCATATCTAATCTTGATTATATCAGTTTATATCATGTTCCATATGTGTTTATTGAATGTCTTTCGGTGTTAGACACGTATTAGGTCATCGACTTGGTGTTATGACTAGTTTATGGTTTGTTTGATATCACTACCATAGGAAAAGATATAATTGATGTTTTTAGGGTTCTTTGTGTATCTAAGTTTAGAAATCCGGAAGGTGATAGACTTGTCGGGTGATCTTTAACATTAGGTTTTCATGATAATTATTCGGAGAGTTGTTAATTGAAATACTTAATGTTATTGTCATTTCGTGTTAAAATAGACATTGTAAGATTACTCCTTGCATCTATGATGTATTGGAATGAGAAAATCAGGAATGTGACTTGTTCATTTGAGTACAAAGTGTTATTGGAGAAATCCGGGAGGTGATTCAATTAACTAGTGTGTTTATTGCAAGATTAAGTTTTCTTAATTGGTTATATGGTAATTAATCCAGAATACATTAAGTTACTTATATTTTGCTGTTTAAGATCCTAGTTCCATCATATCAAACAAAGTCAATAGTGTCAATAATCATAAACAGGAATTTACCTAAGTAGAGTTTTCTCATTTGTTTTAGTTTTTCTAAAATATAATTCAATTTTCTTAATTAAATGCATTAATCTGTTTTAGGGTTTAAATATTAGTTAAATTGCTTTTATAATTTAATTAGGGTAATTAGTTTAATTGAATTTCATTTTTATAAAAAAAACCCCCCCTAATTGTTTTAATCATTTTCTAATCTTGTTTGTTAAGTCAGTGTCTCGTGGGTTCGATATCCGGACTTTCATTAGCTATTCTACAATTGATAGGTACACTTGCCTGTCGTAGTGGTTTAGTTTAAGATTTTCGGTTTAACTCGTTGTAATTAAGTTGAGTCTAGGTTAGTGTTTATAAGTTATTTCTTAGACCACTTTCGAGGACATCAAGTTTTTGGCGCCGTTGCCGGGATACTTGGCAATAGCGAAATTAGCTTAGATTGTGATTGAAAGAATCAGTAGGTCTAATTTTTGTTTATTTTAGTATTTTAGGTTTTGAGTCTTTTCTTTTCTTTCTTATTTGCCTCTTGTCTTTTAGTTGCTAGGTTTTATTATGTTTTAGGTTTTTCTTTTTTTGTTTGTTAAATTCCTTACTTGTAATCGTTTACAGTGCATGCCACATACTCGATCACAAGGACCACCGCCAGTTTTAGCTTTTGAAGAGCCGGAGCAAGAGTTTCACACGAACCTTAGGAGTCGTCTTTCCCAGGTACGTGTTCTTGCCCCGATTTTGTTTTCACCTTCTAGTTCTACACCTAGTTCACCTTCACACACACCCATTTCACCTTTCCCGATCTCACCCGTTTACTTCGACATGGCCGAGGAGATGCCACCACCAGTGAGACGCACCGTTCACGACCGAGCTTGCGATGGATTCACCGGAGTTCGCAACCCGGTCACTCGTCCCGTGTTTGCCAATGATGCTACTTGGCAATTCCCTTCCTACATCATGACTGCTATCACAATTCCATTCAGTTTAATGGTCTTGATGATGAGGATGCTCCCGGACATCTGTCCCGTTTTTCTAGGATCTGCAACACTTTCAATCTCCATGGAGTTTCTGAGGATAACATCTGCTTACAACTCTTTCCATTCTCTCTTGCTAGTCGTGCATCCACCTGGTTCGACAGCCTCCCTGAGAACTCCATCACCACGTGGGATGATCTTCGAAAGAAATTTCTGAAGAAATATTTTCCACCTTCCAAAGCTGCTCGTCTGAGGGACCAAATCCATTCTTTTCATATGGAGCCTGATGAGTCTTACTCTGCAGCTTGGGAGCGATTCCACACTTTGCTTAGTAAATGTCCACAGCATGGACTTTCTGAATGGGCACTTGTAGAGAAGTTCTACAATGGATTGACACTTGAGAAGCAAATCATGTTCAATACAGCTGCAGAGGGCATATCATGGAGATGAAGGATACAGATGAGTGTATTGACATGTTTGAGAGTTTTGCTAGAGCCGAGCAGCAGCAGAAGCCATCCACTAGATCATCCACCACTAGGACTACCAACACCTCATCCATAGCTCGAGGTGTCATCAGGTCACTCCTGACACTAGCCTTGCTGCTACCATAGAGTCTTTAGCGAGAGATATGAAGGAACTGAAGACACAGCTAAAGAAGTGTGAGATATGTCGAGGAGGACATACGACTGCCGAGTGCCCCATTACTGATCAGGAGCAGTTAGATTCCATTTTCTGGTTGGAACAAGCCTTTCACTTCCAACTTCAATTCCAATCCCAATCCTAATTGGAATCCTAACTCGAATTGGCGAAACTCCAACAACAACTGGCGTGGTAACAACTCCTATCAACCACGTCAGAATCAGGCAGCGAATGAGAATTCAGGAGCGGGTCCAAGTAGCAGTGGTGACCCAGAAGTGAAGGACATGCTCAAGCAGCAGATGCAGATGCTACACAGTTGATTGCCAAGGATCAACACACACAGGTGAAGCTTCAGGAGCATGATACATTGCTGAGGAATCAACAATCAGCATTTCTGGACCTACAGCGATCGGTAGGTGATATTGCAAAGAGGTTGGATGAGAGGCAGGGTGGATCCTTCTCGGGGAATACTGAGGCAAACCCGAAGGTCATGTGAAGGCTGTGATGACTAAGAGTGGTCGTGGAGGTGAAAGGAGGTGAGAAGTCACCGGATGTCGATGAAGAGGAACCGGTAGACGAGGAAATAGAGTTGGAGACTCCTGATAGGGTGCACCAGAGGCTAGGCCCAGCAAGTACCGCACCAGTAGGAGTCTTCAGTTGAGAAGAAGGGAGTTGAGGCAGAAAGAAGAAGATGGAAGAGAAGAGGACTCCCGAGGTTGATATAAGCAGGCTACCATATCCGGCACGTGCATTGCAGCAGAAGTATGCACAGGAGTATGGACATTTCTTAGAGATGTTTAAGCAGCTTAAGATTAACCTCCCGTTTGTAGAAGCACTCCAGCATATGCCCAAATATGCTAAATTCTTGAAGGATCTTCTGTCTAACAAGAAGAAGCTGGAGTCACTTTCTACAGTCACATTAGGAGCTCGATGTTCTGCGTTGGTCCAGAACAAACTGCCCGAGAAGCTCGATGATCCAGGGTTTTTACTATCCCTTGCTTATTGGTAGTTCTTCTGTGAACCACGCGTTGGCGACTTGGGTGCTAGCATTAACTTGATGCCATATTCGACTTATCAGAAGCTAGACTTGGAGACCCATCGCCGACGCGCATGAGCATCACTTTGGCCGATCGTTCGGTCAAGTATCCACGGGGAATTGTGGAGAATGTTTTGGTGAAGGTTGATAAGTTTGTATTCCCCGCGGATTTTGTCATTCTAGACATGGAGGCCGATGACCGAGTCCCGCTCATTATGGGACGTCCTTTCCTACGCACTGCTAAGGCAATGATAGATGTGTTTGAAGGTAAGATTACATTGCGTGTAGGTGAGGAGAATGTTACATTCGACGTGAGGAAGTCGATGAAGCATTCGAACGGTCAGGATGATTCAGTTTATTTTCTTGATTCTTTCATTCCTTACATAGATCGTTGTCTAGATTACATTTCTGGATCTGAATATTGAAAGATCAAGACCTGGGTGAGGAGAACCAGGCTGTTGAGATTGATGCTTCTTCTGAGCACATTCCGAGCAGTCTGGCTAGTAAGCCTCCTGAGTACCCGACTGCTTTTGAGGTTTTTGAGAGTACAGATCCGGTTGAGAGACCATCTGTTGAGGCACCACCATCCCTAGAGCTTAAGGAGTTGCCATCTCATTTGGAGTATGCATTTCTGGATGGTGATTCTGATTTGCCCGTCATTATTTCATCTTCATTGACGGAGGAGGAGAAGTCAAGATTGATTGATGTGCTTAAGGCGAATAGCAGGCGATTGCGTGGAAGTTGATGGACATAAAGGGCATACACCCTTCGTTTTGTACGCATCGCATTTTGATGGAGGAGGATTACAAGCCGGTGGTCCAACCACAGCGACGGCTTAATCCTAATATGTCTGAAGTTGTGAAGAAAGAGTTCTTAAGCTCTTAGATGCCGGATTGATCTATCCCATTTCAGATTCAGCTTGGGTCAGTCCGGTACAGGTTGTTCCCAAGAAGGAGGTATGACTGTCATTGTGAATGAGAAGAAGGAGTTGATTCCGTCTAGGACAGTCACTGGTTGGAGAGTATGCATCGATTACAGGAGACTGAATGATGCAACTAGGAAAGATCATTTCCCACTGCCTTTCATTGATCAGATGTTGGAGCGGTTGTCAGGACAACAGTTTTACTGTTTTCTTGATGGTTTTTCAGGTTATTTCCAGATCCCCATAGCACCGGGGATCAGGAGAAACCACGTTTACATGCCCATACGGTACCTTTGCGTATCGCCGTATGCCGTTTGGGTTATGTAATGCTCCAGCCACATTCCAGAGATGCATGGTGGCTATATTTCAGGATATGATCGAACTTCCATGGAAGTTTTCATGGACGATTTTTCAGTGTTTGGAAGTTCGTTCGATCATTGTTTGCAGAATTTGGATAGGATGCTTGCTAGATGTGTGGAGACTAATCTGATGCTGAACTGGGGAAGTGCCATTTCATGGTGACTGAGGGTATTGTGCTAGGGCACAAGATTTCGCGAGATGGCATTGAGGTAGATAGAGCTAAGATCGATACGATTAGTAAACTCCCACCACCGACGAACGTGAGAGCGGTTCGTAGTTTTCTAGGTCATGCAGGTTTTATAGGCGTTTCATTAAAGACTTTTCTAAGATTACCCGACCGATGACCCGACTTTTGGAGAAAGATGTGAGTTAAGTTTAGTGAGGAGTGCATGAGAGCGTTTGAGTTTCTAAAGGAGAAGTTGGTGAGTTCTCCTATTCTGATAGCCCCTGACTGGAGTCTTCCTTTTGAGTTGATGTGCGATGCTAGTGATTTTGCAGTAGGGCTGTCCTTGGTCAACGGAAAGATAAGCACTTTCATCCGATTTACTACGCAAGTAAGACCTTAGATGATGCTCAGGAGAATTACACGACTACGGAGAAGGAGTTGTTAGCGGTGTATATGCGTTCGATAAGTTTAGGTCTTATCTTGTTCTTTCCAAGACCATTGTTTACACCGATCATGCAGCCTTGCGATACTTGTTCGCGAAAAAGGACGCAAAACTCGTTTGATTCGGTGGATTCTCCTCCTTTCTGAGTTTGACATAGAGATTAAGGATAAGAAAGGAGCTGAGAATGTTGCAGCCGATCATTTGTCGCGGCTTGAGGATCCTGCTCGGGAGAAGATGAATGAGGAGATGATTGGAGACACATTCCCACATGAGACTTTGATTTCTGCAGACACAGAGATAGTGGGATTGGTGAGTGCAGGTGAGCAGGATTACCATGGTTCTCAGACATTGCGAATTACTTGTCTGAAGGTTACATGTTGAAGGGTCTGACTTCACAGCAGCGGAAGAGGTTCTTCACTGAAGCAAACCATTATATATGGGATGCTCCATATTTGTTTCGCGAGGGAGCAGACGGTATTTTGAGGAGATGTGTGAGTCGTGAGGAAGGATTAGACATCCTAAGACATTGTCATGAGGGTTTAACTGGAGGACACCATGGACCATCGTACACTGCGAAGAAGGTGTTTGATTGTGGATTTTATTGGCCGACAGTGTTTAAGGATGCACATGAGTTTGTGAGGAGATGTGATGCGTGTCAGAGGACCGAAACATCTCACGTAGGAATGAGATGCCCCAGAACCCCATCCAGGGGGTTGAGGTCTTTGATATTTGGGGTATTGACTTCATGGGACCGTTCCCTTCATCCCGAGGGAATCGGTACATCCTCGTGGCTATTGATTATGTCTCGAAGTGGGTAGAGGCTCAAGCTTTATCCACGAATGATGCACGAGGAGTCGTGGATTTCTGAAGAGATTGTTTTGTAGGTTTGGAACCCCTAAGGCATTGATAAGTGATAGAGGCACGCATTTCTGTAATGCACAGTTGGAGAAGTGTTGGCACGATACGGGGTGACCCATCGAGTGTCAACAGCCTATCATCCACAGACTAGTGGCCAGGTTGAGAATGCCAATAGGGTGTGAAGAGGATTCTTGAGAAGACGATAGGTAGAAACCGTAAGGATTGGGCAGATAGGCTAGACGACGGTGTTGTGGGCGTTTAGGACAGCTTTTAAGAATCCGATTGGGACCACACCTTTTCGGATGATTTATGGTAAAGCGTGTCATCTGCCAGTTGAGTTAGAGCATAAGGCGTTTTGGGCGTTGAAGAGTGTGAATCTTGATTTGCCGAGTGCTGTGAAAAATCGGTTTTCTTCAGTTGCATGAGTTAGAGAGTTGCGAGCTACGAAGGCGTTGCACGATCGTAAGTTGAGAGGTGTGAAGGAGTTTAGGAAGGGTGATCAGGTGCTAGTTTATGATTCGAGGCTCCGTTATTTCCAGGTAAGTTGAAGTCCAAATGGAAAGGACCGTTTGTTGTGAATGAGGTCTTCCACACGGAGCAGTTGAGCTTGAATCAGAAGGTCGGACATGGAAGGTTAACGGGCATCGGTTGAAGCTATACATCGAGGGCCGATCGGTACTGAGAAGGAGGTAGCACTCCTTGAGTTGCGTAAGTGAGGACAATGCCTGATTTGTAGAGTTTGTAAAATAGATTAGCGTGTGTTTCGTGTCTTTGTTTTTGTTTTAAGTATTGTAGAGTTTCACGAGTTTTAAACGATAGGATTATGTTAGGAATTAAGTGTGGGTATTTGGTACAGTTTTAGCCTATACCGTCTACGCATATGGAAACCGAACCTATTAGTCGCATCGTAACTCGATTAGGTTTAGATTGAAAATTCTAGGAAATTAATTTTTAATTTGTAATTTAGGTAGTTTTTATTTATTTAATTTTATTTTGTTTGAAATTTTTTTTATTGTATACTAATTTAGTTGTTTAAAATGAAAATTCAAAAACCACCGAAACTCGTCGCGGTACGCGATCGAAGAAAAAATTCCCTCCGCGGTACGCGGAGGATTTCGGGAAAAGAAAAAAAATTAATAAATAACAGGTACACCTTCGCGTACCCTCACACAACCAAAACCAACACCACCGGACCCACTCTACCACCCACACACCACCGGTTACCACCGCACCGCCACCGTTCAGCACCACCCTTGTCACCGTTCTCCACTGTGCAGCCACCACCACCACTTCATCACCGTCACCTCCACCACTGTGCATCATCACTAACATCGCGCTGCCACCACCATTCGCCGCCAGTCGCCACCGCTATCGCCGCACCATCATCATCATCTCTGGTTTTGCCGTTCACCACACCAACCTCCGTTCAAATCGCGATTAGGTATACTTCATCTTTATTTCGTTCGATTTTAGGTTTTAAATCTAGGATTGGTTTGTAAATTTGTGTAGAGATATATAGATTGTACTAAGTTAGGATTGATTTATCTTGA